>JAJOZX010002557.1:227500-465000 GCA_023014485.1 Bathynomus jamesi
GTGAGATCGAGTCCGGGCAAGGACTTTGAAATTTATGACCACCCGTGGTGGGTCCTGGTTCGCCATACTTGTATATGTGATGTATTCAGAAAGTCCCGGCGCAATACACACACACACACACACACACACACACACACACACACACACACTACTTGTCAATGATGCTACAAGCTGCTCGTACCTTCAATGGATGCTTTGTGTAAAACAAAGCTTTTCTTACCACGTATAGATAAGCTATTGTCTCTCAAGAATCGAGATTTTATATATATAATATAATATATATATATATAGAGAGAGAGAGAGAGAGCAGTGAATCCGTGCATATAAATTATAAAGTGAAATTCATTAAAATTAAGAAAGTACAATACAGTTTACATAAATTATCACCAGTTTAACGTATATATTTAAACCGTAATACGGTTGGCATTCAAGAAATTTTGAAGCAAGGCAGGAAAAAGGTCATAAAACGCAAAGGTCAAAAAACCCTCGTGACCATCGAAAGAAAAGAAAAAGAAAGAAAGGAAAAAAAATTATTTGTGTGGGTATTTCTTTTTACGATAATTAATGACTAGCATGACCATGGGTCCAAATTCTCACTTAATCTGCAATTTGTGTAATCTGGAGACAACTGAAAATGCAGCAATAAGATGCGATTTCTGTAAAAAACGGCATGTCTTTATCCGCATGAATTGGGATGATAGGAAAATTCGTCTCGAACGCGAAACAGATCGTGGGAATGAAATGTGTGTGTGACGCATGTACACAGACTGTAAACTCCTTTGCGGTATTTAAAGAAATGGAGAAAGCAAATTCGAATGTTACGAAAAATGGGGGAATAATGGGGAAACAAGAGTCAGGAAATGTCACAATGAAAATTTGGGTGGATGAGCAAGAAGAGGAAATAACGAATAACAATATAATAACGAATAACAATATAATACGGAATTACGACATAGATGAAAGAAAAGAGATAAGTAAAAGTTGCGAGGTAGTAAAACTGCCCAACGAGCAAAATGATAAAAAGATAAAAACTAGAAACGTAGGAAATAAACAGCCAAAGAAAAATAATGATAATATCAAAATTAAGAACTTAGAAACTAATCAGATAACAAGAAGTAGAAGCGTAGAAAATACCGTATGTAAATACTACGCAAAAGGGTACTGCAGACATCGGGATGGGCAATGCATCTCTGCATATCCCACATTACGTAACACACATTACACAAGAGGATATTGCAAATTTGAAAAAAGTGCAAGTTCCACCATCTTACTCTCTGCAACACCTATGCAAGACATGGAGGTGCAAATACGGAAAAAAATGCCGTTACCACCACCCTCAAAGGAACCCGACAGGTGAGCAGATGAAACCAACAACAAAGAGAGCTACCAATTTTTTAGATGTAGCCCACACAATTCAACTATTGAATACCATCCAGCAAATACAAAGCCAACTGACAAATCCAGGGATCCGAGACCCGTACAGAAGGCATACAGAAAGACATTACATGAGATATCGGGACAAAGGTTATCGAAACAGATAAAGAGAGGAAAATTCTCGGAGGATCACAAGGCAACGAAACCGGCACCACCATTGGAAAATGAATCGGAAACACAAGTATGTAAAAACGAAAGGGAAAAAATAAAAATAATCCTAGCCAACATTCAGGGCCTTATATCAAATCATTCCCCGGACAAAATTTCATACCTGAAAGGACTCGTGCAAGAAACTGGAGCAGATTCTGCATGTCTCACGGAAACCCATCTAAAGGACTGCCAGACGAACTGTGCAAACTGTGAGTTCTGTATTGACAAAAAAGAAATACAAATTGACAACTATAACATCCTCCGAGCGACAGAACAGTGAGACGTAAAGGAGAATGTGCTATTTACACACGCGAAAGGCATATGGCAGAAATGACTATAAGTACTTCAAACAGCTACGTAGAATGTGTAGCAGAAAGTTGAAAAATTAAATATGGTAATAATTGTAATGTACAGACCCCCAAACACGCCAACCTCAAAATTCTCGGATTCCATTGCAGAGGTAAGAAACTGGGTAAAAGATCTACACTCTCCAACCCCAAATATTTTTCTCTGTGGTGATTTTAATTTTCCATTCATGAAATATAAAAGGATAGGAAAAAATATATGTATACACCAGGACAAGGGGAGCACACTGGAAGACCAAGAGCAGGTACAAATGCTACTAGCTCTAGCTGATGAAGAAGAAATAACACAAGAAATAACAGAAAACACAAGAAGAAACAACTGCCTAGATTTGGTATTCACAAACAACAGCAACCTAATTGATAATGTAGAAATATCCCCAACTATAATATCGGATCACAACATTATTGAAATAACGACCAATATAAAAGCAAGAGGAAAGGAAAGAACACGAACAACAGAAAGAAGCAATTTCGAAATTTTTAATTTTCACTCCAAAGCTATAAACTGGGAAGGTGTTGCATCCAGCATGGAAGTAATAGATTGGAAAACCATTTTCGAGGCCAAGACAACGGAAGAGATGCTAATGACCTTAGAGGAGAAGACGCTGGAAATTGTGGAAAGATATGTCCAAAAAATACAACAAAAAGGAAAGAGAAGCAGGTTCGAGAGACAAAAGAGGTCATTGTTCGGAAAGAGAAAAAGAGTGATTGCAAAATTAAGTAACTGTAAAGATAACAACATCAGAAAAATATTAAATGATAAACTGCAGAGTATCGATTGCGTCATACAGGAACTAATTGAGAAGCGTACAGAAAAAGAAGACGACGCTATAGAAGCGATAAAAGTTAACTCAAAGTACTTCTATAATTTCGCAAAAAGAAAGTCGAAAACCCATACGACTATCGGACCTTTAAAAAACGAGAACAGTGCTTTATCTGATGATCTAACAGAAGTATCTGAAATATTAAGAGCTCAGTACGAATCATCTTTCAGTATCCCAAAAACTGACAAACTGATATGCGATAGAAACACATTCTTTGAAGAAGAACTACAAGCGTAAAGTATAACGGACTTCGACTTTACGACAGATGATATTACACAAACTATAGGGAAACTAAAAGCACACTCAGCGGTAGGACCGGACAAATGGAATGGCACACTGATCAAAAACTGCAAGAATGCAATCGCTGAGCCCCTATATTGGGATATGGAGACGATCACTGGACACGGGAGAAATACCAGGCATCCTGAAGAGTGCGAACGCAGTGGCGTCATTTGGGGTTGGAAGAGGGGGGCACTCGACCCCCCTAACACCTCTTGTCCCCCTACCACTTTTTTCACCCCCCCTTAAGAAAAGACTACAAAGTCTAGTTATTATTAAATCCCCCAGTAAATTAAAGTTGATATACCTATAAATATAATTGGATCAAATGTAGAATTCGGACCCCAGCCTTCTTTAGTTAGCTTTATAAGGCTAACTAACGAAAATATCACGACCTAACCTAACCAATCGTTAGGTTAACTGTACGCCCTTGACGATTGGTTAGGTTAGGTCATGATATTTTCGTTAGTTAGCCTTATAAAGCTAACTAAAGAAGGCTGGGGTCCGAATTCTACATTTGATTCTATCATATAATTAATTATTCATGACTCCCGAGACTCGAAAACATTCAATTTCCAACAATGTCCATTAGGTTCTCGTTCAGAAACATGAACTGGTGAGACAGGAGTAAACATGTTTGGAACGTGTATGATACAAAGTATGATGTAAAGTAGCTTGTTATAACATATTAAATGTATACTCTACCAGTGATGTTTCAGTACCATAATCACAGATCACTGAATATGCAGTTTGTTGATTTGCTGAAAACATCGGCATAGTGCATACATATTTATGTAATTAAGCTTTTGAACAAAAAAATTTTAATTTAATATCAATAAACAGTAAATATATATCAGGTTCTTCTCCCCCTAAGAAAAATCTGAAACGACGCCACTGCGAACTAGGCCCAATATATAAAGGAGGAGATCGATTGAGGCCAAAAACTATAGGCCAGTGTCGCTTACATCTCATCTCACTAAAATATTTGAAGGAATAGTTAGACAGAAAATCTATGACTTTTTGGAAACTCAGAAAAAATTAAATGATAACCAATATGGGTTTCGGTCAGGCAGATCATGTCAATCACAACTAATGGAACACTACAACAACATTATTGATGCACTGGAAAGCGATGAAAGCTATGCTGTAATATACACAGACTTTGCTAAAGCGTTCGACAAGTGTGACCATGGAATCATAATACATAAACTGAAATATATGGGAATAACGGGAAAAGTAGGGAAATGGATATATAATTTCCTTAGTGAGCGGCGGCAAGTCGTTACAGTACAAGGAATATCTTCATCAGAATCAGAGGTCCTCAGCTCAGTACCACAAGTATTAGCTCCACTACTCTTCATAATCGCAGTAGCACAGTAACATCCTTTGCCGATGACACAAAGATCAGTAGAAAAATAAGAAACCCAGAAGATATAGAATCTCTACGAACAGACATGAACAGAATCTACAAGTGGACGGAAGACAGCAATATGAAGTTTAACACAGAAATTTCAGCTGTTACGGTACGGAAAAAGAGAGGACCTAAAATCCATGGAATATTATATCCCAAATGGACAGGAAATTCAGAGAAATTCTGAAGCAAAAAATTTAGTTGTAATGACTGATGATACGAAATTTGAAACACAAAATAAGATAGCAGTAAACAGAGCAAAGAGAATAACTGGGCAGATACTGAGAACCTTTAAACGAAGGGATACGAATATAATGATTCCTCTACTGAAAACACTGATCATATCCAAATTGGAATACTGCTCGGTCCTAACATCCCCATATAAAAAAGAAGACCTTAAACAGTTAGAAGGGATTCAGAGAAGCTTCACAGCCAAGATCAATGGGTGCAAAGACCTAAATTACTGGGAAAGGTTACGCGAATTAAACCTATATTCACTGGAAAGGAGATGAGAGAGATACACCATTATTTACACTTGGAAAATAATGGAGAAACTAGTCCCTAATCTTACTCTGAACCCCGTAACTCCCCAAACAACAGTGGAAAGTAGAAAAGGAAGACTGTGTCGTGTTTCCAAACTAAAGGCTAGACAGGGAACATCCTTAACCCTGAAAGAAAATAGTTTTGTTGTGAGAGGACCAAAACTGTTTAATCCGCTGCCCAAAGACCTAAGGAACATGAGTAGTGTTGCGGTGGACATCTTCAAAAGAAGATTAGACGCCTGGCTCAGAACAATCCCCGATGAGCCGGGCGTATCTGACTATGTGAGGTGGAGAGTACAAGAAACTAACTCACTACTTCACCAGGCCAACTCGAAGCTTGACCTTCGTGAAATGAAGAATCATCGCAGGGAACATTTGAAAGGTTGAAAGGTATATATATATATATATATATATATATATATATATATATATATATATATATATATATATATATATAAAACTTGTACACACTGTACAAAGCTGCGTAAATAATTAAACAAAACATTATAAATATACACTTATAGAAGTTTTCTTTCTTCTTTTGGATATCAAAACTTCTCGTCAGATGATAAAATAACTTGTTTTAATGATACGTAACTTCTTTAGATAGAAGAATTGGTCTTCAACACTTCTTTATTGAGTGATTTGAGGTAATAGAAGATGATATTTCTATGTATAGAAGGTTGAGGGAAGTGTTTGTTTATTGTGTACTTCACTCGACCACTATCTGGCTTGAGCTAAATGGTCTACGAATCTCTATAAAATCACGTTCATCGCTTCTGAGCAAATGAGGGACGATGGTCCCTCTTTAATGAGGGGACGGTGTAGTCGTGTGCCGTCGCTGGAGGCAGAGGTCTTTTCTCTTCCATCCTCCGAGAAGGTGTCGGTGGTTCTGCTACCGGCATCTGTTGTCACTTTTTTAGGGGGCTTGCTGGCCCCTTGTGGGGTTAGTAGACCTCGGGGTTCGGTCTTTTTCTACTCACGCTCTCGTTTCTATTCCATCTTTTCTCTACTTCTTTCCCATTTCTTCGTCTGTTCAAGTTTCTCTTCTTCACTATCCTCTTTCTTGGTCACATCGACTACTTGAGCAAATAAGTTTGAATTACTTTTAACAAAAACTTCAAAGTTTACGTTTGAACACGAATAGTGAATGTAACAGTAACGCTTTCAATTACATATAATGACTCCTATCGTATAAACTACAGAGGACAGGTGACAAATTAACTTTCTTGGACCTCCTTTGAAAGATAAAGGGCAAGAGAGCGCAGGAGGACAGTTGACGAGAAGAAAGTTGTTGCTTTTCAACAACTTTTAACTTATCAATTAACAAAAATTAAAGATAAAAACATTATCATTGACTAGCGTATCTTTCAACATGAAAAATAGGTGTTTTCATACCAATCACAGATATAAACATAATTATAAATTCTTCATCTAATTGTGAAGTTTTTGTGCAGTTTACATTTCAAAAACTAATCTTTGTTCACAAAACGAAATTTATACAGAAAGAACAGAAAATTTGGCTGTTGCGAAGTTTAAGGACTTCTGTTAAAACTGTAAAATTGCCATAAATGCTTTTACAGATTAATTTGAGAGAATTCAAGCTATATTTGCCAACATTAATGAACTTTAATCATTCGTATATGGCAGATATACGATGTCTCTATGACGCTTAGGGTATTTCAAAAATGACTCGCTCTCATATCAGAACTTGCACTGTCCATATTCCCAATTACCACTTGTATCAGTAAAAACCAAGAAAAAATTCATCTTTTAATATGAAGGGGAGGGGTTGTTCAGTCGGGAAGGGGGGTATTCAAAGGCTAATTTAGTATATTTTGATATTATTTACTGTATTTCTTTTGATTGATTGATTAATTATTAATTAGCGTATTTATTTTGCATTTTTCAGAATGTGATCCTTCATTAATGAGTAAGCACAACATGGACTTGAGAGCCGACACTGATTAGTAATCATAATATTGCCCCCCCCCCCCCATGAACCACCTCTTACTCTTCATATTAAGAGCTTAAATTTCCTTTGGTGTTTACTGATACAAATGGTAATGGGAATATGGACAGTGCAAGTTCTGATATGAGAGTGGGTAACACCCAAATGACGATTCATTAAGATTCTTGACAGCATTGTTCAAACTTTAAAGGATTGTTCTTATGTCGATAGAGACATCTGTGCTATTTGAATCCTTTTATATGTACAGGGTGAGTCACGACGAAATATCATAACTTCGGGAGCTTATAGCTGAGGTCATTCCCAGTCAAAACCTTCATATGAACATAGGTCCGAGTCTTAACGGTTATGGAACTATGGACGTTTGAATGTTTAAAAATAAGAATAAGCGAACAAATAACTGATAAAGTTTTTATTCATGAATTTACAATAACTGTTCAAAATGACTACCCTCAGCCTCAATACACATCGCGGCTCGTCTGTGAATCGCGCGTGTAGCGAGCATTAGTTTATTACGATTGTCCTTTATGAGGGCTGCAGCATCCAAAATGCGACGGAGCAATGTATCTCGTGTTTCCATTTTTCTCTGGTACACCAACTCTTTCATGCGACCCCACAGATAAAAATCTAAAGGGTTAGGTCCGGAGACCTGGTTGGCCAATTTTGTGCACCACCACGACCGATCCATCGACCAGGGAAGCGATCAACGAGAAGCGTTCTCACTGCATGGCTAAAATGGGGAGGAGCTCCGTCTTGTTGGAAGTACATACGCAATCGTGTTGCTGCCAAAGGTACATCTTCTAACAGTGGCGGCAGTTCGTCTTGCAGAAATGGTAGATAAATGTCACCTGTAAGACTACCTTCGAAGATAATCGGATCAATCAGCTGACCGTAGAGAATAACCACACCACACATTAACACTGAACCGATGTTGAAAATTACTTTCCACAATGGCATGAGGATTCATTTCGGACCATACATGCGAATTGCGAGTGTTGTTGACACCGTCGCGGGTAAATTGAGCTTCATCACAGAACAAGACGTATCGATGCAATTGTCGATCGACATTGAGCTAATTGCAAAATTCCAGCTGTTGGGCACGATCCCCAGGTTGGAAGTGCTGAACGCGCTGTACCTGGTATGGTTAGTGGGTACACGCCCGCCTTCTTCGTGTAACGTGTAACGTTCTACATACTCTCGTTTGAGGAACTCTAAGACGTGTGGAAATCCTTCGCGTACTAACAAGAGGACTCCGCTTTAACATCTGAATAATGTTTTCTTGGTCAGCCACATCTTGTACCAGACGCTCAGATAAAAAAGTAATGCTAGGAAATGAACCGCTCTCTCGCAATCTCCGGAAAACGTTGCTAAACACTCGTCGATCCGGAATTCTTCGATTTGGAAAACGTCGTTGGTATTCAGCGACAGCAGCAGTCGTATTTCCATCGCAAAATCCTAAACATACACCATATCGGCATACTGAACGCAAAAACAACTGCACGCTGTGAAACACAACACTCTACTTCGTAGTTAGTCCGGTTCGGTAAGTAACTGTCAATTCAGTTCAAGGTCACGCATGCGCATGCTTGAAATTCAAACATCCATAGCTCCATAACCGTTAAGAATCGGACCTATGTTCATATGAAGTTTTTGACTGGGAATGACCTCAGCTATAAGTTCCCGAAGTTATGACATAAAACCAAACAAAAATTATACACATAAACAAGCCTATAATAGGTTTAATGTCAGTGGGCCAAAAGGAATTGAGTTAGCTGTTTATAAAGAACGTAATTGGCAGTTTCTGAAAAGAGGAAGTCCAAATGGTTGAAATCTCTTTGTGGTACCTTGTAATTCAGTACCACGTTGGGCAGTTCCCTCGCTATCCTGGCAACGTCCTGCAAATAAATAAAATGTACCTCACGAATTACTCATTTCAACCCAACGAAAACCAACAATGATAGTATGGATTACGTTTAAAATAGGCTTACATCAATAGGGGTGATTTTATTTTCGCCTAAAGACATTAATTGGAAAGACCTCGTTCGCCAGATTCTCTCTCTCTCTTTCTTCTTTAAACATGTTATGAAATAAATGTTGTCATGGAGAAGTCTTCTCTTAAAATATTGAATACAAAGAGAGAATGAAACATCAATAAGAAAACATTAATATATATAAGCACACCGGACAAAAAATTAGTCACCCCTCTCAGAATGTACCTAATAACGTGTGACGGCGCCTCTGGCCTTGATAACCGCACGAATCCGGCGAGGCAGAGACTCTACGAGGTTGTGCATGTACTGAACATCGATTTGCTGCCACTCGTTCATCAGCCGGTCCCGAAGTTCCGCCAGAGTCCGTGGGTGTCTATTCCTGCGCTTCACTTTCTGTTTTCAGCCTGAACAACACCTTCGACGCATTCAGGATTAAAGGCTTCATTGGACCTGCGATGTACTCGTCGCCTCCCATCATTGGAGAACAAACAAAAACGGGACTCATCGGACCAAATTACACGTTTCCAATCTGCCGCAGTCCAGTTTTTGTGCCTCTGAGCCCATTTATAACGTGCCAATTTGTGACTTGCTGTTAACAGCGGCCTCTTCCGTGGTACCCTGCTCCAGATGTCCATCGCATGCAGTTCTCGTCGCAATGTCCGTTCGGAAATTGGTCGCTGGAGAACCTCATTGGTTTCTTGGAGCAATTGTTCTCTGGTTTGAAAACGATTTGCAGTTACTAGACGAGAAACATGGCGGTGGTCACTATTGTCGAGAATTGTTTTCCGGCCACAGTTACGCCGTCGATTTTCAGTTGATTGCGAACTACACCACTCTTTGTAAACTCGCTGGACAGTACGCGTTGACACACCAACAAATTGGTCTACTTCAGACATTTTGTGTCCGTGGGCTCTGCCAAACACGATGGCTCCTTTTTGCCACTGAGTAACGTCTGCCTCACGACCCATTTTGCAGACTATATCCAACACACACTTTGTTCTTCACCACCTCACGAAACAGATCTGATCCTGTGTGCTACGTCACCGCTACTTGTCACTTACCAATGCTACATCAGCGCCCTCTGTGTGACCTTCAACTTCCTACTATCGGTGCTATTAGGGGTGACTAATTTTTTGTCCGGTGTGCTTATATTCTAGGGACTTCGATGGTCCAAAGTTTAGTGTGGAAAAGTGAAAAAAGGTGTCAAACTTTAAATATTTGTCAAAGGTCAAAAGGATTTTGAAAAGATTTCCAAGAATCACTGGAAATTTTGGAATAAATGACAAAACGTTACCAAAGGTGTAGAAACATAGTCATTTTCACTCCAAAAAAGACCCACTGGGATGACCGTCTTCTTCAGTTCGAAATTTGGGACGTAGGGAGTCCCGTAGTGAATGATGTTGTCCCTGTGACCCATATCGAACATCTGGAAGGCTCCTGGAACACATTTGGGGAATCAGTAGTAGTGCCAGCAGTGCCAAAGTGATGATAATTGTAAGAAAACCTGACACTCAAATTAATAATTTTTTACTTATTCGCATTAATTAATTACATCTTTTTAAAACTTGTCATTAATTTAAAGTTGTTCGAAATGGATAAATTAATAAGTAATTTATTTCTTAAAGTAATTTAATTTAATTTAATTTAATTTAATTTAAAAATACATTTTAAAAGTTTCTTCCTTTAAATTGCTACAATATATTTCTAATTTCGTTAATTGTTAATTAATAATTATTTAATTGACTATTGGTCTTACCCGAATCAACGAGTTGGCCCAGGTGAGCAATAGTTCTGGCAGAGGTCCCTGCTGGAAAGTGAGACAACACAACGTACAGGTACTCCTTCACAGAGAAAAAACAATAATTACAAAAACAGGCAATACATTCAAACAACAACAAAGTGTGTATATATGTATATATATATATATATATATATATATATATATATATATATACACACACACACTGTATATGAAACGAAACTGGCCCAGTGCTGTAACTTTTGTTATTACTAGCATCATCGGGATTCGAATCCTCAACCTCGACACTTCGCTTATAGTAGGCATGGGCAACCCCCAGACCTCGAATGCTTTAAATCCGACCGGCCTCCTTCCTATCTAAATTCCAAAGACACGTCCCTCTTCATTTTTCTAATGCAAAAAAATTGCAGAATTTGATTTGAACTGCAATATCCATGCCAATATCCGTGCCAATATCCGTGTCAATATCCGTGAGAAGCAAAATGTAAAATAGAAAATTTTACATTTCGATTTGGAACATATGACTAATGACTATACCTCTATTACCTCTATTATTACCTCTATTATTATTATTACCTCTATACCTCTACTATTATTATTATTATTACTATTATCAATAATTGCACCCATTATCGAAGGCAGCGCTTGAGCAAATATATTCCCATTTTCAATGGGACTTTTTTATATTCAAGCATTTATTAGTGAATAAAAATTTCAAAAAGTTTTAATATAATATTAGAAACAGAAGACAAATTGAATTAAGATTTTTAATAATACTTGTTGGCAACTCTATATAAGCCTGCAAAAAAAGTTTCAACCCTCAGCTTGCCCCGCCACTTAAAAAGGTTGCCCAATGCCCATGCTTGGCTTATAAGGAAACTGCGTTACCCACTCAGCTACCGGCGGTGGACGGCTCTTGAGTAGAAATAAAAAACTTACTGGGTTAATATATCCTTTGTTGATACCGGAGTATGCTGGGAGCCACGCCTGGCAAATTCGTATAAAGATACTTCCTGGGCTGCAAAACACTTTCATCAGTTTGGCTTGAGTCACAGATTTTGGTAGTACTTCCGCTTTGTTTAGTTTCTCATGGAAACGCTGACGAAGGAAAGATATATATATATCTTTATTTTTCTTTATTTTGGTTAACAGTCGTTTCAAACCTAGGAGAGGTCAATATCACAGCGAAGCCAAGTTAAAGGCGAGACAAGAGCCGCGACATACGAAAATTCAAATAGGAACACTGGAAAAAGAACTTTCCGCAAGAACAGACCGAAGACGCTCCGAAACCGGATAAGAGTGCAACCCCGGGAAACACTACAAACGAGGCAAAACAATTCCCTTATGCCGAGACTTATGAAAAGATGACCATTGACTAAAAACAGGCTTAAGACGGTGGAGTTTGTTCACATCGACGGCATCCCAGTTGCGCGCTACCACAACGACCTCTGATGGCGGTGGAGGGAAGGACTAAAGTACAAAAAAGGAAGAGGGTCAGGAGTATTAGAAAGAGAACAAGCTTGTCTAGCCCAAAGATCCACCTCCTCATTACCAGCAATACCTCGAAATGAACTAAAGTTAAATTTTATTCACAAAATCACGTGACTTTTATATTATAGAATTATCAAAGTTAAATTTATTTTACTAAAATTAACTAAACTAGCAATATCTGCATTTACAGTTTAACATTTTTTCTCTCTCTCTTAACTGTATAATAATAATAATAATAATAATAATAATAATAATAATAATAATAATGTTAACTTATTAAAACTAGGTTTAAATTAGTTATTTGTTAGTGTACTCCACACTCAAGTTAACAATCTCTTATGTTAAATACAAATAAATTGAGTTACTTTAAATTTAACTTACGTAGGAGTATTTTCCGAACTGGAATAAATGTTTCATTGGCCCTCTCATGTGATTCAAGTAGGCAACAGGAGCCATGGCAGCCATCACTCGTACCTTCGAAACACAATATATATATGTATTTTAAAATTGCTTTAGTCATTAGATATTTAATCTCTGTGTTAGCTACACACACACAGCTCTTATAAGAGAGGGTACCTACGACTTAATGTTGGTTCCAAGCCATCCCCACAGAATGGCAATATATCTACTGTTACAAAAATTTAGGACTAATTCTGAATCAGCAGTTTCAAATCTTCTCTGGCTGAAGGTACCCGTGCCATCATTTGTTCTTTCGCGGCATCCTGGAAGATTTTCGTCTCCTATTATTCAACATTCAGTCCCTCCCCCCCAAATCCCCCACTGACCAACATCACTAACTTCAAAATGAGCCTATTTACATTTTCTGTATGTACATAATAAATGGCGAATGTTGTGTTTAATTTGAACCTTCCATAGTTTCAGTAACTTTTGAATTTTCAATCACTCATTTTTGTAATTTTCAGAAAATTTCGCGTGCCCTAGGAGACACTGAGGCACCTAGAGAAACACTGCTCTGAACCTTTCGTTTTAGAAAAGTCAAACCGTGATTACCTCTGGCTATCTTGACGGGTAAACCCAAATTTTTTTCTGTATGAATTGAAAATGTTTTAGAAGTGCCATTAGTTATACCAAGAGGGTATACACTGGTAATAAAAATCTGCCCATGTTTAACGAATGAAATTTAATTAGAAAATTAAACAATAGAAATAAAACTCGGTAATTTTATACAAAATGTTTTGTTTCGATTTATAAAACTCTTTCATCAAACTTATCAAACTTTCATCAAACATTCCTAAATCAAAAGAAAATTAAACTACTTTTTTTGCTTCCGTTTCATCATGCGGATCCCATTCATATTAATGCATGCGGTAGCATCAATAAGAACATGGTAAAGTTGGTGGGTCCAGCACCGTACGAGGTATGGGAGACAACGTGTTTTTTTTTTTTTTTTTTAATTAATTGACAGATTGATGAAGTTCCTTTACCTGTAGTCCAAGAAAACTGTGCAGCTTAGGACTGACATTTAAAAATTGGCACGCAGTACGTCAACTAATGGGATGGCACTAAATGAGAGTATTTAACGACTGGCACTCAATGCTGAAGAGGAGATCTCTTTCCCTTAACCCACCTTTCCATTGAGTTCGGGCATAAGTGAGTTGGCGGCGAAGAGCCCTGTCGTACCCATGGAATGCCCGAGAAAAGCCAGGTCGCGATGCCCGGTCTTCTCAAGGATGTAGTATATCATGGCGGGAACGTCATAGTGAGCCATCTCCATGAAACTGAAAAACAACAACGAGTTAAGGACAGGAAGTTGTACGTATTCAACGACCTTTATTTGACATATTTACGACCTTACTTGATGAATATTAATCACGAGAAACTTGGATTTCTTGTTGTAAACGAACCACATTAAAACTAAAAACTAAAACTAACTTTCAAATTCTTGACAAGGTTTTTCCTTATCATAAATTCAACGAAGCAAAATGTATCGAGTCCTCAATCATGTTCGGCATTAATTTTAAATAAAAAATGTATTTATTTATTTTGAATAGTTAATTCGTGTCCTTGTGATGTAAATAATATCAACTGAGGAATTATGCATTAAAATGTTCCTTTCCGGTATATAATGAGAGGCCACGCACTGTGCTTATTTATGCATGTTGGCGTTATTTGTATTTATGTATGACAAGTGACAACAACATTTTGGGGTAAATTCCCATTCCCCAAAGTTTGGAGCAATGTACGTGACATCCGTTCCATAGTTCTTTGCTCGAGACCTATCCCCCCTTTTATATATAGGAACAATGTTCGTTCTTTTTAGTATGTTTGGTATTTCCATGTGTCTAGAGATCTTCTTCATATATATATATATACAGAGAGAGAGAGAGAGAGAGAGATGCTTACTCACCTAAACTGCCAAAACGGGGTTTCTTCGGGTGAAAGGTGAATGTGATTCTTGGAATAAGTGTTACCCCGGTAATTTCCCAGCCACACGTCAAAGCCAGCGTCAGCCAACACGAAAGCTGACCAAATTAATTTAATCAGTTTAATTAATTAATTATTTAAATAATTAACAACAACAACAACAAAATGATGATAATAATAGTTAAAAGCAAAAGTAATGTGCCTTTTTTTTTGTACAGGAAGGAAGGGACAAGGGCGAACGCCCCCAAAATGCCCCCCCCCATAGAAGCAGAAGGAGAGAGCCGAAATCAAGGTTAAGAGTTATCGAAATACCTGGACACTCTGCGTCTGAAAGATTGGAGATCATAGACAGGAGGAAAGATGGATTGAGTAGGTTGTTCCAGAGTTGATCGGTTGAGTAGCTGAAAGATTGAAAATACCGAGTAACCCTTGCGTTAGAGAGTTGGACAGAAAAAGGATGAGAATGTGTAGAAAGTCTGGTACTAAATGCTCTCCTTAAAGGAGAAAATATTAAGTTAGAGAGTTTAGAAGAGCAGTGTCCGTTATAATAGTAAAGAGGCAACATTGGGGAAAAAAGAGGGGGATTGAAGACAGCCAGGAAGAGGTGGGGAATTGATGAGACGAAAAGCCCAGTCGTAGGGGTTAAGCCACCCAACACATGAGAAGCGTACTCCATACAGGGGCGGACAAGACCCTTATACAATGACAGCAACTGAGTTGGAGTGAAGAAACTAAGGAGCCGGTACAGCGTACCTAACCTCTTTGAAGTTGTTTTAGAATGAGAATATACGTGATCTTTCTTGGAAAGATCACAAGAAAAGGAAATACAAGAATGTTAAAAAAAGAGGAAGGATTGAGCTGTGTTTTGTTGAAGGTAAGGGATAGTCGTGTGGAAGATTGTGACGAGTAGACAGAAGAAGGAACTGGGTTTTTAAGACATTAAAAGCCACAAGGTTTACTTTACCCCAATCAGAGAGAGTAGAAAGATAAGAGGTCAGGTGCGTCATAGCTGTCTCACGCGAAGCATGGAGTGACTGTTGAGAGGGACGCTTTGTGAAGCGGGTGGAGAAGTGAAGAGTGAAATCTTCGGCATAGGAGTGGACAGTACAGGAAGTGCGACTGAAAAGATCATTGATAAAAGGAAGAGAGTGGGTAACAAGACAAAGCCTTGAGGAACACCACTATTAATAGTTCCAGGAGAAGAACAGTGGCCATCTACAACAACAGCTATAAATCGTCCAGGAAGGAAACCAGAGATAAAGACACAGATAGAAGGATAGAAACTGAAGGAGGGCGGTTTGGAAATTAAAGATTTGTGTCAGACTCTATCAAAAGCTTTTGATATGTTCAGCGCAGTAGCGAAGGTTTCACCGAAATCCTAAAAGGAGAACCACCAAGAGTCAGAGAGATACGCAAAAAGATCGCTAATTCACCAATCTGCTCTCGGTCATTCAGGATAGTAAAGTTCATATCTACAGATCTACAGAAGCTAAGGCTAACAAAGACCCTAAGATCTACTCTAAGGTTAGCCTGAGAGAAAGAAGAGAGTAGGGTGTTAAAAGAAGAAAATAAGGGGTTAAGTAAGTAACAAAACCTATCATTCGTGGGTTAACATTCAGTCAGAAAAAGAGAGAGAAAGACTCACCATCATCATCCGCCGGCCACTGCCAACAAGTCGGAAAAATAGTTGAAGAGAATAGGAAAGGGGTGAAAGATGAAAAGAAGTAAAATAAGAACGCTTACAAACCATGCAAACACAGTCTTAACTCAAACATTGTTCTACCATGCAAACTACAGACATGCAAGTAAATAGAGGATAAGAAAAGAGCAAAAACAAAAGTATGAAGAGTATAACAAAAAGTGGGTTAGTTTACGCTACGAGCTACATCTAAGTTCGTGTTAGTCTAATTTTTTTTTAATATAATTTTGTTGCTGGCATATCACACGCTGGCATGTCACAAGCTGGCATTAATCGTCAACAGATTCAAACGTCGACCATTACCCCCAGAGCTCCTGTTGCTAATTGTTTTATTATTTTAAACAACGTTAATATTTTTAAAATGCCTCTCTAAACGGTTTTTAAACATATTAACGCTGGTAGAGTTCACGACGGACGCCGGAAGATTATTCCATTTATCAATTACTTTAAATGTAAAAAGTTTTTAGCGATGTTAGTAATGAAACGTCTGCCACGTAATTTAAATTCGTTATTACGAGTATTGCTATTATCGAAAGTGAACAGTTTGTCAAAATTTGCATTATCGATTTTATTAACGATTTTGAAAACTTCAATAAGCTCCCCCCTTAATCTCCTAGTTTCGAGTGAATGCAAGTCTAACTCTTTAATTTTATCTTCGTAAGACTTGTTGCGTAGTGACGGAATTAGTTTCGTGGCGCGTCGCTGAACCCTTTCCAACCTATTAATATCCTCACGCAAATACGGGCACCAAAACTGAACGGCATATTCTAAGTGAGGCCTGACTTGGGACTTGTAAAGGGGCAATATAATATTCGTCGATTTAAATTCGAAATTACGCGCTATGAAGCCTACATCCTATTAGTTAGCTAAGTTATAAGCTTATTCAACAGGGATGTCATTGAAACGGAAGCAAAGCCAAAGGTGGTGCTAAACACCGAAATCACCTAAAGTGGAGATTTCGGCGAAAGTAAAGTGGGATAGAATGTGTTCCACTTTGGAAGTGAGGTAGTCAAGGAGTTTTGGATAGTCAGTAGAATTAGGAGAGAGGTAGGCAGAGCAGAGGCATTTAGTTTGAGATTGGCATGTAAGCCGTAGCCAGGAATAAAATACAGTAATTGAGGAAACTGAATTAAAGGCAATTTAACAAACTGATGCGAAGTTGATTCGTTTATGATTTGGAGGGGAACGAATTTGATACAAACGAAACAAAAGAAAGTAAAAAATTGTTTCACTCACAAATGGCCTCATGGGGGTCATTAAGGACGAAATCTGCCGAGGAGCAAAGGACGCAGTGTTGGATGTAGATGACCCTTCCTCTTCCGGGTAGGTATTGCGTGTATCTGCGATATTTGTGGGGTCCCGGTATGCGATGCATCTCTAAAATATAGCCGTCTTTTGTCACTACCTTGTGAATCTCGACGGGGTATCCTCTGCTGTGGATAATCTCCGGCTGAATCAGCATCGAAGTAAAAGGGATTTAGGCTCAACAAACATTATTAGCTCTCTCTCTCTCTCTCTTCTCTCTCTCTCTCTCTCTTCTCTCTCTCTCTCTCTCATATATATATATATATATATATACAGTGCCCGCGAAAAGTATCCGATCACCCTTAAAATTTGTATTTTTTATATAAAAAACAATGTTTAAATGTATACTAACCTTATATTATTATTTTGTCATCTGTCCTTTGGTTTGGATGACTTGTTCTAGACGTTTTGGCATGGATTTAATCAAGTTTTGACAAACTTCCACTGATATTTCCTTGCACCATACCTTTTTGATGGCCTCTTGTAATTTTTCGACTGAGCCAGTGTCGTGGCATTCAACCTTATTTTTTATTATTAGCCACAGATTTTCTATCGGATTGAGATCTGGACTATTACCAGGCCAATCCAAAATATCAAATTTATTGTCAGTAATCCATTTTGTCACTATTTTGGCCCTGTGACATGGTGCACCATCATGCATGTATGTTTTTGTCCTTTGGATTGCCATTGCCATTGGAAGTTATCCTGTAGCATTGCTAAATACCGTGCACCATTCATAGTTGTGTTCTTCGGAAGAAAATATAAGTTTCCACGCCCATAGTAACCGAAACAACCCCAAACCATCACACTTGGAGGGTGTTTCATTGTCTTTAGGGTGTATTTAGGGTCCATCCTATTTTAGCCAATAGGCCGGTGAACCTTTTTTGGACAACTTCTGAATGTCAAAAATGTCGACTCATCGCTAAATAAAACCTTCTTCCAGTCATCAACAGTCCAATGAATGTATTTTTTACAAAATGCGACACGTTTTTTACGCATTTTTTCATTAATGAACGGTTTCTTAGCAGCATGGCGAGATGGTAATCCGAGTTCTTTTTGGAGCCGCTCCTGGATAGTTCGTTCAGAAACACCAGATAACAAATTATTCATATTAAATTTTATTTCATTCGCAGTTATTGTTGGGTTTTTCAATACTAAACGTTTCATAAGTTTGTCTGTTCGCGAATTTGTTTTTCTCGGTCTGCCAGATCGTTTTTTAGGGACTGGCGTGGTTAGGCCACCATTGTTCTCAGCCCGTGAAACCCATAAATTAACGGTACTTTGGGATATGTTTAATTCCTTAGCTATCTGTCTCTGTGATTTCCCACATGCATGCAAAGCAACAATAGCACCTCGACAATCACTCTTAAGTTGTTTTTTAGCACACATTATATATAAATTTTATTTACACCACTTTCTGTAAAAAAAAAAAAATATCAAGAAATTTACACAAACAGTGAAATCTGACAAATTTGAGACACAGCCACCCCAACGAAGGCTACCAGAACACTAATTTGAGAATGCGTTGGATAGCTCTCATATCAGCGAGCAACCTCAAAGTTACCAGATGTCGCTAGAACAAATAGAAAGTGAATTACGTGTCTCTGAATATCAAGGGAAAATATTGTATTTTCTTGAGTGATCGGATACTTTTCGCGGGCACTGTATATATATATATATATATATATCAGCTATTGAGTGGTTGCAAGGAAAGCGTAACTTAATGGGATAGAAAAGCATCCTTCAATCTTTTAACTAACACCAACGTTTCGGAATACACATATTCCATCATCAGGACTAATAAATATAAAAGACCTGAGGTTAGACTAATCAAGTTAAAGTTGAAAAGTTAAAAGTTAAAGTTAAAAAATTAAAAGCTTATAAATGAAATTACAGAAAAGACGAGAACAGACAAAATTATAAATTAAGGACAAAATAAGTACTTGCGTTGAAACACAGAATGAGTTTGACCGAAGATTCATCGGAGTTCAGATTAGGTTTAAGTTTATAGATAAATACTGATGCCACGATTTTAAGTTTGAGGTCAGAGCTACTACAAAATTCTGATTGAGAAATCGGATGATCGTTGTTATGCCCGTGATTACGTATGTAAGAGTTGGTTCGTTTGCTGAGAAGTTGACTTGTACGAACTGAGTTTCTAAGGTATTCGAAGCTAAGGATTCAAATGTCTTTTAGTACTACCAATATACGACCCCATACAGTGGTCGCACTTGTAATAATAACTATAGAGGATTTGAGTAGTGTAGGAACAGTATCTTTATATTTAAAAGAATGAAAAACTGATTTGGTCGGCGCGAGAATAACTGATACGTGGTTGAGGATAGAATTCTTTGAGTAATTTAAGAAGTTTGTTCCCTATATTGAAACTTAAAGTTCCCGTGTAAAGTAAAGTAAAATACGAGATATCTTTGGGGACCGTGGTTATGTCCCTAGTTGCGGGGTTAACTTAAACTGTTTAAAGCCCTACCAATTGTGGTTTGTACTAGTCTCTTGGGGAAACCATTCGTGGTAAGCTGTTTCACAAATTCTAATTCATTATGAAACTTAAGGTTCTATTAATTAAGGTTAAGATTAACTTTCGTTTGAAATTTAAGGGGATCAAAGACAAAAAGATTGGTGGTAATGCAGGTGAAAGTGGGTTTGCGATAAATCGAAGTTTCAAAGGAGGACTGAGTTTTTTTTTATTTTGATGTCCGAAAAGGACAAAGAATTGTCAGATTCAACCTCAGAAGTAAAGTCAGTATTAGCAGGGGCAGATCTAGGGAGGGTATTCTAGGAGGGTGACACCAAACAGACATTGTGCCGAGTATTTTATTTTGATCCACAATTTTTTTTATATACCATACGCTTCACCCACCATACTATGGGATAGTAACAGGAAACAGGCTTCCTATTCCTGAGCGTGAGCTGAAAGGTATCAAAAACTCAAACTCCCCCCCCCCCCGAAGGGGATGATCCACATTTAAATTATATTATAATGCATACGTAGGCCCTAATTTTCAATGGTGTGGTAGTGATAGTTACATTGTCAAAGAAATATTATTTTCTTAAAGACATAATAAAAAACAACAATTTTGGAAAATTGGCGTAGAGCGTTTTATGAACTTCGTTAAAATCTCGACTTGGTCTCCTTTGGGGATCTAGCCTAGGGGGGGCACGTGCCCCATAGGGCCACCCTTTTAAATTAAATAATTATCAACATCAGTCGTACATACATAAAAACGGTTCCAATAAATATTTTAGACAAATAAATAATATTAAAAAGGAAAAAAAGAATATGGTCCGAGAAGATGTAAAATTTGAAATCGGTGAAAGATACGAGGTTTTAACTTCCTCCCACTTATTATTGGACTTCAAAAGGACATTACAATACATTCATTTTTCCAGCTATTATTATTATTATTATTATTATTATTATTATTAATGATAATATTATTAAAATACAAATCGTGGAATCCATTTCGTTCCTCGATGTTGAAATCCTTTCCGAAACGTCTCAGTTAAGAGATATTCTAAACAGTGTCTACAAACATATACTGTAATAATTATCATCATAATCATCATCATAATCATCATCATTATCATTATCATCATCATCATTATGCCATCCCATAATTATCATCATTATCATACCTCAATAAATCGAAAAAGGAAGGTTACTAAAAATTTTACTTATTTTTACATTATCGATAGTGTGTGTATATATATATATATATATATATATATATATAGATAGAGAGAGAGAGAGAGAGAGAGAGAGAGAGAGAGAGAGAGAGAGAGATCTTTTCCCTATGACGTCATTCATTCTTCATTCATTCGGAAAATATTTTCGTTCCATCTGAGGTTGGTACAAAAGTTTACATCCGGACCTTGACAGAGAGAGTGACAGTGCCACATCTTGATTGGCACACTTTTCATAAACAAAACGCTTCATAAAAACACAACATTCATAAATAAAACATTTTATAAGAGTCATGTCCTGCGACAACTTAGGTATGGCCGCGAAAGTAAAGTCTGTGAAAGGAATAATTATTTTGACCAATTTATTTTAACCTTCAAATACACCGACAGACAAAGACTTCTCAAAAACACCAAAATCGATAAAAACATATAAATTATTCCAGGACAAAAAACGACACACCATATATATATATATATATATACACATACTTATGTACATTATACATATAGAAATAAATATAGAAAATTGTTTTTACAGCTGCCGGGTTCGAACCGCTCTCCCTCAGATCTATGACGCAACGCAGTCTTCTTTTCCGCCAGTGACGGTAGCTCAGTGGGTAATAATTATTCAGGAGGGCAGGCACAGCGCTCAAGCCAACTAATGCAGTCCATTGCTGTAACTCCCGTATTATTATTCTTATTATTACCAGTATCATCGGGATTCGAACCCCCTATAAGCCAAGTGAAGAGACTGAGGTCGGCGGTTCGAACTCCGATGATACTGGACCTACTGAATGATTAGTATATAGTCTCCTTCTCGTTAATCTATTTCGAGTTACGGAAGCGTTTAACAAATTGGGTATGTCTACTTTTCATCTACTTTCATCTACAAATTGGGTATTTCTACTTTTTATCTACTTTCATCTAAAAATTGGGTATTTCTAATTTTCATCTACTTTCACCTTAAAATTGGGTATTTCTACTTTTTATCTACTTTCTTCTACAAATTGGATATTTCTACTTTTCATCTACTTTAATCTACAAATTGACTATTTCTACTTTTTATCTACTTTACAATTTTATTCGACTTTTTTTTAACTTCAAATTTAAAAGAAAATTAAAAAATGTAGTTTTTCAAATTAAAAAATAATATATATATATATATATACACACACCTTTGGTTACGTTTGGTTAGCTTCCGCCCGAATTGTTCATTCTGACGAAGATCAAGCTTTTCACTCAACCTTGACCTACAGTTTAACGTGGAATCCGAACCACGCCCCACCAGCAGCCCAGCGTCTTCACCACTAGGCCACCCAGAATACCCATTTATCTATCAACCACTTTCTTTATTGTGTGGAAGGATAAACAGCTGGGTTTTGCTGCGCGTCGCCTGCCGTCACCGGGTCTCGATCCCGGGGCCGATGGATTCGTAGTCAGCAACGCTAATCACTATACCACCGAGGCGCATTATATATATATATATATATATATATATATATATACTGTATATATAATGTTATAATGTTATAATGTTCCAGACCAACAAAGACCCTAGGATCCACTCATGGCTGGTCTACCTAACTGTGTTCGTAATTGTGTATTGTGTATGTCCTCCGTGGTGGCGGAGGGGACCTACAATTTTACGTGGGTTCCGAACCACAAGAACATAAGAAATTTATGTAGCAACTGTCTGTACATTGGCAACGACCAATTTTTGCAAAACTTAATAATTATCAATTTAAAACTAATTAATTATCGATTTAAAACTAATTAATTATCGATTTAAAACTAATTAATTATCGATTTAAAACTAAGTATAGTTTCTGGATCCAGAGGATCAAGTCATAATAGACTACTATCCACAAATATGTTACACTCTATATCTATTTATAACCGACATGCAAATATATCAGATCCAAAGAATCCAGTCAATTTCATTACGGTATCCATCAATACTAGTACCTTGCCAACGAAAAATAAGTCACGGTCCATATCGATTGCGGACCAAGTCAAAAATTGCGGACCAAGTCAAAAAATTGCGGACCAATATATATATATATATATATATATATATATATATATATATATAGTGTCTCAAAAGTTGCGCATTATAGATTCAGGTCATCCTCACCTATAAATATGGTGCGCGATTTCTGAGACACCTTGTATATGAAACAAAAATGAAATGCCCCCACCAAGATTCTAACTTCTTGAGTAGGAGTCACGAGGGCTACCAACACATTATGACGGGATAAAAGTTAACGCAACCCGTCGTTCTCGTATACCTAAACGACCGAAGAAACACCACGTTTTCGTGTCCCGAGGTTTTTTACGATGTTAACCCTCCAACACTCAAGGTAATGGCAGCATTTAATTCAAATCTGGATGCGAAAGCGTTAAGTGTTTCCTCTGTCGTTTAAATATATGAGAGGTTCCATTAACTTTTATCGTGTCATGGTGTAATGGTAGTGATCGCGACCCCTACTCAGGAGGTCTCGAGTTCGAATCCTGGTGAGAGCATTTTCGTTCCATACAAAAACCACGCCCGTTCATGCGTGTTATTTCATATAATTTTATTTAAAAAAAATAAAGTTTTAATACCGCTGACATTACACCGTGTTCTGGAAATCCTTCTCGTTCGACTCTCCTCAGAGTGCCATTATAGTACGGAGTAGCATTATAGTACGGAGTGCCAAACGGCCCTGTGAAGAAATCGTATCCTTGGCAAATGATAGGAAGGGTCATTACTACCAAAAATACCACTCTCAAGGATGAAGACATCTGCGGAACGTGATGGCAATTAGTAAATAGCGTAATTAATTAATAAATAATTATTAAATAATGAAACTATACCAGCAGCACCTGAAGAAGTGATGCACACGTAATTTTAAATGAAATCTACGAATATGGAAATTCCCCACTAGGTTTATTATTTATTTATTTTTATTTATCAATAGCTTTAACCTTGATCATAAAAACGACAATGGAAAGTATGAAAATTTTGAGGTTATGTACATACATACATACATACGTATATATATAGATAGATAGATAGATAGATAGATAAGTACATTCATATACATATTTAAGTAGATTTTTTGCAGTGGTAAGCCCGTTTTCTTCTCTTTAGAGACAAATGTCATGGGAGCAAATAACTGGGGCAAAAGGAGTCTGTAATTATATTTAGGAACACTAGCGGATTTACGCGGGGGGCGGGAGGGGGAGGATCTCCTTTTGGTCAATTTGGCGCCCCTTTTGGTCAATCTTGGCACCCCTTCCAAATGCTTTATTTTTTTTATAATAAATTTTTGGCGCTTGCGTAAGTTGTTAATCGACATTTATGAGTAAACTATCAAAATACTGCATTGGTTACAATTACATTTACATAGAGTTCGATTTCTATGTACAATTAATGAAAAGGTTCTAATATCGCTTTGGCTACGGGGGCTCCGTTCTGGACCCCGCTTGGGGAGCTTACAGCGCTCTCCTAAACCTCCTTAACTGTATGCTCAGTGCTCGCTCCGCTCCCACTTCGTGGTATTTCCTGTAATATGATGATGGTATACGTGACGCCTCTTTAAAGGTTCGATCTCCACCCCTTTCGAAAATCCTAGGTCCGCTACTGTTTAGGAAGTATAGGATATGTCCTTCGATATCTCAATACATACGTAATTTGAGATTTACGCACCTTATATATATATATATATAAAGGTGGGCAGGACCAAGTTCCAAAAGGACCGAACTCCAGGAACTCGGTCCTTTTTAAGGACCGTGAGCGGGAAAGTCGGTCCTTTTCTCAGTGAGGACCGAAATGAGGAGCGACGGTCCATTTTTAAGCAATTCCGGACGGTCCGGTCCGGACGGTCTTTTTTAGTGATTTTAGTGTGTTTAGTGATTATTTGAAGTTCTAAAGAAGATGGATCGTTTCCTCCAGAAGACTCAGAAAGAGACTGAGACTGAACTGAAACTTGTTTCAACACCTGGAGGAGATGAAGAATCTACTGATGTTAGTGCTTCAACTTCAAGTCAAGCAACTGGAGCTCCTAGCGGAAGAACTGAACCCGGCAATCCCGGCAATTTTTCATTTTAATCAAATTTTTCACTTATATTATATATAAGGACCGAGGACCGAGTCGTTCCTAGGTCCTATATTCAGAAAGGACCGTGACCGGGACCGTCGGTCCAGTTTGAGGCAAGGACCGGGACCGGGACCGTCGGTTCTTTTTGAGGCCCGGGTGCCCACCTTTGTATATATATATATATATATATATACACGCTCCTGCATTTTTCACACACACCCGTTACCAAACTCGTACATTTATGGTCGATTTCTGCAAAAATACTTGGGGAAACATTTGGTGAGAAGAGCAGAAATTCGATTCTTTAACTGTTTCAGATTTTGTGCTTACGATTTGTACACTTCATCTTTAGCCCATCCCGCAACAAAAAAAAGTCTGGACTCCATGGAGACCACTCAGTCGAACCCCATCGACCAATCTACCTTCGGGTAAAATTTTCCACCCAACTAGTCCAGAAATCTAAACTTAACCTAACTTATAATCTTACACAATGACGCAATAACGCCTCTATTCGACACCTCTTTCTTCAATACTTTTGCAAATTCCTAAATTTCAATACTGACCTCATCAATCGTAAAAATGTATAAATAAATGACTGAATATCTACGCAAACACTTCCTTCTTTTCTCCTATAAATATATGTGATAAATTTGAAGCAGCTCAAGGGTCAAAGTCAAAGTATGGCTGCATTCACTGCGACCAAAATTATGCTTATTGTGTCCACAAGGTTACAGTTTGGTTCCATATATATATATAATAATAATAAAAGGACGTGCGTGTGTGTGTGTGTGTGGTGTGTGTGTGTGTGTGTGTTCCAGCCATAATTCCAAAATGGAAGCAGTTACAAACATGAAACTTCACACACATATTGATTAGGTCCCCAGGTTGTGCACCTGGGTGTTAATAAATTAAATAATTAAAATTACTGGGCCCGAAGGCCCCAGCACCGCGATTAAACTACAGAAAAGAACGCAGCCGTGAAAATTTTGAGCTTCACATTGTGTCAAGATTTCTGAATCTTAAGATTTTCATGACTAATTATTTGGTCAATAAAACTATAGAAAAGAACATAGTCATGAAAATCTTGAGCTTCACATATAATTAAAACTAGCGGAGTGGCCCGGCGTTGCCGGGGTGGATGTTGAACGCTATATATTATATATATGTCCGGTTAGGTTAATTGAATGCCCGGTTAGGTTAATTGAATGCCCGATTAGGTTAACTGAATGCCCGGTTAGGTTAACTGAATGCCCGACTAGATTAATTGAATACCCGGGTAGGTTAATTGAATGCCCGGTTAGGTTAATTGTACGCCCTTGACGATTGGTTAGGTTGAGTCGTGATATTTTCGTTAACGCTAACGAAAATATCACGACTTAACCTAACCAATCGTCAAGGGCGTACAATTAACCTAACCGGGCATTCAATTAATCTAATCGGGCAATCAGTTGACCTAACCGGGCATTCAATTAACCTAACCGGGCATATATATATATATATATATATATATATATATATATATATATATATATATATATATATATATATATATATATATGATGCAAGTCCACAAGGAAAAAGAAAAAAAATGATTCCAAGGCCTTTCGTGCATTCAACAATGCACCTCGTCATAGACAATAATAATTAATTAATAATAATGGAGGTAATGCTAGGAATAATAATAATGTTTATGATAATAGTGTTATTAACGGGAATAGTGGTGGAAAAACCTCAATGATACTTGCTGGAATGAGGACGGAGTGATTAAATTGGATTACAAAGAGGTAAACTGGAAAAAAAACCCATTGAAATCGTAACTGAAAAACAAGGAAAAGTTGAGGTATTAAAAGTTTTCCCGAATTTTATTCTGGTTTTGGTTTTTGTTTACAAATACGGTTTTTCCGTGTTGAGTCTACAGATATATATAAAGAATATTATTCTAAACAAAATACAGGTCCTGTATACGGACGGTTTGCGATTGCGGATACTTTTGGTTTTTGGTCCAGTTTGTGTAGAGCAAGCCTAAAGTAGTATGAGTATGACTGTGAATGATGCGGGTAAATTTGTACTGCTTTGGAGGAGTAACACAAACTTACGGTGCATCTTGCTCCTGAAGAATCATGCATCAGGACTGATAATGAATATGGATATTTTTTGGACTAGACTAATACGGAACATTGTTGCTTTCAGTGGTGATGACCTACGTACGAAAACTTCGTCAGTACTTTGACCCTCTAATTCCTTGGCCCCAAAATGGGCCCAGAAATGAGCGTATGGGTGGAATGGTGCTCTATGTAAAAAGATGTTTAACATTTCATACTGCCACTTAATCTATGAATGCATCGATGACTCTCTCTCTCTCTCTCTCTCTCTCTCTCTCTCTCTCTATCTCTCTCTCTATATATATATATATATATATGTACCTAGTGCATAAAAGATTTTATAATCTATACGCTCAGGTACAAAGTTTTTATCCTATATTACGACCTCAATTTTACATTGCCATTTGTAATTATTTTGTAACTATTTCAACACAGTATTTAAGAAAAGTTTGATTTGGGGAGAAAGAATTTCTTAATTGTCTTTTTTAGATCGGTGAAAACGGCCTTCAGATCTGAGTTTTTTTGTGGATTACTCTGAACAACAAATTTTTACTTTTATTCTGTCTCAGCAACAAACAAAGCTGGTCTATATGAAGTCGACGTTGCGGCTGATTCCGAAAATGTTATTAATTTTGGCATATGACGCGTAGTTTCCATGAAATCTTAAAAAATATTATACAATTATTGTATATAATATGTATAATATAATTAATATTGTATATTGGATATAATTAATTAAATATTATACAAAATATTAAAAAATATTAACATTACACATACTACAAAAGTAGCAATACACACGAGGTAATAAGATAAACATCACGTGTGGTCAGTCAGAGTTGCGAGATAATAAAATAAATGAACAGCTTTTACTACAAAAATTGAATATTTTTTCAAAAAACAGAAAAATGAAAATTTCTCAAAAACTATACGTGATAGGAAAATAATAAGACCATTTTTGTAATCAGCGTTAAAAACTCTATTATGATAATGATAGAAAACTTTTCCTGGGACAAAATCAATGTTGAACAGTGTTATAAGAACCTGTAGGGAAAAAAAAGAACATTATTCAGGGTACTTTCGAGTTTATTTCAAGTCCTCATCAAGGAACACTAATTACTCGGCTATAGTCATTCTCTCGACATGACATTTAATTGACAAGTTATGTTGGGTTACATTAAATTAGGTTAGGATGGGCTAGGTTAGTTGTCACTGTGTCGATAGAAGAAGTTCCGTCATTCAGAATGAATAGCGTACAATAGGTCCATAGTTACAAGGAGGGTAGAAATAGAGTTCAATGGGATTCATGGCCTAGAGACTTCTCAGCAAATCTTATACAGTATATAGCACAGAATAGCGCAAACATAACTCTTATATATACAGGGTGGGCCGAAAGTCTGGATCCATAGGAAAATATTTATTTTAATACATAAATTACAACAAATGGTAAATACTTAAAATGAATATCAACTTTAACTCGTAAATGCGTATCCGTGATACTGTACAGTAGTTCGTACTCCAGTATAAATACTCAAATACTTTTTTTATTTCAGCCCAGAAATGGCTTCGAATCTAACAACAGAAGACCGGGTAGAACTTGTGCTCATGTACGCAAGACAGGGCGCTACACACAGAGAAGTTGCTACCGAATTCAATAGAAATCATCCTGATAAGCATCCAGTAACGCATGCGACTGTTGGCAAGTTGTTTAAACGTTTCAAAGAAACAGGAAGTGTACATGATCGACGGCGTTCTGGTCGTCCAAAAACTGCAACTGATGAAAATACCTCTGCAATGGTATGTGAAACTTTAACGAATAGTCCAGTAAAGTCAACAAGAAGATTATCAAATGAAACACGCATCTCGAGAACGTCAATTCGAAGAATTATTAAAAATCATAAATTCTATCCCTAAGTGTCTCGATGTCAGAGGCCGCCAATTTGAGCATTTGTTATAATTTGTTGTTTATACTGGAGTACGAACCACTGTACAGTATCACGGATACGCATTTACGAGTTAAAGTTGATATTCATTTTAAGTATTTACCATTTGTTGTAATTTATGTATTAAAATAAATATTTTCCTATGGATCCAGACTTTCGGCCCACCCTGTATATATATATATATATATATATATATATATATATATATATATATATATATATAGTTAAGAGTTATGTTTGCTCCTATTCTGTGCTATTTTTTGTATCACTTTTCTCATACACGTAAAATAGCTACTACTTTGCTGAAGGAGAAGTTTTGGGGGGGTTCACTTTAAGGAAGGTTTGTTTAGGTTAACATAACTTAACCTAATTTAGTCTAAAACAAAAAACTGGGTATGTAAAATCCTAAGGTAGCATGAAGTAGTAGTAATTTGATTTCGAATTTTTTAAAATTAAAATCCTAACGCGAGTGAAATTCGCAAAAAATAATCGTTGTATACAATAAAAAGAGTGCATTCTCTAAAACATTTTAATGAAACGCCTACCTACTTTAATGTAAGCATAAGTGATTAAAAATTTGAAAAAACAAAAGCTGTAACATGTAGGAGCTAATGTAACTTCAACGACCACCGACAAAAATGTAGGAGGAATTTGAACTTTCATATATAATCCTCCACGTAACAAATCTGTATACACACATTTGCCACAATAAATTGAAAGCCCAAAATAACTTTTGGAATAGACGAGTTTTCGGGCAAGGACTGCGAGTATTTGAGTTACAAGTAGAACGTGTCATTCGTCGAAAGTGTAAATATGCCTCTCACAGCTGCTGGTGCTCGACATATATTATCATTTATTTATATCGGCGTCATTAAACGGTCAGATTGTAGTCAAAGCGAGAGATCCTTGTCCAAAATCTTGAACATGCAAAGGGGACACTTCACAGCATCACTGGGGAAATTAACCCTTGACTAGGAAGGTCGTATAAGTAGTTACAGAACGAACACCAATTAAGAGCCTTTGATCGCCAAACGAGATCCAAGCCACGTACAAAGTTCGTAGACACTTCAAATAATGTTCGTTTGTCAAAATTAACGACTCGACATCATTTGACTAAATTGGGTTACAACGGACGCGTAGCTCGACAAAAGCCCCTGCTTGTAGCCTATGACATAAAACGAAATTTAAAATGGGAAGAGATGGTATACAGACCTATGGTATTTTGGGTATATATCTTTTCCCTTCCTTGAAGAGTCTCACTTTAACCGCTTCACGTTGAATAGACTTACCATATATGGTCATGGGCGGCCCAGTGGCGGCTCGTCGGTAGACACTGCGGAACTGCAGCACCCCTAAAGTTTTTATTTACAATTGAAATACCGTAATCAAGAACAATATAAGGATGAGCTCACTGAATAACTTTTTCAATAACTTTTGAAACTTTTATTCATTGCTCAATGCTCATCCTTTTATTTCAGTAATTATTTCAACCCATTTTTAGAGACAGCACCCCTAGAATTTTTAGTCACGAGCCGCCACTGGGACTCATTCATGGCTAACGGGTAATAAAAGCGTTTTAGTAATCCTATTTGCACGACACGATCAGTAGGTAACCCAAATACGCATTGCACAAAGAATCACACTTTCCAAAAATGATTCTTGGCGCTCATTTTTGAATTATTTCCGTTATTATTAACAAAAGCTTTTTATGACTTTAATTTTGATTAAATTGAAATAATATTACATTGGAAAAAGAATTCTTTAATTAGTAATTAAGAAAAATTTCTTGGTATTTATAACATACTCATATTTTAGTGGTAGTTTATTGCATTAAAATGATTAATGAAGTAAAAATAAAAATAGATTTTATTGTGAATTTTACAAAAAGTTTGGTATAACTTTATGAAGTAAAGATTATCATATGAAAATGTTTATTTCAAAATTCATTTGTTTTAATGCAAAACAAAATAATGTTGAAAACAAAAACATTTCATGTTACAGTAATAAGAAATAGATTTTATTTATTATTATTAATATTATTATTATTATTATTATTATCACTGTAACACTGACTGTATATTTCCTTTCTGACCGACTATAGCTGTGATTACAGACGTCCACTGTTCTTCTCCTAAAGCTATTAACAGTGGTGTTCTTCAAGGCTCTGTCCTTTCACCCACTCTCTTCCTTTTATTTATCAATGATCTATTAAGTCGCGCTTCCTACCCTATCCATTCCTATGCCGATGATTCCACTCTTCACTTCTCCACCCGTTTTACAAAGCGTCCCTTTTAACAACAGTCACTCCTTGCTTCGCGTGAGACGGCTATGATGCACTTGACCTCCGATCTTTCTATTATCTCTGATTGGGGTAGAGAAAAACTTGTGGCCTTCAATGCCTCAAAAACTCAGTTCCTTTATCTGTCTGCTCGTCACAGTCTTCCACACGACTATCGCCTTACTTTCAACAATACGCAACTTAATCCTTCATCTTCTCTTAACATTCTTGGTATTTCCTTTTCTCGTGATCGTTCCCCAAAAGATCACGAGTATACTCTCTTTCCAAAACAGCTTCTAAGAGGTTAGGTGTGCTGTACCGGCTCCGAAGTTTCTTCACCCTAACTCGGTTGCTGTCTCTGTATAGAGGTCTTGTCCGCCTCTGTATGGAGTACACTTCTCATGTGTGGGATGGCAAAACTTACACAGCCGTACTTGACAGGTTGGAATCAAAGGCTTTTCGTTCCATCAATTCCCGGCCTCTTACTGACTGTCTTCAATCCGTCTTTCTTTGCCGGAATGTTGCTTTACTCTCTCTTTACTATCTCTGTTATAACGGACACTGCTCTTCTGAACTCTCTAACTGCATGCCTCCCTCTTTAAGGAACGATTTAGTACCAGACTTTCGACACATTCTCATTCTTTTTCTGTCCAGCTCTCTAACGAAAGGGTTAATCGATATTCTCAATCTCTCATCTACTCAACCGGTAAATTCTGGAACAACCTTCCTCAATCCATCTTTCCCCCCTGTATATGACCTCCAATCTTTCAAACGTAGTGTCCAGGCTTCTCTTAAACTTTGGATTTTGGTTCTCTTCTTTTATGGAAGGGGGTCGTTTTTGCGGGCATTCCCCCTTGTACCCTCTTTTCTACATAAAGAAAATATATTCCCAAATTAAACAAAACATATTTCCTTAGAATAATGCTCTTATGTTTAAAAAAAAAGTTACTTTGAATGTATACTTATTAATACTGACAAAATTGATGTGGTTATTAAAAAAATAAAAGATCAAGGTGGTAGGGTCTGTATACTGAGTCCTTCTTTTTTAAAGTGTTATATAAGAAGTACGTGCCCTTATATAAGATGTATGTGCCCTTATTTAGGGTTGTAGAAAGAATGACTCGCTATTCATCGAGTGACGTCTTAATTCCAGGAAATGCATTTTTAACTTTGAAAATATCCGCCCATTTTTCGAGTGAATGCTTTGCAAATGTACGCTCGCCACAAGAGGAGTGCGTTACGTATTACGCCTTTGAAGATACTACACAGCGGAAGAGAGGAAACGGATGCAGGTTCTTTCTTCAGACATTAACAGAGGTCCTTTCACACATCTGTGAGAGCTCCAAAGCAAACTTGCGGAAAAATTTTCATCATGCCATGATAGAGGCTAAATTTTGCTTTCAATTCATCTCTGTTCAGTTATATAAAATTTAGTTTAACACCCTTCTTAGGTGGGTTTTGGGGTCCTGTGCTGGGATTACTCTAACCCTATCGCAGTGAGCTTGAATGAAGGGGATGAAAGAATTTCATCATAAAACTCTTACTAATGCAGTTAGGCCCATATCTTAGTAAGGCTCTTTCGGTCCATGCGGCTGTGCCCACTTCATCAGTCGCCGACAATAAACACTCATTTAATGTAACACACACACACACATACATACGCACACACATTATAAACCTTGTTTAACCTTGGGTTTGCTTCCTCCCAAATTGTTCATTCCGACGAAGGTCAAGCTTGTTGCTCCACCTTGGCCAACGTCTTAACCACTAGGCCACCCAGGGTACCCATTTATCTACCAACCTACTGTATTTTTTCTGGTAGGATGAACCGCTGGATAAGCCTGTTTTCGCGGGGAATCGAACCCTGGGCCAGTGGATTCATAGTCAGTGACTACACACCCATACGCATACACACACACATACACACACATACACACATACACACACTCTTGAATCCTAACAAAGAAAAGCATCATTTTACTGAACCTTCAAATTCTCTTCTGTAAGTGTCGTGGCACAATGACCTATATTTATAAACGTGTGTGTGTGTGTGTGTGTGTGTGTTTGTTCACCCTTGCATTACGTATGTGCTACATCCCGAGTACCCTCGTGCGTAACATTTCCAAACTTTCTCGAAAGAAAGAACGCCTCTGGGCTCTTGCTTGCTTCCTCGAAATGTTTTACCCTCCTTAATTTAATTTCCTCCCATACGAGAGAGAGAGAGAGAGAGAGAGAGAGAGAGAGAGAGAGAGAGAGAGAGAGAGAAATATTGCATCATGAAATTCGGAGATAATATTTGTTCCAATTTATTTCTATATAAAAACTTGTATTGTATAAAAAAAGCGAAAAAAAGAATCGCAGTGACTGAATGGGGCATTCCTTCCTCCCGAAACGAAATTTTATATATATATATATATATATCCGCCTTTCTTTGCCACCAATGTAACCCTTCCATTTCGGAAAGCTTTATCATGTTTTGTTTGTAGAGAAAGGAACATGAAATTTGATAACTTCCGTAAATAAACAGAATCTAGTTCCAGGATTAATTTCTGATATATATATATATATATATATATATATTAGTGATGTAGGTCACATCCGCATCCGCATCCGCATCCGCGGAACATCCGCACATTTTCTCGCATCCGCATCCGCACTTTGGACTGCGGATGTCGTGCGGATGTGGACCGTTGAGATAAAACGTCATTAATAAGCGGAAATTATCAAATTCTACTATAATAATAGAACTAGTTCATTGTGCGCAAAAGTGATGCAAGCGACAAGACAAGAGGCTGTTCTTGTATGAAGTTACTCTCTTGCAACCTACTTAGATCCACGTTACAAAGCTAAGTTATTTTCACCTAGTACATTAGAACGAGTTAAATCATCACTTGGCAAAGCAGTTGAAGAGCTTCAATCTCTTGAATCTGTCGCTTCGCCACCCACCAAAAGAATAAAAGTTTCAGTGACAGAACCAACACCTTCAACAAGCAAATCTATCACAGAATCTCTCTCTCAGTTTCTTGAGTCAAGCAGCGATGACGAGACCTACGCGATGTCAAAAGATGTAGTAAAAATGATCGAGAGCTATCACCAAGAAAAACGCCTGGCTGCATGTGACAATCCTATTAGTTGGTGGAAAAATACGCAGAATATCTATCCATACTTGAGTAAACTTGCAAGGAAACATTTAGCACGTCCTCCAACAAGCGTACCAAGCGAGAGATTATTTAGCAGTGCTGGATTAATATATGATGAAAAGAGAAACAGACTGGCAGCAGAAAAGGCAGAAAAATTAATGTTCCTTAAGCATAACCTTCCTATAATTAAGTTTGAATATTAAACGATGAACATCTTAGTTTACTTTATTTTAATTACTCATTTATAAATATGCCTAATAAAACTTTAAACTTAATATAAATAGTTATCAAGCTAATTAAAGATCTCTTTCTATAAGGGTGGAGGTTGGGGAAAGAGGTCGGGTAACAATTATGGTTTCTAATTGTGGCTGAAACTCAACAAAATATAACGAATTTATTTGCAGACGAATTCACTAATTGATTTCTATATTAGTTAGATGCTTGCTATTATTTTATATGTTCAGGGAAAAGTACAGCAATTATTGTACAATTAATCAATTATACTACATTATAGCTACAGCTCTCTCTATATAATAACTTATTATATACGTTAAACACAACAAATCTCGAATATATCCTAAAAAATAACGAAAATGTAGACATCCGCATCCGCGGATGTTGAAATCAAACATCCTTATCCGCATCCGCATCCGTGGATGTGAAAAAAATGACATCCGCTACATCACTAATATATATATATATATATATATATATATATATATATATATATATATATATATATATGTGTGTGTGTATATATATATATATATAAGTTAAGTTTATGTTTTAATAAATTAATTAATAAAGTCTTACTTGTAAATATTTTTTTATGAAGATGTGACGTAATTTGAATTCTGATTTACACACGAACACACTGCAATTGATGTACGTATCATATAAATGCGCACACAAATACGTGTATTTTGTTTCTAATAATATTTAATTACTGTACCTTTGTGGTTTTGGGGAAATTACTCATTAATTTTATCTGTAACAAATTATTACACTGTAATTATTACTGTACAATATTACACACGCGCGGTAGTACATATTTTATATATACACATCAAACCTTGATTGTACAGATTTCAATTATTACAAATAATTAATAATTATGACGAGCTCAAATATACACCAATTCCTGCGACATATATATATATATATAATAGACTTTTACTTTTAACCAAAAAAACAACAGTAAATCTGCAATTCCACAAATATTTTTCGATTTCACTCAACAGTCCACCACAATATTCTGGAACTGACGACCAGAGGTGTTTTCCAGACGTAAGACAAACTGGAAATACCTCATGCGTTCGTCCGAAGCTTAAAACAAACCTGACCAATAAGTAAAAGACTAAATAAATAAAATAAAAGTAGCGGTCCGCTTTCAACGAACCCCCCCCCCCCCCCAACCGCCCCCCAAAAAAAAGGAAATCGAAATTTTCTCAAGGTAAACCAAAGAAATTTGACCTTGAAGAAGTGAATATTCTCTATAGCAGTATTATGTCCCTCTATTTTGATTATTATGAATGTGCCTTGTAAAGGTCATTTATTTAATTAATTCATTTTTATATCATTCTTTATAATTAAATTTAATGTATTTTTAATTGAGCTTTTTAGGCCTAGAAAAATCCATATATGGACGATTTTATATTCTCGCCAAAGTTAAATTATAATGTCAATTTATTTATAATTTTTTATTCTGTTTTTTTTTTCATGAATTTTAGTTCACCCTGTAACCGCACAGGTTTAAAATGGAACCTTTATTAAACCTAAACATGCTTAAAATGGAACCTTTATTAAACGTAAACAAGGTTAAATCTATAACCCTAAACTTAAGCTGAAGTTTCACTTCTTAAACAATTAAATTAGGGCTAAGATGGGTTAGACAATATTCCTGTTTATTGTAGATCTCTTGTATAGGATTATAACTACATTTATCCTTTATCTGCTAATAAAGTTATCATTATTATTTATTTTACGAGCACTTTATAATAAAATGGAACGAATAAAGAATTTTATATTGCGTTTTTAATGCATTATTTTCCGTTTACGAATTATTACTGCATTTGGAGGATTTCCTTCCACCTAAACTAGTTTCACTTTCTCCTGCAGCCCATTTTACCTGAATTCTTTTCAGGTAAAAGGAAATCCTTCATTAGGTCAGTCCTATACCCTTAATCCTTCTTTTTTTCTTCTTCTACTTAAGTAATATTTTCGTCAAATTGTCACTCCGATTTTCATGTATTACCATCAGTAAAAAACAATTAAACTTACGTACCTTTATTAACTGAAAGAATTTTTCTTTTTCTTATATGTTACTTCCACTTAACACACAGCTATTGATACTAATATAAATAACTAAATACAGAAATTGTTTACTCATACAGCGTCGACAACTAGCTAAGGAAAACAACTGACCTTCGTCTAATATGAAAATGAATACAACCTCGGTCGGTCCACCTCAAGTAACAAAAACAATAGAATGAGTAACTACTAATAAGATTATTCATTCATTCATTCATTCATTCATTCACTAAATGACAATGGGAAAAATTTCACTCTTATTCACTAAGGAAAGTTTCGATAAATGAACCGGGCATGTTTGTGGCGAGAAAGTTTGGGTCCTAGAATGACGAGGCTGTTATAATAAACCTTTCAAAAAGGGTAACTATTTACGCATGTGGGGGTGTCCAACCCCATTTCTGGAATCAAGAAGACTCTGGAATTTGTCTTACTTTATTGTAGACACTCACTGGAATAAATGCTGTCCGTATATTTTTATTAATTAAATAATATAAGTTTAAAATAGTTCATTAAACTATACAGATACATACGTTAATTAATTATAATAATAATATTGTTCTTTGCTACATATATAAGACATACAAAAGGTACACAGAGTGTAACATATATATATATATATATATATATATATATATATGCGCCTCGGTGGTGTAGTGGTTAGCGTCGCTGACTACGAATCCATCGGCCCGGGTTCGAGACCCGACGGCAGCAGGCGCGCAACAAAACCCAGCTGTTCATCCTTCCACACAATAAAGAAAGTGGTTGGTAGATAAATGGGTACCCTAGGTGGCCTAGTGGTTAAGACACTGGGCTGCTGATGGGGCGTGGTTCGGATTCCACGTTAAACTGTAGGTCTAAGGTTGAGTGAAAAGCTTGACCTTCGTCAGAATGAACAATTCGGGCCGAAGTTAACCAAAGGTTATATATGTATATACTATAACATCTATATATCTATATGTATACATATGATAGTACGGTAGTTAATGCATTCCTATGTATATGCAGCGTAGTAGAATAGACAATATTAAACAATAGTAACAATAAAACCAATATTAAAAATTACTATTGGTTTTATACGAGTTGATGGTGCACATCAGTTGCTACAGGAAGCATATACACACACACACACACATACAAGCACATCGCACATATGACATATATATACACACACACATACATCATACATACACATACATGTTTGTCTGTGTGTATATATATACACACACACACGCACACATATACATACATACATACATATAGAAGCACACACACATGCAGGTACATACATGTATATTCACATATACACATACATATATACACACACATGTTCATTATATATTCGAACAGATGGGACGGTAATGCCTTCATATATTTGCAAAGCAAAGAGCTGCCATCAACAAGCAAATTTTATGCTTTATTAGCAGAATGGAGTTGAATGGTACATCCTAATAGATAATGCAGAGTAGCGCAGTTATGTACACTAGTTTTGAAGAGATAGCGGCAAGAAGAGAGAAGTACATGGAGATTATCTGTTGTAAGGTACAAACATATGTTTAGAAATACATACAGTTAGAATATTCAGCTAAAATTACACTTCACATAACTGCACATAATTACATATGTGCATTCAGCTAAGATTATACCTTCGTATTTATGTGGATATTAGACGCTGAAATATAATTAAATGTCGAAATATTGATTATACCTTGATTATTGAGTATCTTAACAACCTTAGACGCCTTGACCTTGCTCATATTTGGTTTTATTTTACCGGTTATTATTATTATTATTATTATTTTTGTTTTGTTATATAAAAGTATGGAAATAAATATGAAAACAAAAGTATGTAGTTTAATTTTGTTATTGAAATAAAACTGGGGATACAGAGTTATGGCTTGTCCGAGACAATGCTGGATCTAGTCGCGAAGTCGCGGGCTCTCCATAGGATCGAAACTTATCGATATGCCCCAAAGAACTTCTTTCGATTGTCATGTTGCTCACTGAACTCCCTGGCTATAGTACATCCAAAATGTCTACCCTCTCCTTGTGTACGTGGCAAAGCAGTACATTGTTCAGTCGCTGTTGAGACATGGTGCTACTTAAATACGTTTTAAAATGCCTGAGAGAGGAGAAGCTGCGTTCTGCGATGCTAGTAGTGATTGGAACTGTGAGGTACAGATAGATGAACTTATGGGCCTCATGCAGTGTATCCATAACGATGGAGCTGGAGGCACAGGCTGTGCGAAGGCACTATATTATGCCCTACATGTTCACGGTCGTAAGTCCCCTGGATATAATAGAAAGCATGACGATTTAGGCTTTCACCAGAAACTGTTTCGCCTATTGTCCAGCGCTGGCACGTTCACCATACCTACTGGGGCTTTGTGGGCGATCAGCTGTCGGTCTACCCATCGAATGCAGGTGCTGAACTGCTCTTGTGTGGACACATCAATCGTTTCATCAGCGATGATTGCATACCACGTTGCAGCACGGATGTCTCTCATAAGATCGTGCTCCACGCTTTGTCCAATGATGACTATCTGTTCATTTTGCATTTCCGATGACATGTACTCCTTATTATTCAGCCAGTTTTGAAGGTCGCGAACGTCATTGGCTCTGAGTTATATGAGTTGTGTCAGGTTACCTTCCGTCTCAATATTTAGTAATTTTCGTCAGGGCTGCCAACCCTAGATTTCAAAATTTCGCCAAATCGAGGAAATAATTACTGCCAAATTTAGCCAAAACCTGATTATTTTGAAGATTGTGTATTTGTCTTTTTTATGGCTCACTTTAAAAGTTGGCCAACGTTATTTTTCAACTTTTTCAGCGTGTTTCTATTAAAATAGCGACGAAAACGGGGTGGGGTATAAAACCATAACGTCCCCCTACCGCCTATGGTGTTGTGTTTGGGAAGCTAATATTTTGTTTTGGATGATTTCTGGAGCAGTATTATGGATGATTATATATATATAAATTTTCATAACTCGTAGCTTTTGCATTACTACTAATAGCTGTAGCGAATATTGACATGTGCTTCCGTAAGCACTAATGCAGTATTGTACATTTGGGTACACCATAGTAAAGTACATGGATTGAAGAATCTGTTTTGGGAGTGTTGCACCAGCTTTCTTAATTATGAATGAGACCTTGGCTAATTTGTTGCATAGCTCTTCAGTGTGCTCTTTGAATGAGAGGTTTGAATCGATGGTAATTCCCAGAAGTTTGGCCGATTGTACACTTGATGAACAGGTATTGAATTTATGTGTAATGGACAACGATTTTTTTTTGGTGTTGACTATATAAACTGGGTTTTTATTTTAATATTTAAGGATAATTTGTTGGGATTAAGCCATACATAAACACGTTAGAGTTCACTGTTGGTGGTCGTTTAGAGTGGTAGTGAGTCTTTATGCGAGATTATGATTGAAGTATCATCTGCATACTGGTAGCAGGAAGAGTTCTTTAGTGACCTGTGAAAGTCGTTTATGTAAAGGATAAACAGGATAGGTGCCAGAATGCTCCCTTGGGGTACCCCGTGGAAGATGCGTCTTGTCTATGAGGTAAAGGATTCCTGTGCTATAAACTGTGTCCTATTAGCCAAGTATGAGTTGAACCATCTTAAGGCTAGTCCACTGAAGCCGTAGTGTTCGAATGTTTTAAGAGTATATCATGAGATACACTGTCATGAAGTAGGATGATTATTATTGAAGTTTTTTTGAAGGTCCTCTAATATTGTGGCTATCGCTTCATTTGTCGTGTGTTTACTTAGAAAGCCAAATTGTTGTTTGTGTATGATGCCAGTGGGCATCGAAACTGTTGTGGAAATAAACTCTGTCTATTAGAGTGGGTTTTTATTTTCATATTTTGACCTTCAGGTAGAAAAAAGAAGTTTTTTTGCATTTATTACTCTCTCGTATAGTTTACTGACGGTTGGGAGGATGGAACTAGGTCTGTAGTTCGAGGGGAAAGTTTTATCACCCGATTTATAGATAGGGCATACTCTAGGCTTCTTTAGACCGTTTGGAGGAAGACGTCATTTTGAATTGATAGGTTTATGAGCTTTGAAAGCGTGGACGCAGTTAAGTTTGTTTACTCTTTCTTAATTCTGTTTGAGATTATGTCCAGTGTACAACTTTTATTTTTTAATTGTTTTATGGCTATCATTAGATCGTGTGTCGTAGTCGGGGATAGGAAGAAAGTGTGAAGTAACGGAAAGTACGTATCGAAAGACCGCACCGTGGGTGGCATTTTAGAAGTAAAGTTGGCTCCCACTTCGGTGACATAATCGTTGAAAGTAGGACTTAAAAAATTTATTTTGTCTTATGGGCTCATTATTTGCTAATAGCTTTTCCGGTGCAATGGGTTTTGTTAGTTTTTTATTAATTGCTTTGTTAGTAACGTTCCAGTACTTTTTGGGATCGCCTTTGTAGTTTTGGGGTTTATGTCTACAATAACACTGGTGTGTAACATATCTGATGTTTCAACATACATAACTGTTTTTTATCAATTCAGGTGAGCTGAATCCAGAAATCACATCCATTTTTTCTCATCACGTACAGTTTTCTGGCAAATACCTATCATCCATTTTGTATGGGTGGTATAAGACATACACCCAATTATGCAATATATGTGTACAATATATGCATAGAATGATTTATTCATTATATTTATACAGTATGCAGATGCCATATATATATGCCATATATATATATATATATATGCCATATATATATATATATATATGCCATATATATATATATAATATTATTATTATTATATATATATATGATACATAATAGATCAGTCATGATTGATCAGTAGGAGAAAATCGTCGTTTTTTGCTCGCTTCTTGCGCTGCATTTCTTCCGAACCTTCCCGTTTCAGAGACCAGCAGTAATCTGCCATCATGTTGACATCCCACCTTCCTTGATATCTTTTTTTCCATAGTCTTCATAGCCTGGTGGAACCTTTCTCCTTGTTCCTCACTCACACTACCCAAGTTTTCAGTAAAATAGTCCAAATGCGAATGAAGGAAGTGAACCTTTAGACTCAAGTTGCAGCCTAGCTTCAAATATATATATATATTATATATATATATATATATATTATATATATATATATATAATATATATATATATATATATATATATATATATATATATATATAATATATACACCACACACATACATACATACATACATATATATATATATATATATATATATATATATATATAATATATATATATATATATATTATATTATATATAATGATAACAGTGGGACAAGAAATTTGGCAAGTTTGTAATTAGCCAAAGGATAGACGCTAAAATTGGGCGCAATGGAACACCGACTTTATGAACCTTAGGCAGACCATACATAAGGCCCAAATAAGAACCTGAAACGTACAGTTCATCATAAGTGGAGGAGTTAATAACACAATCATGTTTAAGCTTAAGCAAAACACGGTTAACCTTGTCTTCCAATCGCTGAATAATTTTAGAAGCCTGTTCATCTACCTTAACAAATTTTAATGAATCGGAAAGAATATCAAGCATTTTTTTAATATAATCCGTTTTATTCATAACCACAACACCACTACCCTTATCTGGTTTAGTAATAACAATAGATTCATTTACACCGAAACCTTTTAAAATTTCACGGTCCTCCCTATGCAGAAAAATTGTAGAAAACTTAAAAGCTTTAATTTTAGAAAACAATTCATGGGACAATTGGGAAATATGTTGTCTAACCTTACCAAAATCATTAGCATCAACGGTTGGAAGAACTTTCAGATCATGGGCTATCCTTTCAAAATAAAAATAAAAGTCTGTCAGAAAATTAAAGAAGATTGAATTGGACCTTGAATTTTTAGAAATCTGCCGGAATAGTGGCGTCTTTCCTAATTTTATTTATTACAAACTGTATCGTAATTCACTCTATTCTTCAGAGTTTTATAGGTCATCTTTGGTATATTATCTTAACAATGAAATTAATTACAAATTTAAGCTTAAGCATGATATTTCGAACAAGATTTGTGCTCTTAAAAGCCACTTGAAGGCCTTGGTCTCTTTTTGTGACTATGCGTGCATAGTGTCTAACATTCATGTTTCCTCCCTTTCATATGTACGTTCTATTTCCCGGATTCATGACCGCAAGCTTTTTAAGTTAAACCTATCTCGCCCTTATTTTCTGGATCCTGGTCAGGTCATTAGGAATTTATCTGACTATACCCTGTCAAAGCGTGAAAGTTTTCTCTTGTCTCTTGGCCTTAAGTTCAAGTTTCCCAACTTGCGTTTTAAACCTGCTGACTTTTATTTTTATTTTGAAAGGATAGCCCATGATCTGAAAGTTCTTCCAACCGTTGATGCTAATGATTTTGGTAAGGTTAGACAACATATTTCCCAATTGTCCCATGAATTGTTTTCTAAAATTAAAGCTTTTAAGTTTTCTACAATTTTTTTGCATAGGGAGGACCGTGAAATTTTAAAAGGTTTGGGTGTAAATGAATCTATTGTTATTACTAAACCAGATAAGGGTAGTGGTGTTGTGGTTATGAATAAAACGGATTATATTAAAAAAATGCTTGATATTCTTTCCGACTCATTAAAATTTGTTAAGGTAGATGAACAGGCTTCTAAAATTATTCAGCGATTGGAAGACAAGGTTAACCGTGTTTTGCTTAAGCTTAAACATGATTGTGTTATTAACTCCTCCACTTATGATGAACTGTACGTTTCAGGTTCTTATTTGGGCCTTATGTATGGTCTGCCTAAGGTTCATAAAGTCGGTGTTCCATTGCGCCCAATTTTAGTGTCTTATCCTTTGGCTAATTACAAACTTGCCAAATTTCTTGTCCCACTGTTATCATCATTTACTGTGAACTTGTACAGTGTTAAGGATAGTTTTTCTTTTGTGTCTGAAATTAAGAAGTTTAATATGAATTCTTTGTTTATGACAAGTTTTGATGTATCTTCCCTCTTTATATATATATATATATATATATATATATATATATATATATATATTATATATATATATATATATATATAATATATATATATATATATATATATATATATGAAGCTAGGCTGCAACTTGAGTCTAAAGGTTCACTTCCTTCATTCGCATTTGGACTATTTTACTGAAAACTTGGGTAGTGTGAGTGAGGAACAAGGAGAAAGGTTCCACCAGGCTATGAAGACTATGGAAAAAAAGATATCAAGGAAGGTGGGATGTCAACATGATGGCAGATTACTGCTGGTCTCTGAAACGGGAAGGTTCGGAAGAAATGCAGCGCAAGAAGCGAGCAAAAAACGACGATTTTCTCCTACTGATCAATCATGACTGATCTATTATGTATCATTTAAATATCAAAGCTGAATTTATTTTGAAATGTATTTCTTTATATTTCTTATAATTTTGTACTCTTGGAAATTTAGTTGTTTAATACATACTATGAATGTATCTGACTCGTATTTTGTGAAAAACCCTGACGTGATACACAAAAATAGTTGTGAAATTTGAACTCAGCATGGCAAAATTGTATAAGATCATGTAATAGAAATAAAACATCTCGTACTTTGGTTTGAAATGCGGACTTGTGTAATCAGTGGCGTAACAAGGTATGCGCATTACACGCACGTACGTATAGTTTGTATTTTTGTATTTAAGAATAATTAGTTTCCGTGACCAGATATCGGATAATAATACCTTCTCATTAATATTAGTGTACTGAGAATCTCTGCGTCTCAATTCTATACCATTTTATACAAACATGCATACATGATTATACGGACAACTTTAGTAAACAAAACATTCCCATAACAACGGTTGGTGCGTGCCTTATCTCAAAACAAAGTTAGTGTCACAAGTTGTTGTTACAGCATTAATAAAACTATGTATAAATTAACTTATTGTATATCAACTCATAGCTGCGCATTAACAGTGATATGTGAGACCGTGAAATATTGCAGTTAACTTTGATCTGCATATTGATATTAATTACAGCATTATGACTTTTTATATAATTGATAATTGTACGATACCTAAACTGTAATCAAGTCATCTTTTAATATTTGTTTCAGAATTATTATTAAAATTTCAAATTAACTTTATTTATTTTTCATTGAACAATTTTGATTAGAAATTTGCGGTTAAAACTCTTGAATTACTTCATACTCGAGGAAGTAATGGCGAATTTTTAATTATGTTTTGTTTTTGCAAGAAACTGTTGACTGAATCATCACGTATTTTCCCGCCATCACTGACACATTACATCATCTGAGCGAGGAGAAGGCCAGCCACGACGTATTATCACATTTTCACTCTATCCTCTCCTTCGACTTCGTCAGCAGCTACTTCTTGAAGTATTTGATGTCACTTTGCAAAGTGTTTCAGGTCAAGGGCTATGACCTCGTGCGTGCATCCCAACAAGCCCAAACACTAGTCAGTCTCCTCCAGAAACAACAAGATGCAGCCTTTTACCACACAATGTTGATTATTGTCAGTGACTTTGCCAGTAGCGTCGGCGTGGCTCCCAAGGCTCCCTGAACAGCACGACAACAGACAGGGCTCGAACATCCTAGCCTCTGACCCCAAGGACTACTGGAGGCTGAACACCTACATTCTCTTCCTCGACCATCTCATCACCCTAATGGACGACCGACTGTGCAAACCAATGTCTTACCTCTGCTCTCAGTACCTCGTCCCCACCTTCATTGACTGATGACGTGTGGCAGGGCATAAAGACCGAATACGTGTCTCTGCTTCCATCTCCCGAGACAGCACACCCAGAACTGGACATTTGGGGACACTATATAAACACTAACAACACCCAGATAGGTGCCCTCTACTCTACAGGAGAGTGTCGTTGCCATAGCTGGACTCTATCCCAACATCCACGCCATCTTCCACACACTGCTGACCATGCTAATTTCTACCGCCACTGCTGAGCGTTTATTTAGTGTTCTCCGCCGATTGAAAACTTATTTACGTAGTCAGATGACTGATCAGCGAGTGACCAGCGACTGTCTAGTCTCATCAACACCGTCCTCAAGGAGTTTAACGCAACAGGACGCCGTCGTATTGCACTCATCTTTGTTTAGACAAAAATCAATGATTTTATTTCAATTGTTAGTCTTGTATTCTATATTTCATTCATTTGTGTATTTATTTATCTATATTTTATTACTTATTCATTTGTTTATAAATAAATAGTGTTAATACACTTTCTTCGTTGATTTATTTTTGATCTTCACGACCTCTTGCGTATAATTTTTGAATGTCTGGTTAAGCCCATGGTAATTAGATTTAGCTTTGTGTATTAATGAATTAAGTCTGCTTCAAAAGTGAATGTAGACTTCCTTTGGGATTAGAATTTTCCTTCATATTTTTATATAGTTTGTGTTTTTGTTTAATAGATGTCTTTAGACCTGGGGTCATATGGAGTATTGATTCGAACCGTAGGAATATATTTGTTCAATGATGGGGCAGGATTCATTAAAAACATACCAAAGTGATTACTGAAATTGTTCAAATTTGGAGTTTATATGTGTATGCGGGTTGTCAATGAAGTCGAAATCTGTTTGGCCTTATTTCGTGTTGAATTTAAGCTGATTATCCTTTGTTTTCCTGGATTTAATATTTGTATCGTTGTTTTGATTATGACGTAATTTGGAAGGTGGTCAGATATGCCTGCAATGAGTATCTATGTGTTCTGTATGTATTGTGGGTCTATAGTATATCTGACCGTACGTGGTCGATAAGAGAAGATTTGGTAAGGTCAGTATTGGGGGCGTGTTGGCTTTGTTACGTAGGTCTTATATCCTTAGCTGATCATTATGTTCCATAATGATTTGGGGCAATGCAGTTTGTCTCTATTTTCATTAAGTCTTCATTAAAGTCCCAGAGGATGAATGGGCGCGAGGTTCTTTAGGGATTCTGATTTGATCTTGTAAGGTATTAATGTAGTTATTTGCTCTACCGTTAGGTGGTCTGTATATAGCTAGTATGTTAAGAGAGGCTTCGTCAAAGATAAGATTTACCGCACATGTTTCAATGTGGGATTCTACTGTACAGAGTGGGTGAATATTTGCGCATTTTATGGTATTTTATACATAAATACGAATGCCATTGTCGTAACCATGAAGTTTGCATGCAAAAATCTTTTGTAAAATAAGTGCAGAAATTTTAGTTTTAAGATTTCGTTGTGTACATATCTGAAAGCAAGGTGGTTTGGCTTATAAATATTCATGAACGAATAAATCAGAAATGTTTCAGATTGTTTAACGTTTGTTCTATCTTAATTCGGATTCTCAGGGAAGTGATAAAGCCGAACCACGTTGGGACAGAGATTTATCACCGAGACTCGACCTCAACGGGAAGGGCAATCCAACGGATTTGGGTGTATATGCAAATGGTTGGGTTCCTCTTTCGCTGGGTCGAAAATTTTTGGATTCGTTTCGCTGGATGGTGCGACTTTTGTAAGGCAGATTCGAAGACGCTTGCTAAAATTGAACCACGACGTGAGTCATAAAATTGGGACTTCGAATCTGTTAACTATATTTAAATGTATTTTTTGGAAGAAGGGGGGGGGGGGTCTATACTCGGAAGTCAGGTCCAGCTCCAATCAGGGTCCCAGGATCCTGGGAAACGTAGTATAGACGCCTTCTTTCCTCTTGTATGGGTAATAACCTTCTGGGGGACGGCCTTGGGAGAAACAAATGGTTTGATAGGCTTTCAGAACATTGGAAGGCGGGGTCCTTCAAAATTGTAAAGTAAATTCGAAAATTGTTAAGTCAGTTGGTAGTCGTCCTCCTTGAAATTAACTGTGGCTAAATAAACCCTATTAGACTTGTGGTGTAAGAAAATTTAGAATTGAAAGTATAAACTGTCTCCGGATTGAAATTAAGAACTTGTATTGCAGTTCATTCGTTTACGCGGAAACTTGTGCATAAGAATTTTATTGTTAGCGACCTTAACCGAGAACTTGGTTGGATCTTAATTAATGTTAGCCAACGGACCAAGAATTTTGTGAACTTTCCATTAATTTAATTTGGTTCAAATTAAATGCTAAACGGGGTACGTCTGTGCCCTAGTTTACTGAACCCGTCAATTTGGGTTCGGAAGGAAGTCCCGTTATTTGGTAGATGGTCGTTTTGGTTTTGGGCGGGCCGTAAATCTGTGGTCCGTACGCAGCACAATTGAGAGTAACGGTATACCTCCATTCGTAAGTAACCCATCTCTTCAATTCTCTTGGTCGATTTTGACCACTTCATTTCTCGTTATTTGTTTTGTTGCACTAAAATTTAAAGCCCCTCTATATAAATGACTTAAATTCAGATAACTGTGAACGTTTTTCTTTGGATTCATAAGTGGATTGTATTGTACAGAAAATTGGTAAATTTAATTGATTTAAATTCAGATCACTGTGAACTTTGTCTGTGAATTTATAATTGGAATGTATAGTATGAAAAATTGGTAAATTTACTTCAGAATAAATTTCCTAAATTCATGTACTGTTTCGAGTGACATTTAATAAACTTTATAAGAGGGCGTGTGTTGTTGTAGATACCTTGCAATAGGCCTCTCTTGTAAGCTGAGGGTCAGTTATCATTTAAAGATTGAAATTCAAAGTAGGCTTTCAGTAAGCCGAAGGGAACTTACGCCTATCAATTTAAAGGGCCATCCGTCTGGATAGGTCGAGTCATCCTGAACGCAAAGAAAACGCGCGTAAGAAATAATTTGAAATAGAATTAAAGGGTAGCGCCCCACTTAAAGGGTGTCAGTGAAGTGAATTAACATAATTAAAAGGGTGTCCAGCACCATAAATAAATAAACGGGTTGGGCACTACATAAATGGTGTCAGAAGTTGCAAAAGAAAGAAAGGTGTGCACACCTAAGTAAAGAAGTTGCGCACAACATAAATGGTGTCAGAAGTTGCAAAAGAAAGAACGGTGCGCACACCTAAGTAAAAGAGTTGCGCACAACACCGTAGCTTCTTCTTTCTGTGTGGAAAGTGTCAAAAAATGTATAGCGTTCCAAAGCAAAGAGATGTTTACACGAGTTATGTATGAAGGTTTCCGTGAGTGTAGCGACGTGGAAATTTTTTTTTTAATTAAAAATAATGTATCTTTGAGGTCATCATAATGTTTAGCGAAGCTTCTAATATTAAAATTCAAAAATGATAAGTGACCATCATTCGGTTTTGTGTTGAGGTCATTAATAGATAGATATTTTGAATCTTTATCAATGAAATTGGTACCTATAAAATCTGTCGACCCAAGGGGGATGGGCACGTATTGGAATTTTAAGAATGTGCGATAGAGAGTAGATTTTGGTGAATGAGTGCGTGTATAAAACACTAAACTGAAAGAAAGAAAGAATAATTTCACTTAGTTTATGAAGTAGATATAAAGAGTTACAATTTAATAAGGATGAGGAGACTAACTTATTCAGGGTAAGCTAGGTAAGCGCCGCCTACCCTAATAAAAATCATATTAAAGATATATTAAAGATAGTACCGTATTTTTTCAGAATAGTCTACACAGTACATACCCACTACCCATTCAGGGGCGTCCGCAGGATTTTTCGCAAGGGGGGCAAAACTAACTTATTAGTTCTTAGTTCTTATTAGTTCTTTATTAGGTAGAAAAAAAATGCACTGCGACCACTACGAGTAAAAACCGTCATCTCCCCTTATCATAGCCTGCTTTCGGTGCTAAATTTATGTACTTAGTAAGTTAGTAATACTAAGTACATAAATTTAGCACCGAAAGCAGGCTATGATAAGGGGAGATGACGGTTTTTACTCGTAGTGGTCGCAGTGCATTTTTTTTTCTACCAGTCAAGTCCATTTTTTATATGTTATATGATACTATGATTAACTATAATCGTGTAAGTTTCAGTGAAATTGACCAAAAGGTTTTCGAGAGAAAAAATAAATAAAACACTCAATATAATGATATTTGCAAATAATTCCATTACTATATCTTTCAGTATAGTTTATTTAACACTTCTAAGTTCAACGACACGGCACTTCGGTAAAGTAAAGGTAAAGTAAACGACATTTCCTTGAATGTGGAAACACTGACTGAGCTGCAGTAGAATTATAGAAGTCGTTGTGTGGGCAAACACAAATTTCCAAGGGAGGGCAACTGCCCCCTCTTGCCCCCCCCTCCGGACGCCCATGTACCCATTTATGAAGTTTATCATTAACTACTATAATTACTATAATTATATAATACGTACATATGGTGCGTGTGCTCGCACGCAATACCGATTACCCTATAAACGTACCCACCGCACGCCACTGATATACATACGTGAGGCGTCGCGTGACACAATGACAAATGTGCCAAAACGAAGTTTTGATGGAAATGACTTTAAAGTTTGTGGAAGTTTAAATACTCGTAACTTTATTAAAATAGAAGTAATTCGATTTTTTTTTTTAAATTTTGTAAGTAATTTTATGAACATTGAATGAATGAATGATTAAATGATAAAACAAAAGCGTTTAAAGTTTGTATAAGGTAAAATAGCAATAAAGGTATAAAGACTGGAAGATTATAGCAATAACGTCATAAAGAAATGGACGAATTTTGATCGTTCTTTGTTGCGTTTTGTATCGTAATTTTAGGACGATTAAATGAGTGAATATGTATTGTAAATAAGTAAAAAGACGACCTGGTCATGTGATACAGGAAAGGTTGAAGTTGACTGTGGCATAGAAAACGGAATTTTCGCCCGTTGGTTGATTCGTCATTGTGCCTGGCGGCGACGCCTCATACAGTTTATATATATATATATATAGTAAATAAATCCACGAAAGGAGTTCAGGATCATTATACGAGGGAAAGTCGGTAAAAACCGCGAACCGAGAGAGGAGGTCATATTTATTGTCCTCGATCTCGTATACTTTCTTTTAAAAAGAGTATGGGATGGAAAAACGTGTTAATAAACAAATTGATCGATGACAATTTTTATAATCTTTGACTCTTAATTAAGTGTCATAAATATGGTATCAATGAGGCCATCTTAAAATTAGGGAATAATGGGGGATCCTAAAAGATAATAGAAACGTATCGGAGGGCCGTTTTGCGGAACCCCCCCTTTTTTTTTTTTTTAACATAATTATTATTAGGGCAATAAACGTATAATATAGGGTACAGCAATGGTTCCATTTGGGGTAAAAAATAAAGTTAAATAAAAGATAAGTAAAAACTAGAAAAATATTACAGCAGAAAATTGACAGGGTACAGTACCCTGAGTTAAATAATAATATTACTGCTACAATATTAGTTATTACTAATAACATACTTACATTAGTCTAGTAGTTATAGTTACCTAAAATTAGGTAGTATTACTAGTATGAGATAAATGGTAATTTAGTTAGTGGATCACGAAGTAGGTATTACCTACATTAGTGCCAATAATAATAGCAGCAATAATAGTAATGTATAGCTATAGTGGCACTACTGCTACTACCAATAAAGTAATAATAATAATAATAATAATGGTAATAACAGCGCTAGAAGTATTAATGGTTGAAAAACAACCATATATTTGTAATGGTTTCTTCATATGTAGTCTCGTATGGTTATAGTGACTCGTATAAGCTAAAAGGAAATAGATATCTAGAATTGTGTGGTAGTTAACAATTACCCGAGTTAAACTATTAATAACTGGTTTGGTAAAACAATTACGGTTAACACTTCACATACCGGTAATTAATTTTTGGTAATTTTCACCCATTTTCACATAATATAAGACTCACTAATAACACTAATTAACTCATCAAGTTAACTTAAAGAATGAATATTCCGAACGCCTCCTTTAAATCTATGTTATGGCTAAAGAGTGGACGCAAACAAACGTATGTACACTAACAATGATGATTTTTCTCTCTCTTTCTCTCTCTCTCTCCCTCTCACGGGTGGGCACACACACACACACACACACACACACACACACACACACACACACACACACACACACGAACAAAAAAAACTTTACAAATATACTTTTGTGAATTTTAATTACCTTTCTGTCACCTGTTTGAATATATTTCTATTTGCGGAGGGACTACTAACAATTTAATTCTTTTTCTTATATTTGCAAATTGAATGCAAATCATGAGGTCATTGACGCCGTACAAATGCGGGAAAGTTTCCGTATTCAGTACTACAGTTTTACATATCTGCGTAATGAAGTGTGTGTGTGTGTGTGTGTGTGTGTGTGTGTATAGGTTTGGGCTACGTCGTGGCCAATGTCATAACACCGCTTCCCAGAGATCAGCGAAGTTAAGCGATATTGGGTCTGGGTAGTAGTTGGATGGGAGACCGTCCTCCGCGCCCAGATTATGTAGCGACCCGTGGTTCGGATCCCACGTAAAGCTGTAGGTCCCCTCCGTCATATGACCTTAGATGTTGTGAAGGAGGTTAAACAACCCCAATAAAAAAAAATATATATATAAGTCTCACATTTATCCGAAACGCATATGACGTGTTCCCATTAATTCAACGTTTGACTCGGGAAGTTTGACTCAGGGCCGGCCCAAGTTGTACCTTGATTACTCACCCTGAATTCACACAAAGTCTCTCACTGAATGGAAGCAAGCAATAACCTCCATTTAAATGGAGGTTATTTAAAAAAGAAAAAAAAGAAAAAATAAAGTAATATAATTTAAAAAAATAGTGAATTAACTAAAAAACAAAAACAATCTGAATGTTTGTTTTTTTTTCTTTCTTCTTTTTCATCACAAGAGCATTGTTTATTGTTATTTATTTCACGCCAGAATTACGAGCGATTTCTTTTTCTTACTTTTAAGTATTACGGTAATAATTGGTTTTCAGTTTTTTTGCATAAAAATGACTTTCGTTTGTGAAACTGTTGAGAAACGAACATTTTTATAATTACGTCATTATCACACATCCATTTATTAAATTTCTAATATATATATATATATATATATATATATATATATATATATATATACACACAGTGGCGCTCATAAGTATTTGTACGGAGAAATATTTCTTTACCTTTCGTACCATGCAATAGAATAGTTAATTAGTTATGAAAAGTTTACCGATCGTTTGGAAAAATTTAACAAATAAAAAAAAATAGTTTGCTCAGACATATAATGTAGACCATCAAATAATTTGAGGGAAAAAAAAAGAAGTTAAAATGCAAAAGTTTTCATATATTTATTTACAAAATTTATTTAATAGTTTGTGTGTCCACCTTTTTGCTTGAATGACTTCAAGGATTAGGTTTTGGGTATTTTTCTACAAGGTTTCGACATTTCTATTATTATTCTTATATCCTACTCTTTAATATACAATATGGGAGGAATAAAATATCTCAAACTATGATTACAAAACAGCAGTACTTCGATGTGAGAAAGAAAACAAAATGATAAATATTTTGTCACCTAAAATGAATTAGTAGAGAAAAATATAATGTTATAATGTTTCAGACCAACAAAGACCCTAGGATCCACTCATGGCTGGTCTACCTAACTGTGTTCGTAATTGTGTATTGTGCATGTCCTCCGTGGTGGCGGAGGAGACCTACAATTTTACGTGGGTTCCGAACCACAAAGCCTTAATTTTACTACCTTAAACTATACCCAATCTATCAACATATGCGTCTAATCGATTTTTAAACATGTTTATAGGCGTGCTACTAATTATTTCTACCGGCAAACTATTCCACCTATTTACTATTCTGTGCGTAAAAAAGTTTTTGGCAGCTGCTGTCTCGAACCTTCTACTTGTCAACTTACACCCGTTATTTCTAGGCCTATTATATTGAGATATTTCGAAAACGCTATCTCTATCTACGTTATCAAACCCATTCATAATTTTGAAAACCTGGGTTAGATCACCCCTTAGCCTTCTAGTCTCGAGTGTAGTTAATTTTAACTCCTTAAGCCTATCCTAGTACGACTTTGACCTAAGCGACGGAATCATCTTAGTTGCTCGTCTTGAACTCTTTCGAGTTTGTCTATAATCTATATCTTTTCGCATATGCAGATTCCAAAATTGGATCGCGTACTCCAAATGGGGTCTAACTAATGATTTATAAAGAGGAACTATAATATCGCGCGATTTGTACTCAAAATTCCGAGCTATAAAACCTAACACTTTATTCGCTTTATTGACCGCTGCTGTACTTTGTTTCGCTACTTTTAAATCACCAGTGACTATAACTCCTAAATCTTTTTCCTGCTCTACGCTTGTTAACTCTTCCCTGACATACTATACGCAAAATTACCGTTACGCGAACCTATACGTAAAAGTTTGCACTTATCGACGTTAAATCTCATTTGCCATGTGACTGACCAATCAACGATTTTATTCAGATCTTCCTGGATTTTACCTCTATCTTCGTCATTAATCGCCCTACCACCCAGCTTCGTGTCATCCGCAAACTTTGAAACTGTACTGACTAAGCCGACATCTAAATCGTTAATATATATAAGAAAAAGCAAGGGGCCCAATACAGAACCCTGAGGAAGGCCACTCGCTACATTAGCCCAACACGACTCCGCTCCATCAACGACCACCCTCTTTTTCCTACCTCGCAACCACTCTTCTATCCAATTTATTACTACACCCCTGATTCCATGAGCCTTAGTTTTTTCATGAGTCTTTTGTGCGGTAAGGTGTCAAACGCTTTTTGAAAATCTAAATACACTACATCAACCGCCCGATGACTATCGTAAACGTCAACCACGCTTTGAAAAAATTCTAAAAGATTAGTTAAGCAAGATTTATTTCGCCTAAAACCGTGCTGCGTATTTCTAAGTTATGCAATTCTAAGTGTTCGACTATACGATCCCTAATTATTGATTCCAGTAGCTTACCTACAACAGACGTTAAACTGATTGGCCTATAATTTCCAGTCGCACCTTTATCGCCTTTCTTAAAGATAGGTGTTACGTTTGCTAACTTGAAATTATCTGGTAAGCATCCCTCAGAAATAGACGCATTAAAAATCGTTGTTAGCGGCACAACAATGCTATCTTTTAATTCTTTTAGATGTATGGGATATATGGAATCCGGCCCCGGTGATTTACGCATTTTCATTTTATCAATATATCGCATTACCTTCCCTTCACTAACCACAATATTATCCAAAATATTACCATTATCAAAAGGTATTATGTCTATGAGTCTATGACCGTAGGGATATTCGTTACATCTTCTATTGTAAAAACTGACGTAAAAAATTCGTTTAACAAGGTAGCCATTTCCTTGTTTTCAGAAACTAGATCTCCGTTAACATTTTTCAACGGCCCCAAGACACTTTTTACTGGATTTCTATTGTTGACGTATTGAAAGAATCGCTTGTATTGGTGTTTTCTTTACCGTCACGAGCTATGGAGATTTCAAATTCGTGCTTGGACTTTTTTATTACAGTTTCGCTTCACGTCTTACAGATATGTAGTTGTTTCGTAACCACAAATTGTCTTTATCGCACTTATGTAGCCTATAAGCCCTATCTTTACTCTTTATAATGTCTCCTACTCTAGAAGTAAACCACAAGGGCTTGTTGTTTACTTTCGCACGCTTAATTTTGTACGGTACACATTCCTCATTTATAGTCCTAAATACTGTTTCAAACGATTCCCACATTAGTTTTCCGTTGGAGATCCCCATTACGTTTTCCCAATTGACGTGTGACAATTTATTTCGAAATTTACAAAAGTCTGCGTGCTGGAAGTTAGGAATTTTAGTCGAGTTAGCTGGTTTCGAGTGACTTACTGAGAGGACAAACTCTACCATATTGTGATCGCTATTGCTTAACGGTTCTATTACTTGAAGATCAGTGATTAGCCTATCATCCGTAGTTATTACTAAATCTAAAATACTGTCCAACCTCGTAGGTTCCCCAACCTTTTGAATAAGAAAGCTATCCTCGAGAAAATTAACTAAACGATTACCTTCCGCGTCTCCCTGCATTGTATCGTAATTCACGTTGGCGCAATTAAAGTCACCCATAACTAAAGCCTGCTCACTACCTATTATTCTCTTTAGTTCACGATATAACGCTTCGTCCGTATCAGCTGTTTGATTAGGGGGCCTATATATAACCGCAACAACAAGTTTGAAATCGTTCAATTTAAGTTCTGCTATAGTCGAATCTATCGGTTCTGGAATTGTGTGCTTTACTTCTATAACGTTCGCAATATTATCTTTGATATACAACATAACACCGCCTCCTCGCCTACCTATTCTGTTTTTAACAAAAAGTCTATAACCTCTAATTTGATACTCCCCTACAAAGTCACGTGTTTCAGTGCTAAGCCACGATTCATTTATCGCAATTAAGTCATAGTCTTTACAAGCAATTAAAAAAAAATTCGTTTATTTTATTTCGTAGGCTACGAGCATTTAAGGATAGAACCTTCAAATTGTTTGTAATTGCGACACCTTCGCGAGCGCAGGGGAAATTTGTGGAAATTACGCTGGGACCGTTCGAGTTACGGCAGCCTGAAAAGAAGAGACAGTATTATGAAATAGTCTTCCTAAACGCGCAGCTCCAACGTCATTAAGATGAAGTCCATCTCCGAGGAACAAGTCCCTCCTGCCGTAGAAACTGTTCCAAAAATTCGCAAAATGCACTCCTTCCTGTTGGCAAAGAGACTTTAGGTTATTGTTGATATAGGTCGCCTTGCTGTAGAAATCGCTACGTTGGATAATTCGAGGAAGTATACCTGTTAAAACAATCTTATTAGTTTTTTCCTTTAGTCGCTCTAGTAAGTCCCTGTACCTAGCCAGCAGTTCTTCCGATCTAGAATTTAAAACGTTATTAGTACCGACATGAATAACATACGTTGTGTCCTCAGAGGTACCGTCTGTAAAATGGTCAACACTATTAGTTATATCCTCCACCCTTGCACCAGGGTAGCAGTAACGGCGCCTACGACGAGGGTTTCTCCCACAGAATTCCTCGAGCTGCCCTCGAACAATGGAATCGCCAACGAGTCGTATTTCCGGTTCATCAGCATCTTCGAAACCTAAAACAGAAAACTTATTGTTTGTTATTACTGGTAGACAAGTCTTAGGTTTTCTCAATGGGGCTCCATTACGCACTCGAACGAAGGGTTGGGAACTAGGGGAAGAGAGAGGGCTATTAGTACTATTTATATTATTAGTAGAAACTGAGGCAGGAGGGGTCGTAACTGGAGTCTCAAGGGATTCTAATTTTGCCGTCAGGAGCATCACGCTTTCTTCAAGCCTCACTCTGGCCTCCCTCTCACGTTCTAACTCGTTCCTCAGGACTTCCATGCTTGAGCACCACCTGCAAACTAACTGTTCATTATTATTAGCCATTGTAAACGCGTAAGCGGCAAATTTCCCTTCACAGCGACTGCAAGTACTTGACGGGGGTGCCATGCTCTTAATTAGTTAAAAAACAAAAAACAAAAACGAGCGTTTGGAAATTAATAAATTACAACGTAGGTCTACCGCGTGCTTATTGTGCCGTCACCTGCGCAAACCCGCAAAAATGTTCCTGAAACGCAGAAACAGGTTCTTGTAACACAAATTTATACTAAATGAATATATAATTAAGCTACCGACGAAAGATCTGTAAAAGAAAAAGTATTAATAAAACTTATCTGTCCGCTATTCGACCGACTGTTTTCTTTCCGTTTTTCCTTTTTCCCACGGTGGGTGACCACACTCTACTTGATCCCCGAAGGAAGGGAAAATGAACCTTATGAAACACTTTTCTGATAGATTTGAAAAACAAAAAAGGCAAACCAAGGGAATTTCAACCTTATGAAACCTCGTTAGTAATAGATTCGGGAAACAAACAAGGCAAGCCACGTGCACTAGCCTTGGTTTAATCAAATAATATAGTAATGAATAAAGTCAATAAATGAAATATATTCGTTAATGAATGATTAGTAACACGAAGTAATTTAGTTAAGAATGCACCAAACACTATTTTTTTTAAAGACACTTCAACGAAAACCACTTATTCAATGGTAACACTGGACACTCGATAAAACACGTCTGTTCACAAGGAAAGACTGATCATGATATATATATATATATATATATATATATATATATAGAACTTCAAATTGTTTGTAATTGCGACACCTTCGAGAGTGCAGGGGAAATTTGTGGAAATTACGCTGGGACCGTTCGAGTTATGGCAGCCTGAAAAGAAGAGACAGTATTATGAAATAGTCTTCCTAAACGCGCAGCTCCAACGTCATTAAGATGAAGTCAATCTCCGAGGAACAAGTCCCTCCTGCCGTAGAAACTTCCAAAAATTCGCAAAATGCACTCCTTACAGGGTGGGCCGAAAGGCTGGATCCATAGGAAAATATTTATTTTAATACATAAATTACAACAAATGGTAAATACTTAAAATGAATATCAACTTTAACTCGTAAATGCGTATCCGTGATATTGTACAGTAGTTCGTACTCCAGTATAAATACTCAAATACTTTTTTATTTCAGCCCAGAAATGGCTTCGAATCTAACAACAGAAGACCGGGTAGAACTTGTGTTCATGTACGCAAGACAGGGCGCTACACACAGAGAAGTTGCTACCGAATTCAATAGAAATCATCCTGATAAGCATCCAGTAACGCATGCGACTGTTGGCAAGTTGTTTAAACGTTTCAAAGAAACAGGAAGTGTACATGATCGACGGCGTTCTGGTCGTCCAAAAACTGCAACTGATGAAAATACCTCTGCAATGGTATGTGAAACTTTAACGAATAGTCCAGTAAAGTCAACAAGAAGATTATCAAATGAAACACGCATCTCGAGAACGTCAATTCGAAGAATTATTAAAAATCATAAATTCCATCCCTAAGTGTCTCGATGTCAGAGGCCGCCAATTTGAGCATTTGTTATAATTTGTTGTTTATACTGGAGTACGAACCACTGTACAGTATCACGGATACGCATTTACGAGTTAAAGTTGATATTCATTTTAAGTATTTACCATTTGTTGTAATTTATGTATTAAAATAAATATTTTCCTATGGATCCAGACTTTCGGCCCACCCTGTATATATATATGAATTAGTATGACCTGATTTAAAAAGAAAAATATCTGGTATATTTTACCAGTTAAGAAGTTAAGAAGTTAAATCTGCATTAAATAATGAAAACATCGATATATATAAATGAAATACAGGGTGGCCCATTAGTCCCAGTAGGTTATAATTAAAGCGAAAATTCCTCTAGCGGAGCTCACACTGACGTAATCGATTACTAAGGAAAGAATATTTGTCGAGATTCTTAGATTTTCCACTTTGAATAATCATTAAATATTTCTAAACTTATTATAATAAATTTTTGGTTTGACAAGTACCTGTTTCTGGAATAGTATTTATTATTTACTAATAGATCAACTGTACGCCCTTCATAATTGGTTATGTTAAGTCGTGGTGGGGGTTGGAGATAACCTACAAGTACCCGATAATGTATCTGGGGAGAAAAAATAACATTAGATCTAATCCAAATTTCATCATCTTCAAATGTGACTAAGTTCTCTTGAATTAAAAGAAATATAAAATAAATACCAAATAAATAAATAAATAAATAATAATAATAATAATAATAATAATAATAATAATAATAGTCACTTGGCCAAACCATCCTGATCTTAACTTCCTTACACAATCATTATATTTTCTCTCTTTGATTGGGTTTAGAATCCCATCTGAGTCTTGAGGCTTAAACGGCCAAGCTCTGAAAAACTACCTTAACTTATATAGCCTAAGTTAAGCTAAACTAAAACAGACTTTATGGACTTTAGAGTCCTATTCGGTACTACCTAGGGTGGCCAGACGTCTGGCTTTAGGCCGGACAGTCCGCCTTTTTGAGCACTCTGTCCTCCATCCGGAGCCACCTTGAGCCGGACGTTAATTTGTCCTCCTTTTTGGGGTCTGGCTAAAAAGAATTATATAAATTAGCTCAGATACACTTAAAATAGCGGGTACTGAAGGCCATAATAACCGTTAACGTATTTTTATTATATGTAGTTGGCAACACTGCTGATAAGCCGCATTTGTTTTCAATTTCATGACTACGAGTCGGACAGTCAGTCTGCCCAAAGGAGTAAAAATGAATATCATTTCTTTCAGTATATATATATATATATATATATATATATATATATATATATATATATATATATCAGTGGCGTGCGGTCCATGGAAGCAAGGGAAGCAATGCTTCCCTATTCAAAGAAAGAAGAAAATGCTGTATTATACTTTAAAGTTTAAACAGTTCAATATGTGTTAATAATTTGTACAAAATCATTTTATTATACTATTTATAGCATTTGATTGGTAATCAGGTGGATACACAGGGTTGCCAGATCGATTTTTTAAAAAGTAGCACAAAAGTTAGAAAAAGTAGCGGATTTTGGTAGAAAGTAGCCCAATAAAGAAATTTATTTTTGAAAACTCAGGAAATATAGAAAGCATGATTTTTATATCATAGTCAAAGTGATTCTTACCTTTAAAAGTTAAAATTCCAACGTATCGAGTATTTCTTTCTCTTCTTCACTCAATTCATTCTCGTATATACTTGAATTATAGTTCAGCATGGCCTTAGTTGGAGAAAAATTATAGCAACAAATATTTTGTTTTTCAAGCGTCATTTTCAGTCTCAATATTGAAGAAAGAAGATGCAGCCCCATCCTATTTCGTAGCTTAGTTTTGGTGGATGTTACCCTTACACACTTTACACAAAACTTTCGTATTATCATCTTTTATCTCTTTTACCCATTTTGAAAACTGAGGATCTCGCAGCCATGCTGTCTGAAACTTTTTATCATACTTTGACCACTTACTCATTGTAATTTTAAAGGGTATGATATCTGAATAATAAAAATTAAACAGTGGTCTCTCACTTAATTGAATTTAACAATTAACCATACATGTATACTTTTTATCTTTATTTTGCAAATTGTCAGATTTAAAACACTGAATAAACATCTGCAACAACACGTCACTGAAGCTAATTAACGCTGACTGATTCCTCATTCGCATTTCGCCGCGGGCGGCGGCCCCGGAGAGGCAGTTGTACCACATACTCAGAACAAAATTTTGTAAATATTAATTAGGATTTTTTGGAGACAAATAAAATTTCTAGATATTATATAAAAGTGAATTTGCTCCAAATAAAATGACTAAATAATAATAGGAAATATTTGGTTCATATCTAGACTAGAGATTACTGAGCTGAAGAATAAGCATCTGGCAACTCTGCTCTGCCATGAGGCATCTAACTTTAAGCGAGGCTAAACATGTTACATACATGTAAACTATAAATTCGAGCTCAAGATATTCGCTATTCGCTAAATGTAATTAGATTAAACTTTAAACATAACATTTGAAATAATAAATTTTAAAATTATTTTGATAAATTTGGGAATGTATTATATTTCATTACAATAATATAGATGTCTGGAAATAGCTTAGATTCGAATAAAAACAATTTATTATTGGTAGCACTAGCATATTCTGTTTAATTTAGAAATTATTACTCATTTACAAAAAATAATTTGAATATTGAAATGAAACCGAAAAGTAGCGGATTGTAGCCCAAACCATTTTTAAGTAGCCCAAAAGGTAGCGAGTAGCCCAAAATTAAAAATAAGTAGCGTACTCTCTTGAAAAGTAGCGTAATCCGCTACTTGTAGCCCAATCTGGCAACCCTGTGGATACATAGTATATACATTGGTTGCCGTTCGTGCAAGAACCTTTAAGAAAGCCGACGCAAAAAATCTCGAGTTGGACAACAATTGACGAAATGCATCCTTTTTCCCAATGACTTTCGCTTTTTTTTTACTGTTACAAATTATTTCTTTCCATTCTAAAAACTCATTTAATGTTTAATAATGTAGTATTTATTGAATACAACAAGTTTCATATATAGTTTTTCTACTAAAAAATTCCATGTCCATGTTAAGCGAAAAAGCATATATATTTATCGTTATTTTATCCTTCCCTACGTCAAAAAGGAAGCAATTTAGAAATCGCTGTCCAGATCTTATAGTTAATTTTCTTGAAATATCTGGCAACTTTAGGTGCTGTCTGCTGTCATTCTCTCATTTAAAGCGAATACGTAACTACGCTAGAAATGCGCAAGGGTAAGAAAGGCTTGCAAGTTTAGCTTTAATCTCAATTGAGAAAAAGCTTCTTAAGGATATGAAAACCGATGCCTTTTACGAAGAAATAATAGACATATTTAATAAAAAAGAAAGAAGAATAGAATTAACCTATAAGTAAAGTAAGTAGATGATTATATGTGTTTTGTTTTTATTATATACGAGTATTTTAAAATTTTATTTTTATTTTATATAATCTTTGTTGTTTTTGCTTGAATTGCTTCCCCTTGACGAAAAATCACCGCACGCCACTGATATATATATATATATATATATATATATATATTAATGATGGATCGAGTGGTCGGTTTTTCACAACCGCGGTTGCGGTTGTGTTTGCGGTTGTCGAATTTTTTCCAACCGCGGTTGCGGTTGCGGTTATCATATACTAGGAAAAATGCGTAATTATTAACTGGATTTAGCCACTATAGTGCGATTTAGCCACACTTGGTACATAATATAATATATACTAAATAGTATTTATTTAGTAAATACCTTATGTTGAACACAAGTTTTGCAATACACCGCTACCGCTATTTGTGTGTTGCAAAACTTGTGTTCAACATAAGGTATTTACTAAATAAATACTATTTAAATGAAGTATATTCTAAACTTATATAGCTATTATGAAAGAATAGGTCAAATTAATTAAAACCATATTTTGCACTAAGTGTGTTACCAGGATGAGGGACGAGGGCCCATCGCACTGTTCATCCCACCTACCACTTTCCCCAGCCTCCACCCATTGGAAAGTTATGGATTATTATTCATTTGAAAAACTGATGTCAAACTTAATGATAGGCAGTGTGAATTTCAAGAATAATATTTTTGCTGCATTTTCACCTTTCAAGCGGCAACGCCTCTCATCGTACAACTAAGCTTTTACAACCGCAACCGCACTTATGGAACGGCGGTTGCTGTTACGGTTGCGGTTGTGAATTTTTGTGCGGTTGTAGTGCGGTTGCGGTTGCGGTTGCGGTTATTCGATCCATCACTAATATATATATATATATATATATGTTAACGTACGGTCACATACGCAGTGTCCTCCTTTTTGGAAATTTGGAAATGGCCACCCTAGTACTACCTCAGGGTTACCGACTCGACGCGGCCTACTTTAGGCCTAAGTTCGCATAAATAAAAAAAAGGTCACTATTTATGGTCTTCTTTCTAAACTTTGCAACAACAACACAACCTGCAATATTGCAAGGTGCAACAATCCAATATCTACTGTACCAAACTGAATTGCAAGAGAGCCCTCTATAAGACCACGCCCTAACAGAGTAGAAAGGATGCTGCCAGCATCCGAAAAGAAATGTCATAAGAGCCCAAAAAAGTTGGCTCTAAAATAAGTGAGTTTTTCACTAACCTTACACTTATGAGATGGATATATATCATAACCTAGTGTATATACAATCAATGCTTCATTAATCAGTATAGTCATGAATCGCTTTGGGATGACAATGACTCTTCCTCTTGATAATGAAACATAATAGGATTAGAAAATTGTTGATAAATTATAGCCTAGCCGTAGTCTTAACCCTGGAACCACAACGTGGTTCTATAATACTACAGTCGTGTATGTTGGCGGGGTCGCGGGGACCCCACATTGTGGTTCTAGGGTTAAGATCTTAAATATAAGTTAACATTACGGTTATTACTTTTGAAATAAAACCTAACATGGTAACTTGTGCCAGAGCCGGCGAGAGCTGCCACGGGCCCCGGGGAAGGATTTGTATATGGGCCCCCCTGTTTACTCAGTATTTTATTATGAATTTTTTTTTTTGTGTACATAACAAGCAAACTGATTATATGTCCAAGTCACTGTTCAAAACATACAGTATGAATAAACAACTCGGAAGAAAAGGACCATTTTATTTTTCGAATCAATTATATTAATTGTATCACGATACAATTTACAAATGCAGTACCAGTCCATGCAGGCAAGACAATTGTTTAATGCAAGATTTTCATAATTAGAAGTGTACTTTCTTTGCTTTCTCTCTAGCAAAGTGGTAAATGATTCTGATGAAATTTAAAGTACGGGCTAACTGGCTTTCAATTACAGTATAATAGTTCCCAGATCTGTCAGTCGGTCTTAGGCATTGGTGGACCGCAGATAATGTTTTATCTGTTTCAGTTTGACTATGATAATCTCTATAAAATGTATGTTCATTAATTATATTTCCTCTCTGTTATTTAATCAATTGCTTTATTACTATTTTTAGATTTGATCTCCCTAGAGGTCCTGGCCCCGGGGATTTAACCCGGCTTCCCCGCCTTCTCGGCGGCCCTACTGTCCAGCAGCAATAGAGACATTGTCAAGTCTTTGTCAATAGCTACGACATTTATTATGATATAAACAAAGATATTATTACATCATGATGCCAAAAGCATTTGTTATGGTGGCAGTACTATGTCAGAGGTTATTTTAAAATATAATGTGGGTAAAAAAATTAGTTTATGACCTGATTATTAATAAATTCCCGTTTTTCACTTCAATATCCTTATTGATCATTTGGGAAAATTATTTCATTTGCTTCATCCATCTAGTAACTTGTCTGGTTCGACCAGCCGAGAGGGGATCATGAGAAGGGATACCTAACATCTACTACATGACGTTCAAATCCTTCAAAGGTCTTGAACAAATAATCTAATTTAAAAAAATATATAATCTAGCCCAACCTACTGTAACTCTGTATAACCTAACCGGGCATATACTGTAAATATCATATTGAGAGTCATCCCTTTGCCAAGGACGAGGGATTTAATAATAACGGTTTTATTGATAAGTCCTTCATTATTCAAATAAGTTAAATGATTCTACGGTAGCTATCTGGACTAATGCGTTCCGTGTTCTAATGAACTTTTGAAAACAAGCAAAGCATAAATTACGATAAGTCTTTTGTTAAAACATTTCGTCCCAGTAAATTCTGAAGTAAATTTGATCCCTTTTAGAACTTTCTAAAATTCGAAATTTGAGATGTTTATGGCGGAAGACCCTTTCTGTTATGTCTTCTTTAAACCGATCCAATGAATGACACAGAAGCGAAATAAGTGTAATCTACTCCAGAAATCTTTTATGACGTAATACACATTCGTTAGAACACATACTGTAATAGTTAATAGTTAAGTGACATAGTTAAAATACATAGTTAAAATACATAGTTAGAACACATAGTTAGAAAACAGGGTTAGAAACTGAAACAAAATTACATTCATTCATTTATTCGAAAGTTTAGGGAAATGCCTCCTTCATTCAGAGAAAGGAAGATGAGCGAAGTTGAAATGAGTTTGAACCTTGTGCGAAGCTCTGACGTGAAATTCTCCTTGAAGAATTTCCATATCTGTACTATTGCCTCCTATAAGAATTTGATGATTTGGAGGCATATAAGACCTGTGGACAGAATAACAACACTTGGTTTTAAAGTGAAAAATATTAATAGTATTATCTTTTAATACGATAATACTTTTCTAATAATGTGGGTTTTTATTTTATTCTTTTATGTAATATTTATCACTTTTTTTTTAGTATTTTAGTAATTTTAAGATAACTCCTACTTTTAAGTTGCCTCACCTGTTTTTAAGTAATGATCACACAATTCCTGTGATTACTCTATCAGTTAAAGGGATTATAAAAGAATTTTTTTAAAGTTAGTTATATCCTTACCATAACTTAAGACTTATAATTTTATTCTTCGACCCTTAAAGACAGCCTGGCACTCTGCGAGGCACTTCCTCGTAACAGTTAAAGGAAAAATGCACGCTACTGTCGTCTTAAGGAAAAGACAGGAAAAACATGAAGGGATTTTCCTAACCTATGAATATTTATTCAATTTTTTCAAATTTCTGTTTTGACAAATTCATTATGTTTGATTGGGTTGTTTAACCTCCTTCGCAACATCTAAGGTCATATGACGGAAGGGACCTACAGCTTTACGTGGGATCCGAACCACGGGTCGCTACTTAACCTGGACGCAGATGACTATCTCCCATCCAACTACTCTTCAGACTGAAAGTCGCTGAACTTCACTGATCGACGAGAAGCGTTGTTACGACAGTGGCCACAAGAAAACTCACAAATAGATAAAAAGATTCAAAACAACAGCTACGTATATTAAAATTCGTTTCTTAACGAACATATGTTTACTTCGTCTTGAAAATAGAGTGCACAAACCCCAATTGTCAAGTGCACAAACCGTTATTGTCAAGTCATGCCTCTTAAGCAATCAGTTTAAAAGGCGTGACTTGACAATAAGAACGGTTCTTATTATAAGGTAAACTATTTCACTTCTATTCATTTAAAAAAAAGGCAAGTGAAACTTAATGTCACAGAAAATCCACAACAAAATCATTATTTGCATCCCATTGCGTCGCTCTAAGTTTTATGCCAATTAACTAACTTAGAACGAAAAGGAGTGTTCTTATACTCATGTACGGCAGACGTTACATAATCGTGAAAATGGTTTATAATGAGCTTACGTATAAGGTGAAAGAGGAACACCAACAACGATGATCGTAGCTTCCTTGTAGAAGAGTCTCCAGGCGGAGTTATGATGGTCTCTACTGTCCAAGTTCCAAATCTCGAGTTCCTTCACGAAAGTCAAAACGGTTAACGAATGGAAGCTTCTTTCTTTTCTTATAATTAAACTCAAACATTAATAATAATGTTTGGGGTTGTTTAACCTCCTTCATAACAACAAAGAACCTCATACGAAAATTTATTTTAAATTATATTTACAAAAGAAATACAAAATTAAAACCAAACAAATGTTCAAATTGATGTCTTGTTTTGGGACCTTTCTTTCGTTGCAGGTAGAATAACACTCAATGTTTAATATGGACGTGAGTTACACTGGTGAAGAAAAGGCGGAGGCCTTTTCCTAAGGAATTTAATTTAAAATAAATTTTCCTATGAGTCCGGACTTATGGGATACCCTGTATAGTATTATATAGGATCTAAACCTTTACATAATTAAGTTTGTTTAAAAATAAAGTTCGTTATGTCAGGTAAGTGAACAAATTAATCCTGAAATTATCTTTCTTAGGTTTTACTTTCGAGAATATTTTATGATAAACAATAAACAATCTGTACTCTGATACAGTAGAGCAGGAACTGTATAAATTCCGAAACCAGATTATATTATGAAGGAGGTTCAAAATGAAACTTCAAGTAATTTTTAATTATTTACGTACATACTTCTCACGGAAAGTTTTTTCATCATTGTGGGAATTATATTATGCGATATTTATTCCTTTTTTATACGATTTGTATAAAATTCACGCACTGTAAACAAACTAAAAATGGTGATTTCTCCTGTCATCAATAACATTCAACTCGATGAATTGGAGAGCGTTTCACATGACCCATCGTGTTCACCCCACCGCCCTCTCTCTCTCTCTCTCTCTCTCTGTAAAATAATTATCCAAACTAGATAGTACCACTGAGGAACTGTTTAAAATGTCTTTTTAATTCTTACTTACCTCCCCAAATAGACGGAAAGAAGCAGTGTCCGATGTATTCTTTTTCAACACGTAAATGGCAAATGTTTTTCCCTGAATTGAAAAAGAAAATACGAAAAAGTATGATAAGGAAAAGGTGGTCTATATCTACAACTGATAATATTTCGCAATTCTGAACGTGTTATCCTTAAATGTATTACAAAAGTGATTCTGTAATTCCAAATTTTAGATGTATTCTAAAGACACCGAATCATTGTAGACAAAATGGTTTAGATGTACATAATGAACCCATGGAGGAAATATAGGGTGTTCCATTTATCTTGAGACCATGTAAATGTTATCTTAAACGGAGAAAGTGTGACATAAATGTAACACCCTGTACAAACGGATGGATAATTTTAATAAAGATATATGTATGTATGTATGTTACGAGAGACCAGTTTCATCCATTTTCCCCTAAAGAATAGAAGTAAGTGATAATCATGTGAATAACAGATTATTTAAACGATTTGACCTATTTTTCCAACAACCTCTTTCGGGGTTTCTTACCGGCGTTACAACTTTATCCAAATCCGCTATCTCTCCGAACGTGATTGGAACTGAATTATTCATCAAAGTTATAAATTCCTTTTCGTAGTTATCTTTAAGTAGCCTGAAACAGAAATAATTATTATAAGAAATTATTAATTTTTGAAATAAAGACCTCGCTTGTTCTTACTATAACATAAAGTGAGCCCTCAAAGTCTGATTATTTCATAAAAATTTATCTCAAATTCCCAGCAATTGCAGCTGAAACATGGTCGGTTACACAGATACTATAAAAGTACACATACGTAACCAGATTTGCTGTTGGAAGTGTAATTATCTGGCAACAATAAAAGGAGGACCCCAAATAATCTTTGGAACGAACGTTTGTGCCTACAAGATCTGTGTTTGGGTTGCAAACAGAGCATATTTGGGTTGCATCGAAAGGCTGTACGTGGGAAAGTATCCTTTATACAGCTTACAGCTGGTTCTCGTGTTATATCAATACCTTCTCGTGGTACCGTTGTTGAACAATCAGAATGGTGAAAATAAGAGGCAAACAAATCAAAATCTTCAGCGTGGAAATGAGTTCATAACATTATTGAAACTTTACGTCAGACAAGTAAACGAGGTCTCTCCTTCTCTCATACGAATCTCACTGTTGTCAAATTACATCAGATGGATGCACATGTGTCAGCAAATTGACTAATCAAAGACTTTAGTTTTTCTTTTAGCAGTCTGCGGTTCAAAGCGATATGGGCAATATGGGCAATATGGGCAATATGGTCAACGATTTCAGATTTTGGAAATAAAGAGCTGGTAAGGACAATTTAATCCTGCTTAATAAAAAATCTCTTAAAAATCACCTCTTCCTATTTTTACAATAGGGGGTTTTGCAGTTAATTAACACGCCTCCAAAACCAAGCACTCGGTGAAAGAGAAAATAAGGGTTGTAGGTTCTTCCCTGGACATCAGCAAACTTTGGCATGAGCGCTATTAAACGCGTTTCAGAGAACCTTGATAGTTAACTGTGAAAACTAAAACTTCTTCTCATATCAGGGGTAGTACTAAAGAAAGGTTTAACTAAAATGTAACAACAGAAATCTCGACTATGCCGTGATTCATTGGTTCCATGTCAAGATACGTTTTAGTCCTTCAATTTTACATAAAATGATTCTGAAATCTTTCTAGGCTCCAAATATGAAGCTTTTTAAATCTGCATATTATCTATGCAAATCGTGTGATTGCATTCTTTCCTATGTTTAACTGTTCTCAGGCTATATTTAATTTCTGTCCAAATCCGCTCTCTCTCAAACGTACTTTTTGTACCCCCCTGTAAAGGGGCTAGCGTAAATAAACCCTTTCTTGGCTATTCTTCTTATTACTAGATTCAGCAATATCTTCTTGCTAATGTTATTAACTGAATCTTTAATAAATTTAATTTTATTAAGTGCGTATGACTTGAAGTAGCCTCACTCAGCACTCACTCTTCATCTCCAACCTTCGTCATGTAACTCCACTCGCTCTCCGACCTTCGTCGGAGAGCGGCCCGCAGTCCTTCAAAACTTCGTTCAATCGTACACGAAGCTGGATCATCTCCGTTGAGGTCTACTACTATTTCATCTCCCCGGAAGCAACATCACTTCTGCAAAATTCAGTCGCCGTCATCCTTCCGGTCTTTGCCTCACGAAAACTACGAAGTCATTTCTATCTCCTCGTTAAATATTGTTTGTTTGGCTGAAAGGTCAAACTGGTAACCCCATAACATTTCATTCCACTTTCAATCCATATATTATAGCGAGATTACCGTTGGGCCACTATTTTCCTACTTATCTTTTGTACCAGGTAGATTAGTTATGGAAAGTTTACCATTCGTTTGGAAAAATTTAACAAGTAGAAAAATAAGTTTAACTCAAACATATAATGTAAAACTTCAAAGACTTTAAAGAAAATTAAAAAAAGGTTAAAATACTTTGTGTGTCCACCTTTTGCTTGAATGACTTTAAGATTCGTTTTGGGTACTTTTCTACATTATTTCGACATCTCTCAGTAGAAATTTTAACCCATTCTTCTGACATTCAGATTCGAACGATTTCTCTTGGCGACAGCTTTTTTCAAATTAAACCATAAATTCTCGATTAAATCGAGATCTGGGGTTTGACTGTGCCACTCGAGAAGTTTGAAATTCCTTTGTTGAAGCCAATTCAAGGCACTCTTTCTTTTATGTTTTAGATCACTATCTTGTCGCGGTACCCATTTGCGACTCATTCGCAACTCCTGAACTGAAAGCAATACATTTTCTTCTAAACTTTCCTGATATTTTTTCGAATTCAAGATTCCATTCATGACAACAAACTTTCCTAAAAAATTAACAAGTAGTACGGCCGCAGATTCACGCGTAGCAGCGTCGCAGATCGATAAACCTAAGGTGTGGAAGTGCATTGATGAGATTGAGGGGTTCCCTCTTCCACAAAGGGTTAACAACCGGAACAATTTATTAAAAAAAATTAACAACCGGTACGTACCGCCCTCAACTCAAGCCCTGCTGTAGGAAGGATGTTTTTATTTCAAATGCAGTATTTTATCTTTGCCAAACGTACCGTTGCTCGTTGTTCCCGAATAAGTCAACTTTGGTCTCGTCTTCCAGAATGTAAATCCATCATTTTGATGATACTTGGTGTACTTTAAACGAGCTTCTTTGTGCCGTTTTCGTAGCAGAGGGTTTCTTCGTGCAACTTTTCCATGCAGACCACTGTTTTTCAATGTACGACGTACAGTAGAGGGATGGACATCGATCTTAGACGGTGTTAATGTTTGGCAACTATCACGTGCACTCACTCGTCTCGTGGATTCGCAGCAGCTATTCTTTCAATCCGTTTAGCTGTACGTTCTGCAATCTTGCGAGGTCGTCGACACCTTGATGGAATTTTGATTGTTTAAAAGCTTATCCATTTCTTTATAACTTCAGCAACTGTCGTAAATGGAATTCGAAGTGTTTTTCCTATTTTCCTATAACTCTTTCCAGACTCGTGTGCAGTAATAACAGGTCCCTTAAGATCTGTAGACAGCCCTTGGTGCTACTGTAGTATGCGGTCTACCTACGATTCGGCGGTCTACCTTTTAATTATAGCTTCTTATCTTCTTATTAGGTTAATTGTACGCCCTTGACGATTGGTTAGGTTAAGTCGTGATATTTTCGTTAAAACTAACGAAAATATCACGACTTTAACCTAACCAATCATCAAGGGCGTACTGTAGTATGCGGTTTACCGTTAAGTATGCGGTAGTAGTATGTTTAACTTCTTTAATAATTCCTTAATTGTGTAAATTAAATTATAATTCCTTTCAATTCATTTTCAATTCCTTTTAAATATTTTGAACGGTAGACCGCATACTACAGTAGAAACTTAACGGTAGACCGCATACTACAGTAGAAACTTAACGGTAGACCGCATACTACAGTAGAAACTTAACGGTAGACCGCCTACTACAGTAGCACCCAGCCCTTTACCACGACGACCTATTTCATACTAATGGCTTGTACAATCATCCGTTTTCAATGAAGATTTGCCAACAGTCTCTAATCAATAAACATTCAACTACTGATAAAAATTTTAAATTCTTCGAGCCTAAGGCGGACACACAAAGTATTAAATAATTTTGTAAATAAATGTACGAAAACTTTTGCATTTTAACTTTTTTTTTTTTTTTTAGCTTCTTCAAATTCTTTGATATTTTACATTATATGTTGGAGTTAAACTAATTTTTTTATTATTTGTTAAATTTTTCGAAACAAACCGATAACCTTTTCATAACTATCCTCTACATCAGTGGTTCCCAAACTTTTTTTGCCGCGGAACCCTTTGACATTATTTAAAAAAGCGTGGAACCCCTACCTATATTCAAGAATATTAAAAACCACAAATTGTGGGATAAAAAGAGAACTTATTTATATTAAAAAATAAATAAAAAAATTCGAAAAAACACCTTAATTTTTGTAAATTTGTACATAATTAGTTTAACAAAAATGAAATGAATACCTAATGGGAAGAATGCTTCTGCTTCTTAGACTCCAGTATCCTCTGGAAATTTGGTTTAATGTTGGATAATTGAATTCTCATATCTGGTGCAGCATCCAGTCTGCTGCGATATTCTGTTTTCGTGCTCGCATATCTTGAAAATCCTGATTCACACAAATATGTTGTTGCAAATGGCAATATAGCACTCGTATGGCTCGTTTTGATAATTCCGGATATTCGTCACTTAAATTTCCCCAGAAAATAGCTACCGGAACTTCTTCAAACTTGGCCTTTAACTGAGTATCTGAAGTAATTCCTATTAAATTTTCATAATCCACTGCTAGAAATCCTGTTGGCTTTTCTTTAACTTTGAATGAATTCTGTACCCAGTAATGGTCTTTGTTCTTCAAATTTGGAAAATACTCAATTAGAGATTCTGATAAGCTGTTGAGATGATTTTTAATATCATTGAGGATTTCAACATCTAATTCCACTTCGGATTCTTGGAGAAAGTCACTAAGAAGCGGAAAACAGTCAAGAGTATTTTGTTCCACATCTGAGATCCAGTACTGCAATTTACGTGATAAAGATACCATTTTATCTTGCGCTTGAAAAATGTTTACTTCTTTCCCTTGCAGAGATAGACGTTTCATTCAATTTTGAAAAAATATCTGCTAAATATGCAATCCTTGCTAGCCATGCCATATTTGTTAATCTGTCAGATAATCTAAATTTATGATCAATAAAATAAGACAACAATTCTCTCCTCAATTCAAACATTCTCACAAGAACATTTCCTCGTGAGAGCCACCTAATTTCTGTATGTAAAAGTAGAGTGTTATGAAGACTACCCAGATCTTCACACAAGGCCTTAAAAATTTGTGATTGCAATGGCCGAGATTTAATAAAATTGATAATCTGCACTGCTTCATCCAAAACTATCTTTAATGAAGCTGAAATCCTTTTTGTCACTAATGCATATCTGTGAAGAATGCAGTGATTACTGTTGCAGTTTTTTGCAACATTCTTGATTCGTGTTACAGCGCCAGCTAATTTTCCTGTCATTGCCTTTGCTCCATCGCTGCATACTGAAATACATTTTTCAAAGCCTATATCATGCGTTTTCATAAAATTATCAATGCAATTAAATATATCATTTCCTGTGGTATGCAATTCTAAACTTTTGCAAAAAAGCAAATCTTCTTCAATTTTCTTATTAAAGTCATAGCTAGCAAACACAAGTAAAATTGCTAGTCCAGCAACGTCTGTGGACTCATCTATTTGTAATACATAAGCATCACATACACGCAATCGTGAAATAAGTTCATTTTGAATGTTATTAGCAATATCATTAATACGTCTTGACACCGTATTGTTGGAAAGAGATACAGCCTCAACTTTCTGAACAGAATCTTCATTAAACACGCAAGATATTATATCTTTTAATAAAGGTTTTATAAGTGATTCACCAATAGTATGTGCCTCACCAGCAAGAGCAATGCGGTAACATGCTTTATATGACGCTTCTGTTGCATTTTCATTGTCTGTTTTACATTTTTTTAATAAGACACTTCTCGAGCTATTCAGACTTTCAAGTTTTCTTTCAAAAAAAGAATATCTTTATTTTTAAAAGTCTGATGGTTTGTTTCCATATGTCTCTAACTTTGCTGGTGCTAAAGAACTGTTTGCTAATATTTTGTTACAAAGTAAGCAAAGGGCATCTGGGGCTTCTTCGTCACCAATACTAGTAAAATCATATAACAAATAATTAGGATCATATTTACGTTTTTTCATAGATGTCTGCACAGAATCAGAGGAAGCAGATTTCTTTTTTTGTGGATTAATCACACCAGAAGTTGGTGGTTGTGCAGCTTCTGCAATTTCTGTATCTTCTATAGATGCTTTTGTTTCACTAGTCTCTGCATTACTAGTAATTTCAGTTTTTTTACGAAGCCCATATTTTAACCATCGATCCATTGAAGGGTTAATTTTCACGAATTTTGAAATATTACAATTACGAAAATGAATAATAAAAAGTTCTAACCAAATTAATTCACAGAGGACAACGATTTCAAAGATTGCACTAACGAAGTGTTTATCAAGTAGGCCTAGTAGGTAGAGGCAAGCAACGTTGCTGCACAATCTTCTGCACTTTAATTATTCGTTAGGCTTCACTTAGACCTGTTAGCGTCTTGTAAACAGATGCACAATATCCCATGTAAACATTAGGAAAATACTGATATTTTTACTGCGCATTCTGCTGCAGTTAATAAAGTCCTTTTGTATAACTACCTCAGATCACTTCTCTTCCAAAGCTTACAAAACAAACTGATAACGCACGCTCGAGTCGAGTACCTCGACTACTATAGAAATAGATTATGACAAGTTCAAAACATGTTGGCTACGTCTCCAAACGCAGTTTACATCATTTTACATACAGATTATGTACTAATATTAATAAATGTTTTCCATTAATGATAATTTAGTTGCTATTTATGGAAATTTTATTTTAAAAAGTAAATCAAATACGCAAAACATGATAAGTATGGCCAAAAAAATTGCCAACTCTTACAGAGGGCGCTGCTGTTACGTTCGAAATGTTTCGTTCAAGCCTATTGCCGTTTCTAAATATTTCGCTCAAACCATACTTATGCTTTATTTTCCTTCGTGCAAAATTTCATATTTTCTTCGCTAGACTTATTTTTTTGAAAATGAGTAATTTATATTTTTTTTAAATAAAATATATTTTTTTTTAAACTTTAGCTCGCGGAACCCCTGAATTTTTTCGCGGAACCCTGGGGTTCCGCGGAACACACTTTGGGAACCACTGCTCTACATGATACGAAAGATAAGGACGAATATAACTTAAATATTTCTCTGTACGAATACTTTTGAGCGTCACTGTATGTATAACGCGAATAATTTACACATTAGTAATAACTAAAGACCGGAAGTTCAGGCACTAAAAAACAGTGAAATAGGCAGGCAAAAAGGCAGAATAAAACATGAAAATAGGCAAAAAAAAGGCATTTATTTTTAAATCAAAATTCATTGAATAACATAAGCTGAAACTATAGGTAAGACATCTCCATACATTAATAAAATAATGCTAAATAAATCTATGAAGTATAGCTTTAGTTATTTGATTGGTTACACATAACAACAAGCATTACAACAACCTTCCAACAGAATCGGTTGTCTCATCTATTGATACCCAAATGTACTTGTTCTTAACGCCATCTCTAATATTTTGAATAATAATCCGATAGCTGTCTTCTACATAGGTCCTTCTTAATGATGACTCGCCAGGAATGCGTCATTTGTGTACTTCTCCGAGAATTTTCTCAGAGACGGATTTTCTAATTTCCACAAGGGAATGCCAGCATCAACAAATGCTTTGCACAAGTCCATTAAAAATTGTGACTTACGGCTGGAGCCAGCAACGTAGTTAGTAAGTAGACATGACTGTTCTCCTCCAAGCTTCGGTTTGTCAGCGGCACTTTTGTGTTTAGCTGTCTCTATATGTTGGATCACGAAGTATTTCGTCTCTGAATTTACTGCCTTTTCACAGGCTTTACAGAATAATATAGAGCCGTCAGTGGAGAACACACTGCTCCCAAATTGCTGAACATAATCATTTAGTTTCTTAGAAGAAGATGCTTTAACTTTAGGCATTATCACACGTGCTCACTCATGCAAACAAACAGCGACTGAAAACAAATATGCAGTGCTGCCATATGTACGGCATATGGAGAAGTGGAGTTGCCAGTTAATCATTAGAAGTTGCTAAATGTGATAATTTCGTAAAAAAAAACGAAACTCTTCATTCAAAACAGGTGGAATAGGCAAATTAGGCTCTTCATATCGAAACAAAGCATTTTCCCCCAAAAATTAGTAAAATAGGCAAAAAAAGGCATTTATGGCATTTTGCCTGAACTTCCGGTCTCTAGACTAATAACTAATTTAAATTATTTATCATAGATGCCGAATAATTCATTATCTATTTATTGATTATTTTAAAAAATTTATTAATAATAATTAAGAAAACTACAATTACTGTTTATTACGAATTGATAACTTTTTAACATTCATTATTATTATATATACCTTTCCAGAGGTTGGAAAATAACGTTCGGGTCTTGATTGATGTTTCTAGACAGGAAGAGAACCTCAGAAACGTAAGACGCGGTCATGTGTAAGCCTTTTGTACTCCAGTGGTAGCTTCTGTTGATGTCTGGAACCACGCATTCTCTATCTTTTCTCACAAGGAGGGAACCAACGAAGTAATCCCAGTCATGATTCTTGCAATGAATGGAAAGTATACAGTTTTAAATTTACATATCCTTTGTCTGTTACATAAGCTGTTAAAACTGTTGAACTGTTGAACTCCACTTCAACCTTGTTCGAAGCTACAACAACACTCATTAAAATGCGTGATTACCCCCAAGACAGTTGTTGAAACAAAAATCGCCGTAAAAAGTCTAAGGGAAATATACTGAAACTTTCAAAAAACCCAAAATAATTTATAATTAGTTAAGAAACAGCTTTATGCCAAGGCTTCGATTTTTATTATTGGTTTCAATATTGAATACACTGTTTTTTTTCCTACAGTCGTCCCTTTCCACAAAGAAGTAAAACGTATTCTCTCCCTTACCCAGTTCCATTGATATCTGATATAGAAGAGTGGGAGTAATGCGTGATATATTACAAATGTTCCGAAGGCTAAAGCATATTTGCATCTTAATTATGCCCAAACACTGCATATGGCATTTATAATATATTACATTAACAGGTATCAGTAGGAGTGGTAAAGGGGAGGAAAAATGTTCACTTTTCTATGGAAAGACGGACTTTTAGGAGAAACAGCGTATTCAGTATATAAACTAATCATAAAAAGGCGAAACCGTGGCCTAATGCTATTTTTCAACCATTTTTTTTTTTAAATTGCAGTATATTTTCCACTTATTATTTCTTCAATTAACTTTTTTCTGCTACTGTACCATTCGTGATAGTCATTACTGAGATAGGTTTCAATAACTAAAACTAAAGCTTTATTTCACCGTCTTTCACAGACATCGCAAAAAAGACATGATCATTATGAGTAATTGTGATTGTCAGCCACATCTGGTGACGAATCCCTTCTAACCTACGAAATAGAACAATTTTCTTACAAAATGCGAAGGCAACCATTTTGGGATTATTTCTTCCAGAATATATCGGGGCATCATCCACCCGTAAGCCGGGTAAGACTGAACACGATAGCTCAGGGTTGGGTCCTTGCTCGTGTGTGGGTATGATACGTGGTTGAAAGCACTCACGCAAAATATGGATTTGTCCATGTCGAATATTGGCTCCATGTGCTTCATGTATCTGGCATATAATTGTAGAAACTTTGTAATCATTTTTTAGGTGAAGAAGAAACTAAACGTAACTAAGAAATTATAAGTTACGTTAGTTACATTTTCAGGAGTGAAGAGTCATCAATTTAAACGTACGAGTAAAAGTCCGGAGAAAGGAGAAGGTCATCCTCGAGAAGAATGAATGCTTTGGCTCGAGGAAATTGCTGAAGGGCGTTGTAGAGAGCAAATCGGAGATTCATGGAAATTCGAGTTGCTTCTTTGCCTTCTGGTCTGAAAGAAGAAGAGAAAACTCGAAGAAATATTGGAACCTCTCACCAATATTGATTTCTCTTAAAAAATTTCTTCCAATGGATATTTAATGAAATATTTTGACTCCTCTTTGAAGATACGATCTTCCTGAAAATTATACTAAGATTTATTATGTCTATAAAAACACTGCAGCTAGTTGAAGTGCAGAACTGGGAGGTCTGGTTGCTTATGTTCCACCCAAACGTCACTCAGTTTCTGTAAAAATTATATAATTTTAACGACGCAGCGAATTATATAAAAGACTTTAAAGCAACATTATAACATCAGTGAGGTATAATCGTATATATAAAGACATTTTAGGAACGCTACCATAAGTATTCTTCTTCCATTCAGGAAACTTTCAGCTTAAAAAAAAAATTTCTTCCATGACTATAAATGTTTGTGAAATAGGAAGACAATATTTTATTATAAAACATCACCTTATTTTGATCGGTAATAAATAATATTTTAGTTCTAAACTAGAAATACAATCCGTCTTTTTTTAATGCGGTTTCCTCAATTCCATTCCGGTCTTCATCCAAGAATGACAAATCCGAAAGTAAGAATCTCGAAGGAGGCAATTCTTCAAATCGATCGATTCCCGTTCTTTCTCGATACGACTTCCCTCTTTAAGTTAAATGCTTCATACAAAATACCCCTCAGACCCGCAGATGCGTCACGGCTCTTTTTTTACCCTTTTCCAAATTAAAAAAGTTTTTTTTCAAATTTATAATTCCCCTTTCGACCATTCCCATTTACGTACCGCGAATGTGGTTGGGAATGACGTCAAGTGGGAAGTAATTTTTTTTGCGAGGGACGTTAAACGCAGACCTACTTAACCCCACCCTCTTCCTCCCCCTTCAGTACGAAATAGGACGTTTCATAAAACGTCATGAACATTTTATTGACTTTATGAAAAAGTTTATCACATTTAGTGAACGTCCCAACCTCACCTGGCAATGGTTGAAACGTTCTACAAAAATGTTTCAACTGAGGTTGTACCTTGTTTTTCTAATGATACAATGTGTGTGTGTGTGTGTGTGTGTGTGTGTGTGTTATTTGACTCCTGCTAGATTCAACTGGCTTCAATTCAAGCACAACCCGCTCCCAATAGGAAATCAAAAGCGGTTCTACATGTACAACTGCGGAAAAAAATTCAGCGCAAGGATAAAATTTAAAAAGGCACCAAAAATGGCTAATTATAAATTACTAATATATTTTTTTTCATTTTATTCGTTTTTGTGTATTTTTTTATTACTGAAAATACTTGTAAACTTTTTCAAAGTATTTTTTCGGGAAACTGTATGTACTATTAAAAATGGACTGCACAACTTACTGATGAACGAGTAGTTTTAGGCCTAAGATGAAGGCGAGATTCGTGGCATCTTTAATATGTCCATCCGTTACCAGAAGAATAATTTCTTTTGTAACATTCTCCTGAGGTGCTAACGATTCGAATAGACTTTAAACGCAGAAAAAATTAACAATTAGTAAATACTTGATCACATAAACTGTATTAATAGTTTACATTTATTTTTTTATGATCTCTAATATGAGGCGTTCCGTACGACAGTGACGAGCGCGCCAAATTTCAGTTTCAAGGAAACGCGCATTAAAATTAAAAAAATGTAAATAGCCATAAAATCATCAAGTATTCATCAATTATGATGAACTTGGGCTCATTTTGAAGGTATTTTGACGTAAGTTATAGGTATGATAAAGAGGAAAGGATAAAGTGTCCAAAATTGGGAGCATGGCGGACTCGTCACTGTCGCACGGAACGCCTCATATTTGTTTTAATACCCAAGTAGCAAAATCGATTGGCGGGTATGGGTCCAATGTTCAACAAGTATTGGGCCAATGTTGATTCACTGACCTAATATTAAAGCAATATCTACTCAACCTGGTGAACTCTAGAACAACCTTCCTCAATCCATCTTTCCCCCTGTCTATGACCTCCAATCTTTCAAACGCAGAGTGTCTAAGTATCTCCAAAACCTTAGACTTTACTTTTGGCTCTCTTCTTCCTCTATGGGGGAGGGGGATGCGCTTTTGCGAACATTCGCCCTTGGACCCTCCTTCGGTCATAAAAAAATATGCCCATGTCTTTGTTATTTGAGAATTATAATTAATATATTGCTCCAATGTTAGACCACTGAATTAGTACTGGTCCACTGTTTGCTGAATATTGGGTCCATATTGCCCAGTCGATTTTGTTACTTGGGTTACGGGTTTAATCCACATAAAATAATAACTTGAATATTTGTTTATTGTATAATGATCGGCCCGGTAGCTCAGTAGCGGACTCTGAGTGGTGAGGCTCTGCTAGTTTCTTTCGTAGAAACTCCTGAAGAGAATCTATGAAGAAAAATTCGTGATTTGACAAAAATTTTTAATATGCATTTTCCATTAATGAAATGGTATATACAGGGTGTCCGAGAATTATCTGTACAATTTTTGGCTGTTATTAAAAGTCAACCATGAAGTGTAGAAATTCCAGTGTTGTCCCATTTTACAGAGAATCTCATTAAGTTTTTTCTGATACCAAGTTTTGACAAGTTTTTTAGAAATTCCAGTGTGTCCGAACATTATCTGTACAATTTCATCTTTTAATAAAATAATTCTTGATAACACACGTAAAATTCTTAAACAAGATTATTTAGAATCTGTATTTTCAAAAGTTTCTTTTATTCAAGTAACGTTGTTACAAACATTCGATATGTGCACCATTAGTGATTCGCAAAACATCCAATCGATACTCCAAATGTTGCCATGTACGCTGCAGCATATCCACATCAATTCGCTCAATAGCAGCTGTGATTCTTGCTTTTAAATCATCAATGTCTGTGACCCGCGTACAAAAAAGAAAAAACTTGTCAAAACTTGTTATCAGAAAAAACTTAATGAGTTTCTCTGTAAAATGGGACAACACTGGAATTTCTACACTTCATGGTTGACTTTTAATAACAGCCAAAAATTGTACAGATAATTCTCGGACACCCGGTGTATATATATATATATATATATATATATATATATATATATATACACACACACACAGAGGTAGTCCTCATTTTACGGAATCCCTTTATATGGAATTTCATACTTACGGAAATTTTATTTTAATACCTAGATCCGTTATTCGGACAAAAATTTCGCGGTTACGGACATTTTTTCGGAAAAGTCAAAAATTAAATGTCACTGCTGAGCAATGATACGGACTATTAAATGCCCTACAAGCAAAAAAATAAGAAGCAAGATTAGATGATTTTTATGGCTAGATTACAAAAGTACATGTCAAATCCAAAAGAAAATGGCATCACAATGGAAATATAGAAAACTTATTTTTCGAAGGAAAACTGCACTATATAGGGAATAAAAATTTCCAACCAAAAATATCCTCGCCTCCACCCACGGCAACCACGCGCCAAGATGATGGATCAGACAGTGAAGCTAACGACCCTCCATTGCTCCTTCAGTTTCAAGAGGAAGCATCTGATGATGATGTGGAAGACGAAGGTGCTGCCCCTTCATCAACCACCTTCTGACTTCCTTTCCACGACTCACAATACTACCACCAAGCACCGATCAGCAGTTTGGGGAGGTGAATACAACTATTTATGCAGTTTATTTCCTCCAGTACAATAGAATTTATAAAAATATATTAAAATATTATTGTTTTCTATTTAAATGTGTTTAAAAAGGTAAAACATTATGTTTATTATGCAGTTTTGGGTTGGAAAAATCTTCCGTCGGAACGCATCCCCCATTATATAATGAGATTTAATAGGAAAATAGGGTCCGTTATGCAGAAATTCGGTTTACGGACAACTTTTCAGGAACGTAACTCTTCCGTATAATGAGGACTGCCTGTACTTATGAATTACATGGAATTTAAATTTGTTGTGTCAACTCTGATTTATTTATTTTTGTTACTTCGGTGCACCTTATACTTGTAAGGTCTCTCTCTCTCTCTCTCTCTCTCTCTCTCTCTCTCTCTCTCTCTCTCCCTCTCTCTCTCTGTTCACAGATTTTTCTTAACACTTACTGGAACAAGTGCCTGGTTCGATTTCCTATTATGAAAATGAGTGGTATTGACCCGACGTAAATGGAATTCTAAAAAAATAAAAACAATAGACGAATTTAAACATAAAATAATCACTTTATATACGAATTACATAATAACAATTCAATGAATTGCTTTTCATTGCCTTTTGAGGAGTTAGAGAATGGGTTGGTGTACCAAATCTGCTTTTTACTCCTTCATACCTGGGATTTTGGAACATAAGTTTCCTCAAATGGGGAAAGATACTGCTCATTTCGATGACCGAAATGGTGTTGAGAAAGGTATATGTATCACTAATGTGTGGATATTTTGCGTGGTTTTAATTCACAGAAATGGCTTCAGCATACAAAAGAAAAGTGACAGATTTAAATGCTCCTGAATGGAATTACTTTAGTAGTTTATGAAGACGTCATGTAGGCAACTTTGGCCTTTCGATGCTTGACGTAATATATATGATAGTTTTGTAGACGTAAAAAGATAGCATCACCTACGTTGTTTTCGCTACGTAATGTTTGATTTCTGTCTTTAAAATCAAAAGGATTTTTACATCACAAAGCCTCGAAAATCCGTCGTAGATCTGGCAGAAGATTATTCTCGCTTTCCATCTCTCTGAAGAAGGCCACGAAGGGCAGTCTGAAAATAATAATAATAATAATAATAATAATAATAATAATAATGAATATCATTTATTTCTATTGCTACACTGACTGCTTCTCTGCACAAATACTTGAGTATTATAGCCGCAAAATGTATGAGTGCAAGGTGCAATTGCATAATATTACGTAATGTTGCAAGAGTGCCACCCCATCCCCATTTGTTGCAAGAGTGCCACCCACCATCCCCTTCGTTGCTAAGCCCCGCCCCTCGTTGCCAAGTCACCCCCTTTGTTGCCAGCCCCGAAATGGGACTGCAAGGGGTATGCAACCTGGAGTTATCCCCCAAGCTGATCCCCCCAAAGGGGAGTACCGACCTTTGTTGCCAACCCCAAAATGGGATTGCAAGGGGCATGCAACTTGAAGGCGGAGTTCTCCCCCAAGCTGAACCCCCCAAAGGTGCATGCTTTAATTAAATGATTATTTCTATCTGGTAGCTCAACCCTGTAAGTCAGATAACAGAAGAATATATGCTTTAATTAAATTAATTATTGCTATCAGCTTTCTAAGAGAGATGACGGAGGAATAATAGCAATGTATTTCTCAGCCTTCTAAGCCAACTGACTGTTAAGCCAACTGGCTCTGGCTGATTAATAAATGCTTTAATTAAATGATTATTTCTATCTGGTAGCTCAACCCTGTAAGTCAGATGACAGAAGAATATATGCTTTAATTAAATTAATTATTGCTATCAGCTTTCTAAGAGAGATGACGGAGGAATAATAAGCAATGTATTTCTCAGCCTTCTAAGCCAACTGACTGTTAAGCCAACTGGCTCTGGCTGATTAATAAATGCTTTAATTAAATTATTATTTCTATCTGGTAGCTCAACCCTGTAAGTCAGATGACAGAAGAATATATGCTTTAATTAAATTAATTATTGCTATCAGCTTTCTAAGAGAGATGACGGAGGAATAATAAGCAATGTATTTCTCAGCCTTCTAAGCCAACTGACTGTTAAGCCAACTGGCTCTGGCTGATTAATAAATGCTTTAATTAAATGATTATTTCTATCTGGTAGCTCAACCCTGTAAGTCAGATGACAGAAGAATATATGCTTTAATTAAATTAATTATTGCTATCAGCTTTCTAAGAGAGATGACGGAGGAATAATAAGCAATGTATTTCTCAGCCTTCTAAGCCAACTGACTGTTAAGCCAACTGGCTGTGGTTGATTAATAAATTAAATACATGGCGCTATCTGGCAACTCAGCCAACTGGCTGTGGCTGATTAATAAATTAAATACATGGCGCTATCTGGCAACTCAGCCAACTGGCGGATTAGAGGTCTATAAAAGAGCGGGAGGCGGACGACGGAGTCATATGAGCTCTGCTCCCAGCTGAGCAAGGATCTCTGGTCCTTTCTCTTTCTGGCCCTTTGGGTGGTGAGGAAACCCCTTCCATCCCATAGAGGCTTCTTAGGTTAGGTATGCCCCTTTGGGGGGGGTTCAGCTTGAGGGAGAACTCCGCCTCCAAGTTGCATACCCCTTGCAATCCCATTTTGGGGTTGGCAAGAAAGGTCGGTATTCCCCTTTGAGGGGATCAGCTTGGGGGATAACTCCAGGTTGCATACCCCTTGCACTCCCATTTCGGGGCTGGCAACAAAGTGGGTGCCTTGGCAACGAGTGGTCGGGGCTTAGCAACGAAGGGGGGGGGGTGGCACTCCTGCAACATTAAGTAATAATATGCAATTGCAACTTGCACAAATACATTTTGCGGCTATACTACTTACTTGTATATCTGTTCCACATAGGGATGACAAATAAGCGAGTCGATTTTCAAAACATTACTCTGGACGATCGTCCAGGGTAAGTGCTAGTGCTAAGGGAGGTTGGGGGTGCCAACCCCACCCAAAAAGTATAAAATCGAATATAGAGTAACCTAACCTAAATTAAACTAAACTTAAACATACAGGGTGTCCCAGAAGCCTGGACTCATAGAGAAAAATAGACATTATATTTTTAAAGTGAAACAAACATTTCTAATGTCAGTTTTAGATATTTCAGGAAAGAAAATATTCTGATGGTTCAGTGTACCAATCAAGAGAAGGTGCAACTGGTACTGCTACATGTTTCCGGAAAAAGCCAGAGGGAAGCATGTTCGTGAAATAACTGACATGCCTCCCTCTGGCTTTAGGTTAGGTTAAGTTAGTAACTTCCTGAAGTCCCCGAGTGAAACAGTAATTACGTAAAATTACTGAAACTTTCAGGGAATTCACGAAATCACTAGCTTCACAATCTTACTGTAACATATATTTATATACACAAACAATTTTATTTTCAAGGTTAGGTTAGGTTACTCTATATTAAATGTTCTACTTTTGGGGGGTTGGCACTCCCAACCCCCTTGGCACTAACACGCTGGAATACCCCACACTCCACACCCCGTCGCAATCTTTGGACCCCATATTACTACAAGTATACCAAACTTCAGATTATGAAAATTATGAATGTAACTTCACTGATAAAAGATAAAGTATTCAAGTACTCAAGTTATAAGACTGTCTGATATTCTTCGTTTTATGTCCAGTTTCATAATTTCTGTTAGACTCATTTTTATTTCCCGAAACCTTTTAAACTTCACTGTCCAACTGGTCATAAAAAAATTGTGGGTATAAATTTATTTAACAGCTTCTTAGAATGCAGATTCACCAACTGCAACAGAAATACTTTCCTAACCTGAATAAACAGAATTTAACTTGACATGGTGAAGTTTAATCTATACATAATCAAACCTAACCCAGTATAATCTAATCTAACCTGCTGTACATGTGCCATCGCTCATTTGTTTTTCAGGAAAGGGTCTCATGTAAATTACCGTTTGAGTTTCTGGGACCAATTTGTTGGGCATCAAAATGGAGAGTAAACGGGCTTCCAGTGGTGTTGAGTTTTCCTAAATTGGGAATGAGAACCTCCTGAATGGTTTTTCCGCCTTTTACGAACAGGTTGAGCCACGAGTCTCTGTATAAGTAAGATGGCGACCACAAAGACCCCATTTTGGCGAATATATTCTTCAGCTTTTTACCTATATAATTAGCGCCATCTCTCTGTAAATTCAGAAATAAAATGAAGTGAAGTCTCTCTCTCTCTCTCTCTCTCTCTCTCGCACACACACACACACACACACACACACGTATGTGCGTGTCCGCACAAGGAGGTACAGACATTTTTTAAATCCATTTATCTAAAAAAGTAATTAACCAAACCAGGGCGTCATTTCAAAATGGCTTAGAGGGGGGCGAAGAAGGCAGTGAGAGGCCCCTCACATGTCAAAATGTATTAAGTGCCACTCACAATGTACTTTATAATCAAATTAATATAAACAAGAATGATTAAATGGTATCAGCTAGACTGGTTATTTTCAGTTAACTATCAAATTATTAAGTTAAACAATAAATCATGAAATTTATATCACCTAATGTAGTAGAGGATACCTTCTAGACATCATTTTTACAAATTCATCAACCAAAACATCAAAATTAAGGTTTTTGACCATTTCTTTTTCAGAGGCCTTCAGAAGCAAGTCGATCATCTCTCATCGTAGTTTGTAAATAGTGTTTCACCAAACTCATCACAGAAAACAATCGCTCATTACCGGCAATGGTTACTGGAAGAGTGATGATTATTTTCAAAATTTTCAAAATTTTAGAATAAGCTAATTGTAAAGGCAGTGGTGTAGTGCTAAATAAAGAAGTGAGGGAACGCATTTTGAAAGTGTTATCCAGATGCGGGGGGGACAATGGCGAGCGCGGCGAGCCCATACAGCTGGGGGTCCGGGGGCACTGTAAGCCCCCCGGGAAATCTTTTGAAATCTGACCAATTTCAGGGATATTTTGAGGTCATATGCACTGGATATTAGGATATATTCCAAGGTTGAAGATGCAGTATTTCCAGTGTCATTAGATATATGACATCCAGTACGATCAATAAAAATAGCTAACAACTGGAATGATTAACTAAAAAAAGTTAACAACTGGTACGCCGTGGTGACTGTTTCACCAGATCTTTATAGGCTAGCATTGCCTCAGTCGAAGCTAAAAGAAATGAAACAGTTAATGATTCTTTCTCATATTTCTTCTAGGGGTGGGAATTAAAATTTCATGACGTTAGAGATTTGTAAGTTCGGATTTATTTGAAATAGTGAGGGAACGCCGTTCCGTCTACCAAAAAAAGTAAGGGAACGCCGTTCCCACGCGTTCCCACAGCACTACACCACTGTGTAAAGGTCTTAGCTCTTCATACAATTGAATCAGATTCTTTGACTTTTCACTTTTGTTAGAAAAGTGTCTTTTGGCAACAGAAATTTGAGATTGCAAAAATATTTCATCCACACCAAGGCCCCCCCTGGTGAGCTTTGGGTGGGGGGTGCGCTCCTCACGCCCCCCCTTCTAAATGACGCCTCTGAACCAAACCTAATTTATCCTAGCCTAACCTGAGCTCTATCGAACCAAGAAGCGCGTGATAAGTGTTTCGGAGGCAGTTCTGGGTTTAAACAAAGGTTTCTGTTAAGACATTAAATAGCAAAGTACTCGCTAATCTAGCCTAACCAAACCTTAACTAACCTAACATAGCGTATCCTAACCTAATCAGGACCAACATATCTTTATTCCGACAGCAAAAATGTTTGCTCATTTTTTATAAAATTTTTAATGTTCCGAGGTGTCAAAACTTTTACGTCACAAAAAAAATTACCTCACTACATCTGTGAATTATCATACATTCAACCTAACTTGTGCCCAGTTGCGTACCCCACCCCCATATGTATATATATAGTATACATACCAAAGAGGCCACAAAGACAAGTTTTCCAGGCAAGATTGATTCCAGACCCCAAAGAAGATCTCGATAACCGCTAATGTCTGAAGTAAAGGCAATAAGTTCCATGGTAGTTTTACATGTTAAAGGATTCACTACTGATAAGAGAAGTCCCTCGTCATTAATATGGGTTATTGTTCCTCGGTGTTTCTCGCTTTCTTTGCTGACATTATAAACAGTCGTCTAAAAGAAGAAAAAAATAGTATTACATTAACGTTTTAAACATCATAATATTCGTTGTCTTACACAATGTATGTAAGGAAGTGAAGGAAATGAAAGAAAGAGATGAATCTCTTTACACGAGTTGTAAATACATTATCATACGACACTAAACCATATGGATCCATCAGTGAAGATGGAAGGATATTCCACTCCAAAGAAACTACTAACAACCCAGAAAACAATGACACAACCTATCCAGTTTGAGTTGTTGAAGGAGTCTTTATGTTTTTGAAACAAGTTTAATATATAAAAGAACGACCATTATATTCGTATTTATTAATTATGGAGGTGTGTTCCAGACGAAAATAGAAACACCAAATGGACAAACGATGACATTTTTTTTGGATGGGAGGCAACGTACAAGTTTCATTTTTTTCTTTATGAAACTTAGAATTTAGTTCAGGCCCAATTTTCTTATTGCATTGAATTGGGAATGGCTCTTAGTTTCCTTATATATACAGATCAAAACTTTAATAAAGAAGATTGAATTTTCTGTTAGTTCATATACAAAATATACAAAATATATTCCACATCATTTGTAACTTGGTGTAAATAAATGATTTGTACAACCAGAGCTGGGCAGTATTTAAATACATTTGTATTTAAATACGTATTTAAATACATTTGTGTATTTAGAACTGTATTTATAAATACATTGTTTTTCATGTATTTAAATACAGTATTTAAATACTTTAATGAGTATTTAAATACAATGTATTTAAATACTCAAAATATAAAAATGTAAATACTTTTACTGGTTTAATACACGTTCTGTACTAGCACAGTACGACGCGTCGACAGTGTAGTACAGCATGGTTCATGTTTCAACGTGTCAGTTCAATCAGTTGTGTGCCACTCTTAGTCGAAAGCGGTTGATTTCTTTATCATGTGCGTGTCATGGCTTAGTGAATTAGTGAATGCATATGTTAAAATTTGTATGTATTTAAAATGTATTTACAAATGTATTTAAATACAATTGATGTATTTTGTATTTAGTATCTAAATACATTCGTAAAATGTATTTAGTATTTAGTATTTAAATACATTTCTCCCATGTATTTAGTATTTAGTATTTAAATACATTCAATGTATTTATTGCCCATCTCTGTGTACAACATCCATTTTCAGTAACTTTTAAGAAGTGACTTTATATCAAACTATAAATTCTATACAAAAAGTCTAGCCTAAATAAACGATGTTCAAAATGAGGATGAATGATAAATAATCCTTTTATTTCATTAAAAGAACAAAAATTATAACCCAAGTGATTTGGGATCACAGATTTTTACAACTTTAACCAATATAAAATAAATAACTTTACCCCAAAAGTTTCTTATAAAATAAGTGAACATCTCGGAATAAAGTTTACAAAAGATCTTATTAAGGTAAATTTTATTAAACTGTAATTGTAAAATGAAAACTTGAATACTGTAAATATTTACCAGACGGTCGTTTATTTTTAGCTCAATGGCTGAACCTGTAACGATAATAGACATGGTTTTCAAGTCACACTTTGGAGGGAATACCCAATTTACATTCACCTGGTCAAGAGGGATGAGGTTAGGGTCACCTGAAAGAAGGGTACATTGTAGGGGTTATCGAGTTATTCGCGTATACGACAGTTCTGTGTAATCAGTAAACATTATTAAATGACCTATTAATTATTAACTACAACCACTACAGTAGGTGTAGCTAATGGTGGATTCAAGGGGGGGAGTGGCCATGAGGCCGAAGCCCCCCCATGCGAAAATATATATAAAAAAACATACATTTCCACACGTACAATTTGCTGAACTCAATAAATGTTTGAGTGTCTTCTAAGTTCAGCCAAAAAAGCATAAGAAATTTGTGCCAAAATAACTTATTTTGACAACTAAAATCGTTCTCTAAGTCTTCTTAAAGTTCAAATTTGCCAAATTATAACTTGATGGTAAACCCGCAATCTCCCCCATGGAGAAATCCTGAATTTGCCACTAAGTGTAGCCTAATTGTAAGGAGCAAATTTCGTTGTCATCATGAATTCATTTTGCGTCGGTGTTGTTTGAGGTAAATATTTTTGGGATTTGGTAATAAAAAACATTAATGTGAGAAATATCTTCTTTTTATCTTTTAATTTTTCTGTCCATTATGGAGAATTTTGTCTCATGGAGGGAAAGAACTCGAGTTTTGGTAAATGTATATACTGTAGATACATAGTGGGGTTGCGTAAAAGTTTTTTAAGCACTTTTCAGACACTAAAGTTAGATAAATACATGTAAAATATGATGTTACTGATCAGTACGAGTGTTACTGATACGATTGTTTTATGAATTACTCATGAAGGTCTTATAAAGTCTTTTTGGAAAGTAAAGGATTGGGGTAAATACCTTCAATGTCCTTTATCGTTCGTTTCTTAAAGTGGTCTATATTGATGCTGAAGGAGGGGTTCCCTAAGGCATCCTTGTACGTGATCACAGTGCTCTCATCCACCCCTAGCAGAAGTCTCTTGTCACCAACCACAATCTCTTCTACTCCTTTAGGAGATATCTCGATCCAAGCTTTTCTTACCTTGGCAAAATTTGTCCAACTTTATATAAAGACATATTCTGTTTTAAGGAAACTCAAAGAATACATAAATCCACTGTAAGAAATAATACTGAAGATTGGAAATACCGATGAATTATGGAATTTGAACTTCACCATGATTGGTACTTTAGAAATTCTGATTTTTATGGACAGGGATTCTCCGTAAGACGGATGGAACTAAATTGTTTTTGCTGTTTTGTTTTTATAGAATTTTCAAAAAAATTATATTAAAATTTTTTGTAAAATGTATTAAAAATTTTTAAAACTCTGACATTGCTTTATAATAAAAGCAAAAGCAGATCACTATTGTTCAAAAATTGATGAACAAAAATCCAATCCAAAAAGGCTATGGAACGCTCTGAAAGAGTTAATTAACACAAAGAAGGTTAAAACAAATCCTTTGTCCTCCCTCACACCAGACGGAAATTCTTACAGTGACCCTAAAGACATAGCCAGTTTGTTAAACAACTTCTCCGCCAATATCGGCTCCGATACTGCAACCTCGATCCCAATTACAGACACTCATTACCGACAATACATCCACGACCAACTCCAAACTAATTTTTCTTTGATTCAATATATATATATATATATATATATGTACAGTACAATATATATATATTGAGCATCGTTTATTTTCTACTAAATATACAATAAATAATTATTTTAAATGACATAATTTAAATGAATCTGACTCCTGTATTATTATTATTATTATTGTTACCAGTATCACCAAGGTTCGAATACCTAACGTCAGTTTCTTCACTTTGCTTACGAGGAAATGGTGTTACCGACTAGGCTACGGACACTAGCTTTAAAGCCTTCTAAGTAACAAAACTAATTTTACAGCAGAAGGAAACACTGACTAATTTCTAATGTTGAGAACATTTACTATATAAAGGAGTTTGATAAGTAATTGTTAGGAATGGAAGGAAAGAGAAGTGGATTCTAAGTTTTTGTAGGATTATCTATCAACACCAATTAAAACGAAAAATTCGAAAAAAAATCTTTTGGAAAAGATGGCGCTTAAGATGGCGTTTTGGTATTTCACCATCGACACAATAATTTCTTACTTGATCGAGAGTAATGTTGTGTATCTTAAGTGAGTTCTTGTTCACGACTAAGTTCATTGTTTTTTCTACATTATTTTTCAAGTCTTTCACTGGAAATGTGATCTTGACGTCATTTGGATCATTAAATAACAGTGGCACCTGGAAGAAGAATCAAGTTACTTTTACAAAAGGAAGCAACCACATTTTCATTTGTTTAGTATTTACTATGTGAAAAATGAGTGTCATGACAGTTTAGTGCGTAGATGGCCAATTGGTGGCCCGCGACCAGTGTTATTTAGTATTTCTGACTTTTAAAGTAGTTTCGGTGTTTTTTAATATTTTAGGTTACAAATTCTAAATGTACTTTACCCGGTCATATAGTTTCGGACCCCTGATAGTGTGCAGTCTAGGTAAGAAACTGGCCCGCGGGCATAAAGAAGTTGGCCATCCCTGGTTTTGTGAATTAGAGTAAACAACGAACAGATGTCACTAGTTTTGTTAGTAAAAATATTTATGAACTCCTTTAAATCTATGTTATGGCTAAAGAGTGGACGCAAACAAACGTATGTACACTAACAATGATGATTTTTCTCTCTCTTTCTCTCTCTCTCTCCCTCTCTCTTCTCTCTCTCACGGGTGGGCACACACACACACACACACACACACACACACACACACACACACACACACACACACGAACAAAAAAACACTTTACAAATATACTTTTGTGAATTTTAATTACCTTTCTGTCACCTGTTTGAATATATTTCTATTTGCGGAGGGACTACTAACAATTTAATTCTTTTTCTTATATTTGCAAATTGAATGCAAATCATGAGGTCATTGACGCCGTACAAATGCGGGAAAGTTTCCGTATTCAGTACTACAGTTTTACATATCTGCGTAATGAAGTGTGTGGTGTGTGTGTGTGTGTGTGTGTGTGTATAGGTTTGGGCTACGTCGTGGCCAATGTCATAACACCGCTTCCCAGAGATCAGCGAAGTTAAGCGATATTGGGTCTGGGTAGTAGTTGGATGGGAGACCGTCCTCCGCGCCCAGATTATGTAGCGACCCGTGGTTCGGATCCCACGTAAAGCTGTAGGTCCCCTCCGTCATATGACCTTAGATGTTGTGAAGGAGGTTAAACAACCCCAATAAAAAAAAATATATATATAGTCTCACATTTATCCGAAACGCATATGACGTGTTCCCATTAATTCAACGTTTGACTCGGGAAGTTTGACTCAGGGCCGGCCCAAGTTGTACCTTGATTACTCACCCTGAATTCACACAAAGTCTCTCACTGAATGGAAGCAAGCAATAACCTCCATTTAAATGGAGGTTATTTAAAAAATAAAAAAAATAAAAAATAAAGTAATATAATTTTTAAAAAAATAGTGAATTAACTAAAAACAAAAACAAATCTGAATGTTTGTTTTTTTTTCTTTCTTCTTTTTCATCACAAGAGTATTGTTTATTGTTATTTATTTCACGCCAGAATTACGAGCGATTTCTTTTTCTTACTTTTAAGTATTACGGTAATAATTGGTTTTCAGTTTTTTTGCATAAAAATGACTTTCGTTTGTGAAACTGTTGAGAAACGAACATTTTTATAATTACGTCATTATCACACATCCATTTATTAAATTTCTAATATATATATATATATATATATACACACACAGTGGCGCTCATAAGTATTTGTACGGAGAAATATTTCTTTACCTTTCGTACCATGCAATAGAATAGTTAATTAGTTATGAAAAGTTTACCGATCGTTTGGAAAAATTTAACAAATAAAAAAAAATAGTTTGCTCAGACATATAATGTAGACCATCAAATAATTTGAGGGAAAAAAAAAAGAAGTTAAAATGCAAAAGTTTTCATATATTTATTTACAAAATTTATTTAATAGTTTGTGTGTCCACCTTTTTGCTTGAATGACTTCAAGGATTAGGTTTTGGGTATTTTTCTACAAGGTTTCGACATTTCTATTATTATTCTTATATCCTACTCTTTAATATACAATATGGGAGGAATAAAATATCTCAAACTATGATTACAAAACAGCAGTACTTCGATGTGAGAAAGAAAACAAAATGATAAATATTTTGTCACCTAAAATGAATTAGTAGAGAAAAATATAATGTTATAATGTTTCAGACCAACAAAGACCTAGGATCCACTCATGGCTGGTCTACCTAACTGTGTTCGTAATTGTGTATTGTGCATGTCCTCCGTGGTGGCGGAGGAGACCTACAATTTTACGTGGGTTCCGAACCACAAAGCCTTAATTTTACTACCTTAAACTATACCCAATCTATCAACATATGCGTCTAATCGATTTTTAAACATGTTTATAGGCGTGCTACTAATTATTTCTACCGGCAAACTATTCCACCTATTTACTATTCTATGCGTAAAAAAGTTTTTGGCAGCTGCTGTCTCGAACCTTCTACTTGTCAACTTACACCCGTTATTTCTAGGCCTATTATATTGAGATATTTCGAAAACGCTATCTCTATCTACGTTATCAAACCCATTCATAATTTTGAAAACCTGGGTTAGATCACCCCTTAGCCTTCTAGTCTCGAGTGTAGTTAATTTTAACTCCTTAAGCCTATCCTAGTACGACTTTGACCTAAGCGACGGAATCATCTTAGTTGCTCGTCTTGAACTCTTTCGAGTTTGTCTATAATCTATATCTTTTCGCATATGCAGATTCCAAAATTGGATCGCGTACTCCAAATGGGGTCTAACTAATGATTTATAAAGAGGAACTATAATATCGCGCGATTTGTACTCAAAATTCCGAGCTATAAAACCTAACACTTTATTCGCTTTATTGACCGCTGCTGTACTTTGTTTCGCTACTTTTAAATCACCAGTGACTATAACTCCTAAATCTTTTTCCTGCTCTACGCTTGTTAACTCCTTCCCTGACATACTATACGCAAAATTACCGTTACGCGAACCTATACGTAAAAGTTTGCACTTATCGACGTTAAATCTCATTTGCCATGTGACTGACCAATCAACGATTTTATTCAGATCTTCCTGGATTTTACCTCTATCTTCGTCATTAATCGCCCTACCACCCAGCTTCGTGTCATCCGCAAACTTTGAAACTGTACTGACTAAGCCGACATCTAAATCGTTAATATATATAAGAAAAAGCAAGGGGCCCAATACAGAACCCTGAGGAAGGCCACTCGCTACATTAGCCCAACACGACTCCGCTCCATCAACGACCACCCTCTTTTTCCTACCTCGCAACCACTCTTCTATCCAATTTATTACTACACCCCTGATTCCATGAGCCTTAGTTTTTTCATGAGTCTTTTGTGCGGTAAGGTGTCAAACGCTTTTTGAAAATCTAAATACACTACATCAACCGCCCGATGACTATCGTAAACGTCAACCACGCTTTGAAAAAATTCTAAAAGATTAGTTAAGCAAGATTTATTTCGCCTAAAACCGTGCTGCGTATTTCTAAGTTATGCAATTCTAAGTGTTCGACTATACGATCCCTAATTATTGATTCCAGTAGCTTACCTACAACAGACGTTAAACTGATTGGCCTATAATTTCCAGTCGCACCTTTATCGCCTTTCTTAAAGATAGGTGTTACGTTTGCTAACTTGAAATTATCTGGTAAGCATCCCTCAGAAATAGACGCATTAAAAATCGTTGTTAGCGGCACAACAATGCTATCTTTTAATTCTTTTAGATGTATGGGATATATGGAATCCGGCCCCGGTGATTTACGCATTTTCATTTTATCAATATATCGCATTACCTTCCCTTCACTAACCACAATATTATCCAAAATATTACCATTATCAAAAGGTATTATGTCTATGAGTCTATGACCGTAGGGATATTCGTTACATCTTCTATTGTAAAAACTGACGTAAAAAATTCGTTTAACAAGGTAGCCATTTCCTTGTTTTCAGAAACTAGATCTCCGTTAACATTTTTCAACGGCCCCAAGATACTTTTTACTGGATTTCTATTGTTGACGTATTGAAAGAATCGCTTGTATTGGTGTTTTCTTTACCGTCACGAGCTATGGAGATTTCAAATTCGTGCTTGGACTTTTTTATTACAGTTTCGCTTCACGTCTTACAGATATGTAGTTGTTTCGTAACCACAAATTGTCTTTATCGCACTTATGTAGCCTATAAGCCCTATCTTTACTCTTTATAATGTCTCCTACTCTAGAAGTAAACCACAAGGGCTTGTTGTTTACTTTCGCACGCTTAATTTTGTACGGTACACATTCCTCATTTATAGTCCTAAATACTGTTTCAAACGATTCCCACATTAGTTTTCCGTTGGAGATCCCCATTACGTTTTCCCAATTGACGTGTGACAATTTATTTCGAAATTTACAAAAGTCTGCGTGCTGGAAGTTAGGAATTTTAGTCGAGTTAGCTGGTTTCGAGTGACTTACTGAGAGGACAAACTCTACCATATTGTGATCGCTATTGCTTAACGGTTCTATTACTTGAAGATCAGTGATTAGCTTATCATCCGTAGTTATTACTAAATCTAAAATACTGTCCAACCTCGTAGGTTCCCCAACCTTTTGAATAAGAAAGCTATCCTCGAGAAAATTAACTAAACGATTACCTTCCGCGTCTCCCTGCATTGTATCGTAATTCACGTTGGCGCAATTAAAGTCACCCATAACTAAAGCCTGCTCACTACCTATTATTCTCTTTAGTTCACGATATAACGCTTCGTCCGTATCGCTGTTTGACTAGGGGGCCTATATATAATCGCAACAACAAGTTTAAAATCGTTCAATTTAAGTTCTGCTATAGTCGAATCTATCGGTTCTGGAATTGTGTGCTTTACTTCTATAACGTTCGCAATATTATCTTTGATATACAACATAACACCGCCTCCTCGTCTACCTATTCTGTTTTTAACAAAATGTCTATAACCTCTAATTTGATACTCCCCTACAAAGTCGCGTGTTTCAGTGCTAAGCCACGATTCATTTATCGCAATTAAATCATAGTCTTTACAAGCAATTAAAAAAAAATTTCGTTTATTTTATTTCGTAAGCTCGAGCATTTATGGATAGAACCTTCAAATTGTTTGTAATTGCGACACCTTCGTGAGTGCAGGGGAAATTTGTGCAAATTACGCTGGGACCGTTCGAGTTATGGCAGCCTGAAAAGAAGAGACAGTATTATGAAATAGTCTTCCTAAACGCGCAGCTCCGACGTCATTAAGATGAAGTCAATCTCCGAGGAACAAGTCCCTCCTGCCGTAGAAACTGTTCCAAAAATTCGCAAAATGCACTCCTTCCTGTTGGCAAAGAGACTTTAGGTAATTGTTGATATAGGTCGCCTTGCTGTAGAAATCGCTACGTTAGATAATTCGAGGAAGTATACCTGTTAAAACAATCTTATTAGTTTTTTCTTTTAGTCGCTCTAGTAAGTCCCTGTACCTAGTCAGCAGTTCTTCCGATCTAGAATTTAAAACGTTATTAGTACCGACATGAATAACATACGTTGTGTCCTCAGAGGTACCGTCTGTAAAATGGTCAACACTATTAGTTATATCCTCCACCCTTGCACCAGGGTAGCAGTAACGGCGCCTACGACGAGGGTTTCTCCCACAGAATTCCTCGAGCTGCCCTCGAACAATGGAATCGCCAACGAGTCGTATTTCCGGTTCATCAGCATTTTCGAAACCTAAAACAGAAAACTTATTGTTTGTTATTACTGGTAGACAAGTCTTAGGTTTTCTCAATGGGGCTCCATTACGCACTCGAACGAAGGGTTGGGAACTAGGGGAAGAGCGAGGGCTATTAGTACTATTTATATTATTAATAGAAACTGAGGCAGGAGGGGTCGTAACTGGAGTCTCAAGGGATTCTAATTTTGCCGTCAGGAGCATCACGCTTCCTTCAAGCCTCACTCTGGCCTCCCTCTCACGTTCTAACTCGTTCCTCAGGACTTCCATGCTTGAGCACCACCTGCAAACTAACTGTTCATTATTATTAGCCATTGTAAATGCGTAAGCGGCAAATTTCCCTTCACAGCGACTACAAGTACTTGACGGGGGTGCCATGCTCTTAATTAGTTAAAAAACAAAAAACAAAGAAACGAGCGTTTGGAAATTAATAAAGTACAACGTAGGTCTACCGCGTGCTTATTGTGCCGTCACCTGCGCAAACCCGCAAAAATGTTCCTGAAACGCAGAAACACGTTCTTGTAACATAAATTTATAATAAATGAATATATAATTAAGCTACCGACGAAAGATCTGTAAAAGAAAAAGTATTAATAAAACTTATCTGCTATTCGACCGACTGTTTTCTTTACGTTTTTCCTTTTTCCCACGGTGGGTGACCACACTCTACTTGATCCCCCGAAGGAAGAAAAAATGAACCTTATGAAACCACTTTTTCTGATAGATTTGAAAAACAAAAAAGGCAAACCAAGGGAATTTCAACATTATGAAACCTCGTATAGTAATAGATTCGGGAAACAAACAAGGCAAGCCACGTGCACTAGCCTTGGTTTAATCAAATAATATAGTGATGAATAAAGTCAATAAATGAAATATATTCGTTAGTGAATGATTAGTAACACGAAGTAATTTAGTTAAGAATGCAGCAAACACTATTTTTTTTAAAGATACTTCAACGAAAACCACTTATTCAATTAACACTGGACACTCGATAAAACACGTCTGTTCACAAGGAAAGACTGATCATATATATATATATATATATATATAGAACTTCAAATTGTTTGTAATTGCGACACCTTCGAGAGTGCAGGGGAAATTTGTGGAAATTACGCTGGGACCGTTCGAGTTATGGCAGCCTGAAAAGAAGAGACAGTATTATGAAATAGTCTTCCTAAACGCGCAGCTCCAACGTCATTAAGATGAAGTCAATCTCCGAGGAACAAGTCCCTCCTGCCGTAGAAACTTCCAAAAATTCGCAAAATGCACTCCTTACAGGGTGGGCCGAAAGGCTGGATCCATAGGAAAATATTTATTTTAATACATAAATTACAACAAATGGTAAATACTTAAAATGAATATCAACTTTAACTCGTAAATGCGTATCCGTGATATTGTACAGTAGTTCGTACTCCAGTATAAATACTCAAATACTTTTTTATTTCAGCCCAGAAATGGCTTCGAATCTAACAACAGAAGACCGGGTAGAACTTGTGTTCATGTACGCAAGACAGGGCGCTACACACAGAGAAGTTGCTACCGAATTCAATAGAAATCATCCTGATAAGCATCCAGTAACGCATGCGACTGTTGGCAAGTTGTTTAAACGTTTCAAAGAAACAGGAAGTGTACATGATCGACGGCGTTCTGGTCGTCCAAAAACTGCAACTGATGAAAATACCTCTGCAATGGTATGTGAAACTTTAACGAATAGTCCAGTAAAGTCAACAAGAAGATTATCAAATGAAACACGCATCTCGAGAACGTCAATTCGAAGAATTATTAAAAATCATAAATTCCATCCCTAAGTGTCTCGATGTCAGAGGCCGCCAATTTGAGCATTTGTTATAATTTGTTGTTTATACTGGAGTACGAACCACTGTACAGTATCACGGATACGCATTTACGAGTTAAAGTTGATATTCATTTTAAGTATTTACCATTTGTTGTAATTTATGTATTAAAATAAATATTTTCCTATGGATCCAGACTTTCGGCCCACCCTGTATATATATGAATTAGTATGACCTGATTTAAAAAGAAAAATATCTGGTATATTTTACCAGTTAAGAAGTTAAGAAGTTAAATCTGCATTAAATAATGAAAACATCGATATATATAAATGAAATACAGGGTGGCCCATTAGTCCCAGTAGGTTATAATTAAAGCGAAAATTCCTCTAGCGGAGCTCACACTGACGTAATCGATTACTAAGGAAAGAATATTTGTCGAGATTCTTAGATTTTCCACTTTGAATAATCATTAAATATTTCTAAACTTATTATAATAAATTTTTGGTTTGACAAGTACCTGTTTCTGGAATAGTATTTATTATTTACTAATAGATCAACTGTACGCCCTTCATAATTGGTTATGTTAAGTCGTGGTGGGGGTTGGAGATAACCTACAAGTACCCGATAATGTATCTGGGGAGAAAAAATAACATTAGATCTAATCCAAATTTCATCATCTTCAAATGTGACTAAGTTCTCTTGAATTAAAAGAAATATAAAATAAATACCAAATAAATAAATAAATAAATAATAATAATAATAATAATAATAATATAATAATAATAGTCACTTGGCCAAACCATCCTGATCTTAACTTCCTTACACAATCATTATATTTTCTCTCTTTGATTGGGTTTAGAATCCCATCTGAGTCTTGAGGCTTAAACGGCCAAGCTCTGAAAAACTACCTTAACTTATATAGCCTAAGTTAAGCTAAACTAAAACAGACTTTATGGACTTTAGAGTCCTATTCGGTACTACCTAGGGTGGCCAGACGTCTGGCTTTAGGCCGGACAGTCCGCCTTTTTGAGCACTCTGTCCTCCATCCGGAGCCACCTTGAGCCGGACGTTAATTTGTCCTCCTTTTTGGGGTCTGGCTAAAAAGAATTATATAAATTAGCTCAGATACACTTAAAATAGCGGGTACTGAAGGCCATAATAACCGTTAACGTATTTTTATTATATGTAGTTGGCAACACTGCTGATAAGCCGCATTTGTTTTCAATTTCATGACTACGAGTCGGACAGTCAGTCTGCCCAAAGGAGTAAAAATGAATATTCATTTCTTTCATTATATATATATATATATATATATATATATATATATATATCAGTGGCGTGCGGTCCATGGAAGCAAGGGAAGCAATGCTTCCCTATTCAAAGAAAGAAGAAAATGCTGTATTATACTTTAAAGTTTAAACAGTTCAATATGTGTTAATAATTTGTACAAAATCATTTTATTATACTATTTATAGCATTTGATTGGTAATCAGGTGGATACACAGGGTTGCCAGATCGATTTTTTAAAAGTAGCACAAAAGTTAGAAAAAGTAGCGGATTTTGGTAGAAAGTAGCCCAATAAAGAAATTTATTTTTGAAAACTCAGGAAATATAGAAAGCATGATTTTTATATCATAGTCAAAGTGATTCTTACCTTTAAAAGTTAAAATTCCAACGTATCGAGTATTTCTTTCTCTTCTTCACTCAATTCATTCTCGTATATACTTGAATTATAGTTCAGCATGGCCTTAGTTGGAGAAAAATTATAGCAACAAATATTTTGTTTTTCAAGCGTCATTTTCAGTCTCAATATTGAAGAAAGAAGATGCAGCCCCATCCTATTTCGTAGCTTAGTTTTGGTGGATGTTACCCTTACACACTTTACACAAAACTTTCGTATTATCATCTTTTATCTCTTTTACCCATTTTGAAAACTGAGGATCTCGCAGCCATGCTGTCTGAAACTTTTTATCATACTTTGACCACTTACTCATTGTAATTTTAAAGGGTATGATATCTGAATAATAAAAATTAAACAGTGGTCTCTCACTTAATTGAATTTAACAATTAACCATACATGTATACTTTTTATCTTTATTTTGCAAATTGTCAGATTTAAAACACTGAATAAACATCTGCAACAACACGTCACTGAAGCTAATTAACGCTGACTGATTCCTCATTCGCATTTCGCCGCGGGCGGCGGCCCCGGAGAGGCAGTTGTACCACATACTCAGAACAAAATTTTGTAAATATTAATTAGGATTTTTTGGAGACAAATAAAATTTCTAGATATTATATAAAAGTGAATTTGCTCCAAATAAAATGACTAAATAATAATAGGAAATATTTGGTTCATATCTAGACTAGAGATTACTGAGCTGAAGAATAAGCATCTGGCAACTCTGCTCTGCCATGAGGCATCTAACTTTAAGCGAGGCTAAACATGTTACATACATGTAAACTATAAATTCGAGCTCAAGATATTCGCTATTCGCTAAATGTAATTAGATTAAACTTTAAACATAACATTTGAAATAATAAATTTTAAAATTATTTTGATAAATTTGGGAATGTATTATATTTCATTACAATAATATAGATGTCTGGAAATAGCTTAGATTCGAATAAAAACAATTTATTATTGGTAGCACTAGCATATTCTGTTTAATTTAGAAATTATTACTCATTTACAAAAATAATTTGAATATTGAAATGAAACCGAAAAGTAGCGGATTGTAGCCCAAACCATTTTTTAAGTAGCCCAAAAGGTAGCGAGTAGCCCAAAATTAAAAATAAGTAGCGTACTCTCTTGAAAAGTAGCGTAATCCGCTACTTGTAGCCCAATCTGGCAACCCTGTGGATACATAGTATATACATTGGTTGCCGTTCGTGCAAGAACCTTTAAGAAAGCCGACGCAAAAAATCTCGAGTTGGACAACAATTGACGAAATGCATCCTTTTTCCCAATGACTTTCGCTTTTTTTTTACTGTTACAAATTATTTCTTTCCATTCTAAAAACTCATTTAATGTTTAATAATGTAGTATTTATTGAATACAACAAGTTTCATATATAGTTTTTCTACTAAAAAATTCCATGTCCATGTTAAGCGAAAAAGCATATATATTTATCGTTATTTTATCCTTCCCTACGTCAAAAAGGAAGCAATTTAGAAATCGCTGTCCAGATCTTATAGTTAATTTTCTTGAAATATCTGGCAACTTTAGGTGCTGTCTGCTGTCATTCTCTCATTTAAAGCGAATACGTAACTACGCTAGAAATGCGCAAGGGTAAGAAAGGCTTGCAAGTTTAGCTTTAATCTCAATTGAGAAAAAGCTTCTTAAGGATATGAAAACCGATGCCTTTTACGAAGAAATAATAGACATATTTAATAAAAAAGAAAGAAGAATAGAATTAACCTATAAGTAAAGTAAGTAGATGATTATATGTGTTTTGTTTTTATTATATACGAGTATTTTAAATTTTATTTTTATTTTATATAATCTTTGTTGTTTTTGCTTGAATTGCTTCCCCTTGACGAAAAATCACCGCACGCCACTGATATATATATATATATATATATATATATTAATGATGGATCGAGTGGTCGGTTTTTCACAACCGCGGTTGCGGTTGTGTTTGCGGTTGTCGAATTTTTTCCAACCGCGGTTGCGGTTGCGGTTATCATATACTAGGAAAAATGCGTAATTATTAACTGGATTTAGCCACTATAGTGCGATTTAGCCACACTTGGTACATAATATAATATATACTAAATAGTATTTATTTAGTAAATACCTTATGTTGAACACAAGTTTTGCAATACACCGCTACCGCTATTTGTGTGTTGCAAAACTTGTGTTCAACATAAGGTATTTACTAAATAAATACTATTTAAATGAAGTATATTCTAAACTTATATAGCTATTATGAAAGAATAGGTCAAATTAATTAAAACCATATTTTGCACTAAGTGTGTTACCAGGATGAGGGACGAGGGCCCATCGCACTGTTCATCCCACCTACCACTTTCCCCAGCCTCCACCCATTGGAAAGTTATGGATTATTATTCATTTGAAAAACTGATGTCAAACTTAATGATAGGCAGTGTGAATTTCAAGAATAATATTTTTGCTGCATTTTCACCTTTCAAGCGGCAACGCCTCTCATCGTACAACTAAGCTTTTACAACCGCAACCGCACTTATGGAACGGCGGTTGCTGTTACGGTTGCGGTTGTGAATTTTTGTGCGGTTGTAGTGCGGTTGCGGTTGCGGTTGCGGTTATTCGATCCATCACTAATATATATATATATATATATGTTAACGTACGGTCACATACGCAGTGTCCTCCTTTTTGGAAATTTGGAAATGGCCACCCTAGTACTACCTCAGGGTTACCGACTCGACGCGGCCTACTTTAGGCCTAAGTTCGCATAAATAAAAAAAAGGTCACTATTTATGGTCTTCTTTCTAAACTTTGCAACAACAACACAACCTGCAATATTGCAAGGTGCAACAATCCAATATCTACTGTACCAAACTGAATTGCAAGAGAGCCCTCTATAAGACCACCCTATCAGTGCCACATTCAACAGAGTAGAAAGGATGCTGCCAGCATCCGAAAAGAAATGTCATAAGAGCCCAAAAAAGTTGGCTCTAAAATAAGTGAGTTTTTCACTAACCTTACACTTATGAGATGGATATATATCATAACCTAGTGTATATACAATCAATGCTTCATTAATCAGTATAGTCATGAATCGCTTTGGGATGACAATGACTCTTCCTCTTGATAATGAAACATAATAGGATTAGAAAATTGTTGATAAATTATAGCCTAGCCGTAGTCTTAACCCTGGAACCACAACGTGGTTCTATAATACTACAGTCGTGTATGTTGGCGGGGTCGCGGGGACCCCACATTGTGGTTCTAGGGTTAAGATCTTAAATATAAGTTAACATTACGGTTATTACTTTTGAAATAAAACCTAACATGGTAACTTGTGCCAGAGCCGGCGAGAGCTGCCACGGGCCCCGGGGAAGGATTTGTATATGGGCCCCCCTGTTTACTCAGTATTTTATTATGAATTTTTTTTTTTGTGTACATAACAAGCAAACTGATTATATGTCCAAGTCACTGTTCAAAACATACAGTATGAATAAACAACTCGGAAGAAAAGGACCATTTTATTTTTCGAATCAATTATATTAATTGTATCACGATACAATTTACAAATGCAGTACCAGTCCATGCAGGCAAGACAATTGTTTAATGCAAGATTTTCATAATTAGAAGTGTACTTTCTTTGCTTTCTCTCTAGCAAAGTGGTAAATGATTCTGATGAAATTTAAAGTACGGGCTAACTGGCTTTCAATTACAGTATAATAGTTCCCAGATCTGTCAGTCGGTCTTAGGCATTGGTGGACCGCAGATAATGTTTTATCTGTTTCAGTTTGACTATGATAATCTCTATAAAATGTATGTTCATTAATTATATTTCCTCTCTGTTATTTAATCAATTGCTTTATTACTATTTTTAGATTTGATCTCCCTAGAGGTCCTGGCCCCGGGGATTTAACCCGGCTTCCCCGCCTTCTCGGCGGCCCTACTGTCCAGCAGCAATAGAGACATTGTCAAGTCTTTGTCAATAGCTACGACATTTATTATGATATAAACAAAGATATTATTACATCATGATGCCAAAAGCATTTGTTATGGTGGCAGTACTATGTCAGAGGTTATTTTAAAATATAATGTGGGTAAAAAAATTAGTTTATGACCTGATTATTAATAAATTCCCGTTTTTCACTTCAATATCCTTATTGATCATTTGGGAAAATTATTTCATTTGCTTCATCCATCTAGTAACTTGTCTGGTTCGACCAGCCGAGAGGGGATCATGAGAAGGGATACCTAACATCTACTACATGACGTTCAAATCCTTCAAAGGTCTTGAACAAATAATCTAATTTAAAAAAAATATATAATCTAGCCCAACCTACTGTAACTCTGTATAACCTAACCGGGCATATACTGTAAATATCATATTAGAGAGTCATCCCTTTGCCAAGGACGAGGGATTTAATAATAACGGTTTTATTGATAAGTCCTTCATTATTCAAATAAGTTAAATGATTCTACGGTAGCTATCTGGACTAATGCGTTCCGTGTTCTAATGAACTTTTGAAAACAAGCAAAGCATAAATTACGATAAGTCTTTTGTTAAAACATTTCGTCCCAGTAAATTCTGAAGTAAATTTGATCCCTTTTAGAACTTTCTAAAATTCGAAATTTGAGATGTTTATGGCGGAAGACCCTTTCTGTTATGTCTTCTTTAAACCGATCCAATGAATGACACAGAAGCGAAATAAGTGTAATCTACTCCAGAAATCTTTTATGACGTAATACACATTCGTTAGAACACATACTGTAATAGTTAATAGTTAAGTGACATAGTTAAAATACATAGTTAAAATACATAGTTAGAACACATAGTTAGAAAACAGGGTTAGAAACTGAAACAAAATTACATTCATTCATTTATTCGAAAGTTTAGGGAAATGCCTCCTTCATTCAGAGAAAGGAAGATGAGCGAAGTTGAAATGAGTTTGAACCTTGTGCGAAGCTCTGACGTGAAATTCTCCTTGAAGAATTTCCATATCTGTACTATTGCCTCCTATAAGAATTTGATGATTTGGAGGCATATAAGACCTGTGGACAGAATAACAACACTTGGTTTTAAAGTGAAAAATATTAATAGTATTATCTTTTAATACGATAATACTTTTCTAATAATGTGGGTTTTTATTTTATTCTTTTATGTAATATTTATCACTTTTTTTTTAGTATTTTAGTAATTTTAAGATAACTCCTACTTTTAAGTTGCCTCACCTGTTTTTAAGTAATGATCACACAATTCCTGTGATTACTCTATCAGTTAAAGGGATTATAAAAGAATTTTTTTAAAGTTAGTTATATCCTTACCATAACTTAAGACTTATAATTTTATTCTTCGACCCTTAAAGACAGCCTGGCACTCTGCGAGGCACTTCCTCGTAACAGTTAAAGGAAAAATGCACGCTACTGTCGTCTTAAGGAAAAGACAGGAAAAACATGAAGGGATTTTCCTAACCTATGAATATTTATTCAATTTTTTCAAATTTCTGTTTTGACAAATTCATTATGTTTGATTGGGTTGTTTAACCTCCTTCGCAACATCTAAGTCATATGACGGAAGGGACCTACAGCTTTACGTGGGATCCGAACCACGGGTCGCTACTTAACCTGGACGCAGATGACTATCTCCCATCCAACTACTCTTCAGACTGAAAGTCGCTGAACTTCACTGATCGATGAGAAGCGTTGTTACGACAGTGGCCACAAGAAAACTCACAAATAGATAAAAAGATTCAAAACAACAGCTACGTATATTAAAATTCGTTTCTTAACGAACATATGTTTACTTCGTCTTGAAAATAGAGTGCACAAACCCCAATTGTCAAGTGCACAAACCCTTATTGTCAAGTCACGCCTCTTAAGCAATCCAGTTTAAAAGGCGTGACTTGACAATAAGAACGGTTCTTATTATAAGGTAAACTATTTCACTTCTATTCATTTAAAAAAAAGGCAAGTGAAACTTAATGTCACAGAAAATCCACAACAAAATCATTAATTTTTGCATCCCATTGCGTCGCTCCAAGTTTTATGCCAATTAACTAACTTAGAACGAAAAGGAGTGTTCTTATACTCATGTACGGCAGACGTTACATAATCGTGAAAATGGTTTATAATGAGCTTACGTATAAGGTGAAAGAGGAACACCAACAACGATGATCGTAGCTTCCTTGTAGAAGAGTCTCCAGGCGGAGTTATGATGGTCTCTACTGTCCAAGTTCCAAATCTCGAGTTCCTTCACGAAAGTCAAAACGGTTAACGAATGGAAGCTTCTTTCTTTTCTTATAATTAAACTCAAACATTAATAATAATGTTTGGGGTTGTTTAACCTCCTTCATAACAACAAAGAACCTCATACGAAAATTTATTTTAAATTATATTTACAAAAGAAATACATTAAAACCAAAACAAATGTTCAAATTGATGTCTTGTTTTGGGACCTTTCTTTCGTTGCAGGTAGAATAACACTCAATGTTTAATATAGACGTGAGTTACACTGGTGAAGAAAAGGCGGAGGCCTTTTCCTAAGGAATTTAATTTAAAATAAATTTTCCTATGAGTCTGGACTTATGGGATACCCTGTATAGTATTATATAGGATCTAAACCTTTACATAATTAAGTTTGTTTAAAAATAAAGTTCGGTTATGTCAGGTAAGTGAACAAATTAATCCTGAAATTATCTTTCTTAGGTTTTACTTTCGAGAATATTTTATGATAAACAATAAACAATCTGTACTCTGATACAGTAGAGCAGGAACTGTATAAATTCCGAAACCAGATTATATTATGAAGGAGGTTCAAAATGAAACTTCAAGTAATTTTTAATTATTTACGTACATACTTCTCACGGAAAGTTTTTTCATCATTGTGGGAATTATATTATGCGATATTTATTCCTTTTTTATACGATTGTATAAAATTCACGCACTGTAAACAAACTAAAAATGGTGATTTCTCCTGTCATCAATAACATTCAACTCGATGAATTGGAGAGCGTTTCACATGACCCATCGTGTTCACCCCACCGCCCTCTCTCTCTCTCTCTCTCTCTCTGTAAAATAATTATCCAAACTAGATAGTACCACTGAGGAACTGTTTAAAATGTCTTTTAATTCTTACTTACCTCCCCAAATAGACGGAAAGAAGCAGTGTCCGATGTATTCTTTTTCAACACGTAAATGGCAAATGTTTTTCCCTGAATTGAAAAAGAAAATACGAAAAAGTATGATAAGGAAAAGGTGGTCTATATCTACAACTGATAATATTTCGCAATTCTGAACGTGTTATCCTTAAATGTATTACAAAAGTGATTCTGTAATTCCAAATTTTAGATGTATTCTAAAGACACCGAATCATTGTAGACAAAATGGTTTAGATGTACATAATGAACCCATGGAGGAAATATAGGGTGTTCCATTTATCTTGAGACCATGTAAATGTTATCTTAAACGGAGAAAGTGTGACATAAATGTAACACCCTGTACAAACGGATGGATAATTTTAATAAAGATATATGTATGTATGTATGTTACGAGAGACCAGTTTCATCCATTTTCCCCTAAAGAATAGAAGTAAGTGATAATCATGTGAATAACAGATTATTTAAACGATTTGACCTATTTTTCCAACAACCTCTTTCGGGGTTTCTTACCGGCGTTACAACTTTATCCAAATCCGCTATCTCTCCGAACGTGATTGGAACTGAATTATTCATCAAAGTTATAAATTCCTTTTCGTAGTTATCTTTAAGTAGCCTGAAACAGAAATAATTATTATAAGAAATTATTAATTTTTGAAATAAAGACCTCGCTTGTTCTTACTATAACATAAAGTGAGCCCTCAAAGTCTGATTATTTCATAAAAATTTATCTCAAATTCCCAGCAATTGCAGCTGAAACATGGTCGGTTACACAGATACTATAAAAGTACACATACGTAACCAGATTTGCTGTTGGAAGTGTAATTATCTGGCAACAATAAAAGGAGGACCCCAAATAATCTTTGGAACGAACGTTTGTGCCTACAAGATCTGTGTTTGGGTTGCAAACAGAGCATATTTGGGTTGCATCGAAAGGCTGTACGTGGGAAAGTATCCTTTATACAGCTTACAGCTGGTTCTCGTGTTATATCAATACCTTCTCGTGGTACCGTTGTTGAACAATCAGAATGGTGAAAATAAGAGGCAAACAAATCAAAATCTTCAGCGTGGAAATGAGTTCATAACATTATTGAAACTTTACGTCAGACAAGTAAACGAGGTCTCTCCTTCTCTCATACGAATCTCACTGTTGTCAAATTACATCAGATGGATGCACATGTGTCAGCAAATTGACTAATCAAAGACTTTAGTTTTTCTTTTAGCAGTCTGCGGTTCAAAGCGATATGGGCAATATGGGCAATATGGGCAATATGGTCAACGATTTCAGATTTTGGAAATAAAGAGCTGGTAAGGACAATTTAATCCTGCTTAATAAAAAAATCTTAAAAATCACCTCTTCCTATTTTTACAATAGGGGGTTTTGCAGTTAATTAACACGCCTCCAAAACCAAGCACTCGGTGAAAGAGAAAATAAGGGTTGTAGGTTCTTCCCTGGACATCAGCAAACTTTGGCATGAGCGCTATTAAACGCGTTTCAGAGAACCTTGATAGTTAACTGTGAAAACTAAAACTTCTTCTCATATCAGGGGTAGTACTAAAGAAAGGTTTAACTAAAATGTAACAACAGAAATCTCGACTATGCCGTGATTCATTGGTTCCATGTCAAGATACGTTTTAGTCCTTCAATTTTACATAAAATGATTCTGAAATCTTTCTAGGCTCCAAATATGAAGCTTTTTAAATCTGCATATTATCTATGCAAATCGTGTGATTGCATTCTTTCCTATGTTTAACTGTTCTCAGGCTATATTTAATTTCTGTCCAAATCCGCTCTCTCTCAAACGTACTTTTTGTACCCCCCTGTAAAGGGGCTAGCGTAAATAAACCCTTTCTTGGCTATTCTTCTTATTACTAGATTCAGCAATATCTTCTTGCTAATGTTATTAACTGAATCTTTAATAAATTTAATTTTATTAAGTGCGTATGACTTGAAGTAGCCTCACTCAGCACTCACTCTTCATCTCCAACCTTCGTCATGTAACTCCACTCGCTCTCCGACCTTCGTCGGAGAGCGGCCCGCAGTCCTTCAAAACTTCGTTCAATCGTACACGAAGCTGGATCATCTCCGTTGAGGTCTACTACTATTTCATCTCCCCGGAAGCAACATCACTTCTGCAAAATTCAGTCGCCGTCATCCTTCCGGTCTTTGCCTCACGAAAACTACGAAGTCATTTCTATCTCCTCGTTAAATATTGTTTGTTTGGCTGAAAGGTCAAACTGGTAACCCCATAACATTTCATTCCACTTTCAATCCATATATTATAGCGAGATTACCGTTGGGCCACTATTTTCCTACTTATCTTTTGTACCAGGTATAGATTAGTTATGGAAAGTTTACCATTCGTTTGGAAAAATTTAACAAGTAGAAAAATAAGTTTAACTCAAACATATAATGTAAAACTTCAAAGACTTTAAAGAAAATTAAAAAAAGGTTAAAATACTTTGTGTGTCCACCTTTTGCTTGAATGACTTTAAGATTCGTTTTGGGTACTTTTCTACATTATTTCGACATCTCTCAGTAGAAATTTTAACCCATTCTTCTGACATTCAGATTCGAACGATTTCTCTTGGCGACAGCTTTTTTCAAATTAAACCATAAATTCTCGATTAAATCGAGATCTGGGGTTTGACTGTGCCACTCGAGAAGTTTGAAATTCCTTTGTTGAAGCCAATTCAAGGCACTCTTTCTTTTATGTTTTAGATCACTATCTTGTCGCGGTACCCATTTGCGACTCATTCGCAACTCCTGAACTGAAAGCAATACATTTTCTTCTAAACTTTCCTGATATTTTTTCGAATTCAAGATTCCATTCATGACAACAAACTTTCCTAAAAAATTAACAAGTAGTACGGCCGCAGATTCACGCGTAGCAGCGTCGCAGATCGATAAACCTAAGGTGTGGAAGTGCATTGATGAGATTGAGGGGGTTCCCTCTTCCACAAAGGGTTAACAACCGGAACAATTTATTAAAAAAAAATTAACAACCGGTACGTACCGCCCTCAACTCAAGCCCTGCTGTAGGAAGGATGTTTTTATTTCAAATGCAGTATTTTATCTTTGCCAAACGTACCGTTGCTCGTTGTTCCCGAATAAGTCAACTTTGGTCTCGTCTTCCAGAATGTAAATCCATCATTTTGATGATACTTGGTGTACTTTAAACGAGCTTCTTTGTGCCGTTTTCGTAGCAGAGGGTTTCTTCGTGCAACTTTTCCATGCAGACCACTGTTTTTCAATGTACGACGTACAGTAGAGGGATGGACATCGATCTTAGACGGTGTTAATGTTTGGCAACTATCACGTGCACTCACTCGTCTCGTGGATTCGCAGCAGCTATTCTTTCAATCCGTTTAGCTGTACGTTCTGCAATCTTGCGAGGTCGTCGACACCTTGATGGAATTTTGATTGTTTAAAAGCTTATCCATTTCTTTATAACTTCAGCAACTGTCGTAAATGGAATTCGAAGTGTTTTTCCTATTTTCCTATAACTCTTTCCAGACTCGTGTGCAGTAATAACAGGTCCCTTAAGATCTGTAGACAGCCCTTGGTGCTACTGTAGTATGCGGTCTACCTACGATTCGGCGGTCTACCTTTTAATTATAGCTTCTTATCTTCTTATTAGGTTAATTGTACGCCCTTGACGATTGGTTAGGTTAAGTCGTGATATTTTCGTTAAAACTAACGAAAATATCACGACTTTAACCTAACCAATCATCAAGGGCGTACTGTAGTATGCGGTTTACCGTTAAGTATGCGGTAGTAGTAGTATGTTTAACTTCTTTAATAATTCCTTAATTGTGTAAATTAAATTATAATTCCTTTCAATTCATTTTCAATTCCTTTTAAATATTTTGAACGGTAGACCGCATACTACAGTAGAAACTTAACGGTAGACCGCATACTACAGTAGAAACTTAACGGTAGACCGCATACTACAGTAGAAACTTAACGGTAGACCGCCTACTACAGTAGCACCCAGCCCTTTACCACGACGACCTATTTCATACTAATGGCTTGTACAATCATCCGTTTTCAATGAAGATTTGCCAACAGTCTCTAATCAATAAACATTCAACTACTGATAAAAATTTTAAATTCTTCGAGCCTAAGGCGGACACACAAAGTATTAAATAATTTTGTAAATAAATGTACGAAAACTTTTGCATTTTAACTTTTTTTTTTTTTTTTAGCTTCTTCAAATTCTTTGATATTTTACATTATATGTTGGAGTTAAACTAATTTTTTTATTATTTGTTAAATTTTTCGAAACAAACCGATAACCTTTTCATAACTATCCTCTACATCAGTGGTTCCCAAACTTTTTTTGCCGCGGAACCCTTTGACATTATTTAAAAAAGCGTGGAACCCCTACCTATATTCAAGAATATTAAAAACCACAAATTGTGGGATAAAAAGAGAACTTATTTATATTAAAAAATAAATAAAAAAATTCGAAAAAACACCTTAATTTTTGTAAATTTGTACATAATTAGTTTAACAAAAATGAAATGAATACCTAATGGGAAGAATGCTTCTGCTTCTTAGACTCCAGTATCCTCTGGAAATTTGGTTTAATGTTGGATAATTGAATTCTCATATCTGGTGCAGCATCCAGTCTGCTGCGATATTCTGTTTTCGTGCTCGCATATCTTGAAAATCCTGATTCACACAAATATGTTGTTGCAAATGGCAATATAGCACTCGTATGGCTCGTTTTGATAATTCCGGATATTCGTCACTTAAATTTCCCCAGAAAATAGCTACCGGAACTTCTTCAAACTTGGCCTTTAACTGAGTATCTGAAGTAATTCCTATTAAATTTTCATAATCCACTGCTAGAAATCCTGTTGGCTTTTCTTTAACTTTGAATGAATTCTGTACCCAGTAATGGTCTTTGTTCTTCAAATTTGGAAAATACTCAATTAGAGATTCTGATAAGCTGTTGAGATGATTTTTAATATCATTGAGGATTTCAACATCTAATTCCACTTCGGATTCTTGGAGAAAGTCACTAAGAAGCGGAAAACAGTCAAGAGTATTTTGTTCCACATCTGAGATCCAGTACTGCAATTTACGTGATAAAGATACCATTTTATCTTGCGCTTGAAAAATGTTTACTTCTTTCCCTTGCAGAGATAGACGTTTCATTCAATTTTGAAAAAATATCTGCTAAATATGCAATCCTTGCTAGCCATGCCATATTTGTTAATCTGTCAGATAATCTAAATTTATGATCAATAAAATAAGACAACAATTCTCTCCTCAATTCAAACATTCTCACAAGAACATTTCCTCGTGAGAGCCACCTAATTTCTGTATGTAAAAGTAGAGTGTTATGAAGACTACCCAGATCTTCACACAAGGCCTTAAAATTTGTGATTGCAATGGCCGAGATTTAATAAAATTGATAATCTGCACTGCTTCATCCAAAACTATCTTTAATGAAGCTGAAATCCTTTTTGTCACTAATGCATATCTGTGAAGAATGCAGTGATTACTGTTGCAGTTTTTTGCAACATTCTTGATTCGTGTTACAGCGCCAGCTAATTTTCCTGTCATTGCCTTTGCTCCATCGCTGCATACTGAAATACATTTTTCAAAGCCTATATCATGCGTTTTCATAAAATTATCAATGCAATTAAATATATCATTTCCTGTGGTATGCAATTCTAAACTTTTGCAAAAAAGCAAATCTTCTTCAATTTTCTTATTAAAGTCATAGCTAGCAACACAAGTAAAATTGCTAGTCCAGCAACGTCTGTGGACTCATCTATTTGTAATACATAAGCATCACATACACGCAATCGTGAAATAAGTTCATTTTGAATGTTATTAGCAATATCATTAATACGTCTTGACACCGTATTGTTGGAAAGAGATACAGCCTCAACTTTCTGAACAGAATCTTCATTAAACACGCAAGATATTATATCTTTTAATAAAGGTTTTATAAGTGATTCACCAATAGTATGTGCCTCACCAGCAAGAGCAATGCGGTAACATGCTTTATATGACGCTTCTGTTGCATTTTCATTGTCTGTTTTACATTTTTTTAATAAGACACTTCTCGAGCTATTCAGACTTTCAAGTTTTCTTTCAAAAAAAGAAATATCTTTATTTTTAAAAGTCTGATGGTTTGTTTCCATATGTCTCTAACTTTGCTGGTGCTAAAGAACTGTTTGCTAATATTTTGTTACAAAGTAAGCAAAGGGCATCTGGGGCTTCTTCGTCACCAATACTAGTAAAATCATATAACAAATAATTAGGATCATATTTACGTTTTTTCATAGATGTCTGCACAGAATCAGAGGAAGCAGATTTCTTTTTTTGTGGATTAATCACACCAGAAGTTGGTGGTTGTGCAGCTTCTGCAATTTCTGTATCTTCTATAGATGCTTTTGTTTCACTAGTCTCTGCATTACTAGTAATTTCAGTTTTTTTACGAAGCCCATATTTTAACCATCGATCCATTGAAGGGTTAATTTTCACGAATTTTGAAATATTACAATTACGAAAATGAATAATAAAAAGTTCTAACCAAATTAATTCACAGAGGACAACGATTTCAAAGATTGCACTAACGAAGTGTTTATCAAGTAGGCCTAGTAGGTAGAGGCAAGCAACGTTGCTGCACAATCTTCTGCACTTTAATTATTCGTTAGGCTTCACTTAGACCTGTTAGCGTCTTGTAAACAGATGCACAATATCCCATGTAAACATTAGGAAAATACTGATATTTTTACTGCGCATTCTGCTGCAGTTAATAAAGTCCTTTTGTATAACTACCTCAGATCACTTCTCTTCCAAAGCTTACAAAACAAACTGATAACGCACGCTCGAGTCGAGTACCTCGACTACTATAGAAATAGATTATGACAAGTTCAAAACATGTTGGCTACGTCTCCAAACGCAGTTTACATCATTTTACATACAGATTATGTACTAATATTAATAAATGTTTTCCATTAATGATAATTTAGTTGCTATTTATGGAAATTTTATTTTAAAAAGTAAATCAAATACGCAAAACATGATAAGTATGGCCAAAAAAAATTGCCAACTCTTACAGAGGGCGCTGCTGTTACGTTCGAAATGTTTCGTTCAAGCCTATTGCCGTTTCTAAATATTTCGCTCAAACCATACTTATGCTTTATTTTCCTTCGTGCAAAATTTCATATTTTCTTCGCTAGACTTATTTTTTTGAAAATGAGTAATTTATATTTTTTTTAAATAAAATATATTTTTTTTAAACTTTAGCTCGCGGAACCCCTGAATTTTTCGCGGAACCCTGGGGTTCCGCGGAACACACTTTGGGAACCACTGCTCTACATGATACGAAAGATAAGGACGAATATAACTTAAATATTTCTCTGTACGAATACTTTTGAGCGTCACTGTATGTATAACGCGAATAATTTACACATTAGTAATAACTAAAGACCGGAAGTTCAGGCACTAAAAAACAGTGAAATAGGCAGGCAAAAAGGCAGAATAAAACATGAAAATAGGCAAAAAAAGGCATTTATTTTTAAATCAAAATTCATTGAATAACATAAGCTGAAACTATAGGTAAGACATCTCCATACATTAATAAAATAATGCTAAATAAATCTATGAAGTATAGCTTTAGTTATTTGATTGGTTACACATAACAACAAGCATTACAACAACCTTCCAACAGAATCGGTTTCTCATCTATTGATACCCAAATGTACTTGTTCTTAACGCCATCTCTAATATTTTGAATAATAATCCGATAGCTGTCTTCTACATAGGTCCTTCTTAATGATGACTCGCCAGGAATGCGCTCATTTGTGTACTTCTCCGAGAATTTTCTCAGAGACGGATTTTCTAATTTCCACAAGGGAATGCCAGCATCAACAAATGCTTTGCACAAGTCCATTAAAAATTGTGACTTACGGCTGGAGCCAGCAACGTAGTTAGTAAGTAGACATGACTGTTCTCCTCCAAGCTTCGGTTTGTCAGCGGCACTTTTGTGTTTAGCTGTCTCTATATGTTGGATCACGAAGTATTTCGTCTCTGAATTTACTGCCTTTTCACAGGCTTTACAGAATAATATAGAGCCGTCAGTGGAGAACACACTGCTCCCAAATTGCTGAACATAATCATTTAGTTTCTTAGAAGAAGATGCTTTAACTTTAGGCATTATCACACGTGCTCACTCATGCAAACAAACAGCGACTGAAAACAAATATGCAGTGCTGCCATATGTACGGCATATGGAGAAGTGGAGTTGCCAGTTAATCATTAGAAGTTGCTAAATGTGATAATTTCGTAAAAAAAAACGAAACTCTTCATTCAAAACAGGTGGAATAGGCAAATTAGGCTCTTCATATCGAAACAAAGCATTTTCCCCCAAAAATTAGTAAAATAGGCAAAAAAAGGCATTTATGGCATTTTGCCTGAACTTCCGGTCTCTAGACTAATAACTAATTTAAATTATTTATCATAGATGCCGAATAATTCATTATCTATTTATTGATTATTTTAAAAAATTTATTAATATAATTAAGAAAACTACAATTACTGTTTATTACGAATTGATAACTTTTTAACATTCATTATTATTATATATATACCTTTCCAGAGGTTGGAAAATAACGTTCGGGTCTTGATTGATGTTTCTAGACAGGAAGAGAACCTCAGAAACGTAAGACGCGGTCATGTGTAAGCCTTTTGTACTCCAGTGGTAGCTTCTGTTGATGTCTGGAACCACGCATTCTCTATCTTTTCTCACAAGGAGGGAACCAACGAAGTAATCCCAGTCATGATTCTTGCAATGAATGGAAAGTATACAGTTTTAAATTTACATATCCTTTGTCTGTTACATAAGCTGTTAAAACTGTTGAACTGTTGAACTCCACTTCAACCTTGTTCGAAGCTACAACAACACTCATTAAAATGCGTGATTACCCCCAAGACAGTTGTTGAAACAAAAATCGCCGTAAAAAGTCTAAGGGAAATATACTGAAACTTTCAAAAAACCCAAAATAATTTATAATTAGTTAAGAAACAGCTTTATGCCAAGGCTTCGATTTTTATAATTGGTTTCAATATTGAATACACTGTTTTTTTTCCTACAGTCGTCCCTTTCCACAAAGAAGTAAAACGTATTCTCTCCCTTACCCAGTTCCATTGATATCTGATATAGAAGAGTGGGAGTAATGCGTGATATATTACAAATGTTCCGAAGGCTAAAGCATATTTGCATCTTAATTATGCCCAAACACTGCATATGGCATTTATAATATATTACATTAACAGGTATCAGTAGGAGTGGTAAAGGGAGGAAAAATGTTCACTTTTCTATGGAAAGACGGACTTTTAGGAGAAACAGCGTATTCAGTATAAACTAATCATAAAAAGGCGAAACCGTGGCCTAATGCTATTTTTCAACCATTTTTTTTTTTTAAATTGCAGTATATTTTCCACTTATTATTTCTTCAATTAACTTTTTTCTGCTACTGTACCATTCGTGATAGTCATTACTGAGATAGGTTTCAATAACTAAAACTAAAGCTTTATTTCACCGTCTTTCACAGACATCGCAAAAAAGACATGATCATTATGAGTAATTGTGATTGTCAGCCACATCTGGTGACGAATCCCTTCTAACCTACGAAATAGAACAATTTTCTTACAAAATGCGAAGGCAACCATTTTGGGATTATTTCTTCCAGAATATATCGGGGCATCATCCACCCGTAAGCCGGGTAAGACTGAACACGATAGCTCAGGGTTGGGTCCTTGCTCGTGTGTGGGTATGATACGTGGTTGAAAGCACTCACGCAAAATATGGATTTGTCCATGTCGAATATTGGCTCCATGTGCTTCATGTATCTGGCATATAATTGTAGAAACTTTGTAATCATTTTTTAGGTGAAGAAGAAACTAAACGTAACTAAGAAATTATAAGTTACGTTAGTTACATTTTCAAGAGTGAAGAGTCATCAATTTAAACGTACGAGTAAAAGTCCGGAGAAAGGAGAAGGTCATCCTCGAGAAGAATGAATGCTTTGGCTCGAGGAAATTGCTGAAGGGCGTTGTAGAGAGCAAATCGGAGATTCATGGAAATTCGAGTTGCTTCTTTGCCTTCTGGTCTGAAAGAAGAAGAGAAAACTCGAAGAAATATTGGAACCTCTCACCAATATTGATTTCTCTTAAAAAATTTCTTCCAATGGATATTTAATGAAATATTTTGACTCCTCTTTGAAGATACGATCTTCCTGAAAATTATACTAAGATTTATTATGTCTATAAAAACACTGCAGCTAGTTGAAGTGCAGAACTGGGAGGTCTGGTTGCTTATGTTCCACCCAAACGTCACTCAGTTTCTGTAAAAATTATATAATTTTAACGACGCAGCGAATTATATAAAAGACTTTAAAGCAACATTATAACATCAGTGAGGTATAATCGTATATATAAAGACATTTTAGGAACGCTACCATAAGTATTCTTCTTCCATTCAGGAAACTTTCAGCTTAAAAAAAAAATTTCTTCCATGACTATAAATGTTTGTGAAATAGGAAGACAATATTTTATTATAAAACATCACCTTATTTTGATCGGTAATAAATAATATTTTAGTTCTAAACTAGAAATACAATCCGTCTTTTTTTAATGCGGTTTCCTCAATTCCATTCCGGTCTTCATCCAAGAATGACAAATCCGAAAGTAAGAATCTCGAAGGAGGCAATTCTTCAAATCGATCGATTCCCGTTCTTTCTCGATACGACTTCCCTCTTTAAGTTAAATGCTTCATACAAAATACCCCTCAGACCCGCAGATGCGTCACGGCTCTTTTTTTACCCTTTTCCAAATTAAAAAAGTTTTTTTTCAAATTTATAATTCCCCTTTCGACCATTCCCATTTACGTACCGCGAATGTGGTTGGGAATGACGTCAAGTGGGAAGTAATTTTTTTTATGCGAGGGACGTTAAACGCAGACCTACTTAACCCCACCCTCTTCCTCCCCCTTCAGTACGAAATAGGACGTTTCATAAAACGTCATGAACATTTTATTGACTTTATGAAAAAGTTTATCACATTTAGTGAACGTCCCAACCTCACCTGGCAATGGTTGAAACGTTCTACAAAAATGTTTCAACTGAGGTTGTACCTTGTTTTTCTAATGATGATACAATGTGTGTGTGTGTGTGTGTGTGTGTGTGTGTGTGTTATTTGACTCCTGCTAGATTCAACTGGCTTCAATTCAAGCACAACCCGCTCCCAATAGGAAATCAAAAGCGGTTCTACATGTACAACTGCGGAAAAAAATTCAGCGCAAGGATAAAATTTAAAAAAGGCACCAAAAATGGCTAATTATAAATTACTAATATATTTTTTTTCATTTTATTCGTTTTTGTGTATTTTTTTATTACTGAAAATACTTGTAAACTTTTTCAAGTATTTTTTCGGGAAACTGTATGTACTATTAAAAATGGACTGCACAACTTACTGATGAACGAGTAGTTTTAGGCCTAAGATGAAGGCGAGATTCGTGGCATCTTTAATATGTCCATCCGTTACCAGAAGAATAATTTCTTTTGTAACATTCTCCTGAGGTGCTAACGATTCGAATAGACTTTAAACGCAGAAAAAATTAACAATTAGTAAATACTTGATCACATAAACTGTATTAATAGTTTACATTTATTTTTTTATGATCTCTAATATGAGGCGTTCCGTACGACAGTGACGAGCGCGCCAAATTTCAGTTTCAAGGAAACGCGCATTAAAATTAAAAAATGTAAATAGCCATAAAATCATCAAGTATTCATCAATTATGATGAACTTGGGCTCATTTTGAAGGTATTTTGACGTAAGTTATAGGTATGATAAAGAGGAAAGGATAAAGTGTCCAAAATTGGGAGCATGGCGGACTCGTCACTGTCGCACGGAACGCCTCATATTTGTTTTAATACCCAAGTAGCAAAATCGATTGGCGGGTATGGGTCCAATGTTCAACAAGTATTGGGCCAATGTTGATTCACTGACCTAATATTAAAGCAATATCTACTCAACCTGGTGAACTCTAGAACAACCTTCCTCAATCCATCTTTCCCCCTGTCTATGACCTCCAATCTTTCAAACGCAGAGTGTCTAAGTATCTCCAAAACCTTAGACTTTACTTTTGGCTCTCTTCTTCCTCTATGGGGGAGGGGGATGCGCTTTTGCGAACATTCGCCCTTGGACCCTCCTTCGGTCATAAAAAAATATGCCCATGTCTTTGTTATTTGAGAATTATAATTAATATATTGCTCCAATGTTAGACCACTGAATTAGTACTGGTCCACTGTTTGCTGAATATTGGGTCCATATTGCCCAGTCGATTTTGTTACTTGGGTTACGGGTTTAATCCACATAAAATAATAACTTGAATATTTGTTTATTGTATAATGATCGGCCCGGTAGCTCAGTAGCGGACTCTGAGTGGTGAGGCTCTGCTAGTTTCTTTCGTAGAAACTCCTGAAGAGAATCTATGAAGAAAAATTCGTGATTTGACAAAAATTTTTAATATGCATTTTCCATTAATGAAATGGTATATACAGGGTGTCCGAGAATTATCTGTACAATTTTTGGCTGTTATTAAAAGTCAACCATGAAGTGTAGAAATTCCAGTGTTGTCCCATTTTACAGAGAATCTCATTAAGTTTTTTCTGATACCAAGTTTTGACAAGTTTTTTAGAAATTCCAGTGTGTCCGAACATTATCTGTACAATTTCATCTTTTAATAAAATAATTCTTGATAACACACGTAAAATTCTTAAACAAGATTATTTAGAATCTGTATTTTCAAAAGTTTCTTTTTATTCAAGTAACGTTGTTACAAACATTCGATATGTGCACCATTAGTGATTCGCAAAACATCCAATCGATACTCCAAATGTTGCCATGTACGCTGCAGCATATCCACATCAATTCGCTCAATAGCAGCTGTGATTCTTGCTTTTAAATCATCAATGTCTGTGACCCGCGTACAAAAAAGAAAAAACTTGTCAAAACTTGTTATCAGAAAAAACTTAATGAGTTTCTCTGTAAAATGGGACAACACTGGAATTTCTACACTTCATGGTTGACTTTTAATAACAGCCAAAAATTGTACAGATAATTCTCGGACACCCGGTGTATATATATATATATATATATATATATATATATATATATATACACACACACACAGAGGTAGTCCTCATTTTACGGAATCCCTTTATATGGAATTTCATACTTACGGAAATTTTATTTTAATACCTAGATCCGTTATTCGGACAAAAATTTCGCGGTTACGGACATTTTTTCGGAAAAGTCAAAAATTAAATGTCACTGCTGAGCAATGATACGGACTATTAAATGCCCTACAAGCAAAAAAATAAGAAGCAAGATTAGATGATTTTTATGGCTAGATTACAAAAGTACATGTCAAATCCAAAAGAAAATGGCATCACAATGGAAATATAGAAAACTTAATTTTTCGAAGGAAAACTGCACTATATAGGGAATAAAAATTTCCAACCAAAAATATCCTCGCCTCCACCCACGGCAACCACGCGCCAAGATGATGGATCAGACAGTGAAGCTAACGACCCTCCATTGCTCCTTCAGTTTCAAGAGGAAGCATCTGATGATGATGTGGAAGACGAAGGTGCTGCCCCTTCATCAACCACCTTCTGACTTCCTTTCCACGACTCACAATACTACCACCAAGCACCGATCAGCAGTTTGGGGAGGTGAATACAACTATTTATGCAGTTTATTTCCTCCAGTACAATAGAATTTATAAAAATATATTAAAATATTATTGTTTTCTATTTAAATGTGTTTAAAAAGGTAAAACATTATGTTTATTATGCAGTTTTGGGTTGGAAAAATCTTCCGTCGGAACGCATCCCCCATTATATAATGAGATTTAATAGGAAAATAGGGTCCGTTATGCAGAAATTCGGTTTACGGACAACTTTTCAGGAACGTAACTCTTCCGTATAATGAGGACTGCCTGTACTTATGAATTACATGGAATTTAAATTTGTTGTGTCAACTCTGATTTATTTATTTTTGTTACTTCGGTGCACCTTATACTTGTAAGGTCTCTCTCTCTCTCTCTCTCTCTCTCTCTCTCTCTCTCTCTCTCTCTCTCTCTCTCTCTCTCTCTGTTCACAGATTTTTCTTAACACTTACTGGAACAAGTGCCTGGTTCGATTTCCTATTATGAAAATGAGTGGTATTGACCCGACGTAAATGGAATTCTAAAAAAATAAAAACAATAGACGAATTTAAACATAAAATAATCACTTTATATACGAATTACATAATAACAATTCAATGAATTGCTTTTCATTGCCTTTTGAGGAGTTAGAGAATGGGTTGGTGTACCAAATCTGCTTTTTACTCCTTCATACCTGGGATTTTGGAACATAAGTTTCCTCAAATGGGGAAAGATACTGCTCATTTCGATGACCGAAATGGTGTTGAGAAAGGTATATGTATCACTAATGTGTGGATATTTTGCGTGGTTTTAATTCACAGAAATGGCTTCAGCATACAAAAGAAAAGTGACAGATTTAAATGCTCCTGAATGGAATTACTTTAGTAGTTTATGAAGACGTCATGTAGGCAACTTTGGCCTTTCGATGCTTGACGTAATATATATGATAGTTTTGTAGACGTAAAAAGATAGCATCACCTACGTTGTTTTCGCTACGTAATGTTTGATTTCTGTCTTTAAAATCAAAAGGATTTTTACAATCACAAAGCCTCGAAAATCCGTCGTAGATCTGGCAGAAGATTATTCTCGCTTTCCATCTCTCTGAAGAAGGCCACGAAGGGCAGTCTGAAAATAATAATAATAATAATAATAATAATAATAATAATAATGAATATCATTTATTTCTATTGCTACACTGACTGCTTCTCTGCACAAATACTTGAGTATTATAGCCGCAAAATGTATGAGTGCAAGGTGCAATTGCATAATATTACGTAATGTTGCAAGAGTGCCACCCCATCCCCATTTGTTGCAAGAGTGCCACCCACCATCCCCTTCGTTGCTAAGCCCCGCCCCTCGTTGCCAAGTCACCCCCTTTGTTGCCAGCCCCGAAATGGGACTGCAAGGGGTATGCAACCTGGAGTTATCCCCCAAGCTGATCCCCCCAAAGGGGAGTACCGACCTTTGTTGCCAACCCCAAAATGGGATTGCAAGGGGCATGCAACTTGAAGGCGGAGTTCTCCCCAAGCTGAACCCCCCAAAGGTGCATGCTTTAATTAAATGATTATTTCTATCTGGTAGCTCAACCCTGTAAGTCAGATAACAGAAGAATATATGCTTTAATTAAATTAATTATTGCTATCAGCTTTCTAAGAGAGATGACGGAGGAATAATAGCAATGTATTTCTCAGCCTTCTAAGCCAACTGACTGTTAAGCCAACTGGCTCTGGCTGATTAATAAATGCTTTAATTAAATGATTATTTCTATCTGGTAGCTCAACCCTGTAAGTCAGATGACAGAAGAATATATGCTTTAATTAAATTAATTATTGCTATCAGCTTTCTAAGAGAGATGACGGAGGAATAATAAGCAATGTATTTCTCAGCCTTCTAAGCCAACTGACTGTTAAGCCAACTGGCTCTGGCTGATTAATAAATGCTTTAATTAAATTATTATTTCTATCTGGTAGCTCAACCCTGTAAGTCAGATGACAGAAGAATATATGCTTTAATTAAATTAATTATTGCTATCAGCTTTCTAAGAGAGATGACGGAGGAATAATAAGCAATGTATTTCTCAGCCTTCTAAGCCAACTGACTGTTAAGCCAACTGGCTCTGGCTGATTAATAAATGCTTTAATTAAATGATTATTTCTATCTGGTAGCTCAACCCTGTAAGTCAGATGACAGAAGAATATATGCTTTAATTAAATTAATTATTGCTATCAGCTTTCTAAGAGAGATGACGGAGGAATAATAAGCAATGTATTTCTCAGCCTTCTAAGCCAACTGACTGTTAAGCCAACTGGCTGTGGTTGATTAATAAATTAAATACATGGCGCTATCTGGCAACTCAGCCAACTGGCTGTGGCTGATTAATAAATTAAATACATGGCGCTATCTGGCAACTCAGCCAACTGGCGGATTAGAGGTCTATAAAAGAGCGGGAGGCGGACGACGGAGTCATATGAGCTCTGCTCCCAGCTGAGCAAGGATCTCTGGTCCTTTCTCTTTCTGGCCCTTTGGGTGGTGAGGAAACCCCTTCCATCCCATAGAGGCTTCTTAGGTTAGGTATGCCCCTTTGGGGGGGGTTCAGCTTGAGGGAGAACTCCGCCTCCAAGTTGCATACCCCTTGCAATCCCATTTTGGGGTTGGCAAGAAAGGTCGGTATTCCCCTTTGAGGGGATCAGCTTGGGGGATAACTCCAGGTTGCATACCCCTTGCACTCCCATTTCGGGGCTGGCAACAAAGTGGGTGCCTTGGCAACGAGTGGTCGGGGCTTAGCAACGAAGGGGGGGGGGTGGCACTCCTGCAACATTAAGTAATAATATGCAATTGCAACTTGCACAAATACATTTTGCGGCTATACTACTTACTTGTATATCTGTTCCACATAGGGATGACAAATAAGCGAGTCGATTTTCAAAACATTACTCTGGACGATCGTCCAGGGTAAGTGCTAGTGCTAAGGGAGGTTGGGGGTGCCAACCCCACCCAAAAAGTATAAAATCGAATATAGAGTAACCTAACCTAAATTAAACTAAACTTAAACATACAGGGTGTCCCAGAAGCCTGGACTCATAGAGAAAAATAGACATTATATTTTTAAAGTGAAACAAACATTTCTAATGTCAGTTTTAGATATTTCAGGAAAGAAAATATTCTGATGGTTCAGTGTACCAATCAAGAGAAGGTGCAACTGGTACTGCTACATGTTTCCGGAAAAAGCCAGAGGGAAGCATGTTCGTGAAATAACTGACATGCCTCCCTCTGGCTTTAGGTTAGGTTAAGTTAGTAACTTCCTGAAGTCCCCGAGTGAAACAGTAATTACGTAAAATTACTGAAACTTTCAGGGAATTCACGAAATCACTAGCTTCACAATCTTACTGTAACATATATTTATATACACAAACAATTTTATTTTCAAGGTTAGGTTAGGTTACTCTATATTAAATGTTCTACTTTTGGGGGGTTGGCACTCCCAACCCCCTTGGCACTAACACGCTGGAATACCCCACACTCCACACCCCGTCGCAATCTTTGGACCCCATATTACTACAAGTATACCAAACTTCAGATTATGAAAATTATGAATGTAACTTCACTGATAAAAGATAAAGTATTCAAGTACTCAAGTTATAAGACTGTCTGATATTCTTCGTTTTATGTCCAGTTTCATAATTTCTGTTAGACTCATTTTTATTTCCCGAAACCTTTTAAACTTCACTGTCCAACTGGTCATAAAAAAATTGTGGGTATAAATTTATTTAACAGCTTCTTAGAATGCAGATTCACCAACTGCAACAGAAATACTTTCCTAACCTGAATAAACAGAATTTAACTTGACATGGTGAAGTTTAATCTATACATAATCAAACCTAACCCAGTATAATCTAATCTAACCTGCTGTACATGTGCCATCGCTCATTTGTTTTTCAGGAAAGGGTCTCATGTAAATTACCGTTTGAGTTTCTGGGACCAATTTGTTGGGCATCAAAATGGAGAGTAAACGGGCTTCCAGTGGTGTTGAGTTTTCCTAAATTGGGAATGAGAACCTCCTGAATGGTTTTTCCGCCTTTTACGAACAGGTTGAGCCACGAGTCTCTGTATAAGTAAGATGGCGACCACAAAGACCCCATTTTGGCGAATATATTCTTCAGCTTTTTACCTATATAATTAGCGCCATCTCTCTGTAAATTCAGAAATAAAATGAAGTGAAGTCTCTCTCTCTCTCTCTCTCTCTCTCGCACACACACACACACACACACACACACACGTATGTGCGTGTCCGCACAAGGAGGTACAGGACATTTTTTAAATCCATTTATCTAAAAAAGTAATTAACCAAACCAGGGCGTCATTTCAAAATGGCTTAGAGGGGGGCGAAGAAGGCAGTGAGAGGCCCCTCACATGTCAAAATGTATTAAGTGCCACTCACAATGTACTTTATAATCAAATTAATATAAACAAGAATGATTAAATGGTATCAGCTAGACTGGTTATTTTCAGTTAACTATCAAATTATTAAGTTAAACAATAAATCATGAAATTTATATCACCTAATGTAGTAGAGGATACCTTCTAGACATCATTTTTACAAATTCATCAACCAAAACATCAAAATTAAGGTTTTTGACCATTTCTTTTTCAGAGGCCTTCAGAAGCAAGTCGATCATCTCTCATCGTAGTTTGTAAATAGTGTTTCACCAAACTCATCACAGAAAACAATCGCTCATTACCGGCAATGGTTACTGGAAGAGTGATGATTATTTTCAAAATTTTCAAAATTTTAGAATAAGCTAATGTAAAGGCAGTGGTGTAGTGCTAAATAAAGAAGTGAGGGAACGCATTTTGAAAGTGTTACCAGATGGGGGGGGACAATGGCGAGCGCGGCGAGCCCATACAGCTGGGGGTCCGGGGGCACTGTAAGCCCCCCGGGAAATCTTTTGAAATCTGACCAATTTCAGGGATATTTTGAGGTCATATGCACTGGATATTAGGATATATTCCAAGGTTGAAGATGCAGTATTTCCAGTGTCATTAGATATATGACATCCAGTACGATCAATAAAAATAGCTAACAACTGGAATGATTAACTAAAAAAAAGTTAACAACTGGTACGCCGTGGTGACTGTTTCACCAGATCTTTATAGGCTAGCATTGCCTCAGTCGAAGCTAAAAGAAAAACAGTTAATGATTCTTTCTCATATTTCTTCTAGGGGTGGGAATTAAAATTTCATGACGTTAGAGATTTGTAAGTTCGGATTTATTTGAAATAGTGAGGGAACGCCGTTCCGTCTACCAAAAAAAGTAAGGGAACGCCGTTCCCACGCGTTCCCACAGCACTACACCACTGTGTAAAGGTCTTAGCTCTTCATACAATTGAATCAGATTCTTTGACTTTTCACTTTTGTTAGAAAAGTGTCTTTTGGCAACAGAAATTTGAGATTGCAAAAATATTTCATCCACACCAAGGCCCCCCCTGGTGAGCTTTGGGTGGGGGGTGCGCTCCTCACGCCCCCCTTCTAAATGACGCCTCTGAACCAAACCTAATTTATCCTAGCCTAACCTGAGCTCTATCGAACCAAGAAGCGCGTGATAAGTGTTTCGGAGGCAGTTCTGGGTTTAAACAAAGGTTTCTGTTAAGACATTAAATAGCAAAGTACTCGCTAATCTAGCCTAACCAAACCTTAACTAACCTAACATAGCGTATCCTAACCTAATCAGGACCAACATATCTTTATTCCGACAGCAAAAATGTTTGCTCATTTTTATATAAAATTTTTAATGTTCCGAGGTGTCAAAACTTTTACGTCACAAAAAAAATTACCTCACTACATCTGTGAATTATCATACATTCAACCTAACTTGTGCCCAGTTGCGTACCCCACCCCCATATGTATATATATAGTATACATACCAAAGAGGCCACAAAGACAAGTTTTCCAGGCAAGATTGATTCCAGACCCCAAAGAAGATCTCGATAACCGCTAATGTCTGAAGTAAAGGCAATAAGTTCCATGGTAGTTTTACATGTTAAAGGATTCACTACTGATAAGAGAAGTCCCTCGTCATTAATATGGGTTATTGTTCCTCGGTGTTTCTCGCTTTCTTTGCTGACATTATAAACAGTCGTCTAAAAGAAGAAAAAAATAGTATTACATTAACGTTTTAAACATCATAATATTCGTGTCTTACACAATGTATGTAAGGAAGTGAAGGAAATGAAAGAAAGAGATGAATCTCTTTACACGAGTTGTAAATACATTATCATACGACACTAAACCATATGATTCATCAGTGAAGATGGAAGATATTCCACTCCAAGAAACTACTAACAACCCAGAAAACAATGACACAACCTATCCAGTTTGAGTTGTTGAAGAGTCTTTATGTTTTTGAAACAAGTTTAATATATAAAAGAACGACCATTATATTCGTATTTATTAATTATGGAGGTGTGTTCCAGACGAAAATAGAAACACCAAATGGACAAACGATGACATTTTTTTTGGATGGGAGGCAACGACAAGTTCATTTTTTTCTTTATGAAACTTAGAATTTAGTTCAGGCCCAATTTTCTTATTGCATTGAATTGGGAATGGCTCTTAGTTTCCTTATATATACAGATCAAAACTTTAATAAAGAAGATTGAATTTTCTGTTAGTTCATATACAAAATATACAAAATATATTCCACATCATTTGTAACTTGGTGTAAATAAATGATTTGTACAACATCCATTTTCAGTAACTTTTAAGAAGTGACTTTATATCAAACTATAAATTCTATACAAAAAGTCTAGCCTAAATAAACGATGTTCAAAATGAGGATGAATGATAATAATCCTTTTATTTCATTAAAAGAACAAAAATTATAACCCAAGTGATTTGGGATCACAGATTTTTACAACTTTAACCAATATAAAATAAATAACTTTACCCCAAAAGTTTCTTATAAAATAAGTGAACATCTCGGAATAAAGTTTACAAAAGATCTTATTAAGGTAAATTTTATTAAACTGTAATTGTAAAATGAAAACTTGAATACTGTAAATATTTACCAGACGGTCGTTTATTTTTAGCTCAATGGCTGAACCTGTAACGATAGGACATGGTTTTCAAGTCACACTTTGGAGGGAATACCCAATTTACATTCACCTGGTCAAGAGGGATGAGGTTAGGGTCACCTGAAAGAAGGGTACATTGTAGGGGTTATCGAGTTATTCGCGTATACGACAGTTCTGTGTAATCAGTAAACATTATTAAATGACCTATTAATTATTAACTACAACCACTACAGTAGGTGTAGCTAATGGTGGATTTAAGGGGGGGAGTGGCCATGAGGCCGAAGCCCCCCATGCGAAAATATATATAAAAAACATACATTTCCACACGTACAATTTGCTGAACTCAATAAATGTTTGAGTGTCTTCTAAGTTCAGCAAAAAAGCATATGAAATTTGTGCAAAATAACTTATTTTTACAACTAAAATCGTTCTCTAAGTCTTCTTAAAGTTCAAATTTGCCAAATTATAACCTGATGGTAAACCCGCAATCTCCCCCATGGAGAAATCCTGAATTTGCCACTAAGTGTAGCCTAATTGTAAGGAGCAAATTTCGTGTCATCATGAATTCATTTTGCGTCGGTGTTGTTTGAGGTAAATATTTTTGGGATTTGGTAATAAAAAACATTAATGTGGGAAATATCTTCTTTTTATCTTTTAATTTTTCTGTCCATTACAGAGAATTTTGTCTCATGGAGGGAAAGAACTCGAGTTTTGGTAAATGTATATAGATACATAGTGGGGTTGCGTAAAATTTTTTAAGCACTTTTCAGGCACTAAAGTTAGATAAATACATGTAAAATATGATGTTACTGATCAGTACGAGTGTTACTGATACGATTGTTTTATGAATTACTCATGAAGGTCTTATAAAGTCTTTTTGGAAAGTAAAGGATTGGGGTAAATACCTTCAATGTCCTTTATCGTTCGTTTCTTAAAGTGGTCTATATTGATGCTGAAGGAGGGGTTCCCTAAGGCATCCTTGTACGTGATCACAGTGCTCTCATCCACCCCTAGCAGAAGCTCTTGTCACCAACCACAATCTCTTCTACTCCTTTAGGAGATATCTCGATCCAAGCTTTTCTTACCTTGGCAAAATTTGTCCAACTTTATATAAAGACATATTCTGTTTTAAGGAAACTCAAAGAATACATAAATCCACTGTAAGAAATAATACTGAAGATTGGAAATACCGATGAATTATGGAATTTGAACTTCACCATGATTGGTACTTTAGAAATTCTGATTTTTACGGACAGGGATTCTCCGTAAGACGGATGGAACTAAATTGTTTTTGCTGTTTTGTTTTTATAGAAATTTTAAAAAAATTATATTAAAATTTTTGTAAAATGTATTAAAAATTTTAAAACTCTGACATTGCTTTATAATAAAAGCAAAAGCAGATCACTATTGTTCAAAAATTGATGAACAAAAATCCAATCCAAAAAGGCTATGGAACGCTCTGAAAGAGTTAATTAACACAAAAGGTTAAAACAAATCCTTTGTCCTCCCTCACACCAGACGGAAATTCTTACAGTGACCCTAAAGACATAGCCAGTTTGTTAAACAACTTCTCCGGAATATCGGCTCCGATACTGCAACCTCGATCCCAATTACAGACACTCATTACCGACAATACATCCACGACCAACTCCAAACTAATTTTTCTTTGATTCAATATATATATATATATATATATGTACAGTACAATATATATATATATTGAGCATCGTTTATTTTCTACTAAATATACAATAAATAATTTATTTTAAATGACATAATTTAAATGAATCTGACTCCTGTATTATTATTATTATTATTGTTACCAGTATCACCAAGGTTCGAATACCTAACGTCAGTTTCTTCACTTTGCTTACGAGGAAATGGTGTTACCGACTAGGCTACGGACACTAGCTTTAAAGCCTTCTAAGTAACAAAACTAATTTTACAGCAGAAGGAAACACTGACTAATTTCTAATGTTGAGAACATTTACTATATAAAGGAGTTTGATAAGTAATTGTTAGGAATGGAAGGAAAGAGAAGTGGATTCTAAGTTTTTGTAGGATTATCTATCAACACCAATTAAAACGAAAAATTCGAAAAAAAATCTTTTGGAAAAGATGGCGCTTAAGATGGCGTTTTGGTATTTCACCATCGACACAATAATTTCTTACTTGATCGAGAGTAATGTTGTGTATCTTAAGTGAGTTCTTGTTCACGACTAAGTTCATTGTTTTTTCTACATTATTTTTCAAGTCTTTCACTGGAAATGTGATCTTGACGTCATTTGGATCATTAAATAACAGTGGCACCTGGAAGAAGAATCAAGTTACTTTTACAAAAGGAAGCAACCACATTTTCATTTGTTTAGTATTTACTATGTGAAAAATGAGTGTCATGACAGTTTAGTGCGTAGATGGCCAATTGGTGGCCCGCGACCAGTGTTATTTAGTATTTCTGACTTTTAAAGTAGTTTCGGTGTTTTTTAATATTTTAGGTTACAAATTCTAAATGTACTTTACCCGGTCATATAGTTTCGGACCCCTGATAGTGTGCAGTCTAGGTAAGAAACTGGCCCGCGGGCATAAAGAAGTTGGCCATCCCTGGTTTTGTGAATTAGAGTAAACAACGAACAGATGTCACTAGTTTTGTTAGTAAAAATATTTATGAACTCCTTTAAATCTATGTTATGGCTAAAGAGTGGACGCAAACAAACGTATGTACACTAACAATGATGATTTTTCTCTCTCTTTCTCTCTCTCTCTCCCTCTCTCTTCTCTCTCTCACGGGTGGGCACACACACACACACACACACACACACACACACACACACACACACACACACACACGAACAAAAAAAACACTTTACAAATATACTTTTGTGAATTTTAATTACCTTTCTGTCACCTGTTTGAATATATTTCTATTTGCGGAGGGACTACTAACAATTTAATTCTTTTTCTTATATTTGCAAATTGAATGCAAATCATGAGGTCATTGACGCCGTACAAATGCGGGAAAGTTTCCGTATTCAGTACTACAGTTTTACATATCTGCGTAATGAAGTGTGTGTGTGTGTGTGTGTGTGTGTGTGTGTGTGTGTATAGGTTTGGGCTACGTCGTGGCCAATGTCATAACACCGCTTCCCAGAGATCAGCGAAGTTAAGCGATATTGGGTCTGGGTAGTAGTTGGATGGGAGACCGTCCTCCGCGCCCAGATTATGTAGCGACCCGTGGTTCGGATCCCACGTAAAGCTGTAGGTCCCCTCCGTCATATGACCTTAGATGTTGTGAAGGAGGTTAAACAACCCCAATAAAAAAAAATATATATATAAGTCTCACATTTATCCGAAACGCATATGACGTGTTCCCATTAATTCAACGTTTGACTCGGGAAGTTTGACTCAGGGCCGGCCCAAGTTGTACCTTGATTACTCACCCTGAATTCACACAAAGTCTCTCACTGAATGGAAGCAAGCAATAACCTCCATTTAAATGGAGGTTATTTAAAAAATAAAAAAAATAAAAAATAAAGTAATATAATTTTTAAAAAAATAGTGAATTAACTAAAAAACAAAAACAAATCTGAATGTTTGTTTTTTTTTCTTTCTTCTTTTTCATCACAAGAGTATTGTTTATTGTTATTTATTTCACGCCAGAATTACGAGCGATTTCTTTTTCTTACTTTTAAGTATTACGGTAATAATTGGTTTTCAGTTTTTTTGCATAAAAATGACTTTCGTTTGTGAAACTGTTGAGAAACGAACATTTTTATAATTACGTCATTATCACACATCCATTTATTAAATTTCTAATATATATATATATATATATATACACACACAGTGGCGCTCATAAGTATTTGTACGGAGAAATATTTCTTTACCTTTCGTACCATGCAATAGAATAGTTAATTAGTTATGAAAAGTTTACCGATCGTTTGGAAAAATTTAACAAATAAAAAAAAATAGTTTGCTCAGACATATAATGTAGACCATCAAATAATTTGAGGGAAAAAAAAAGAAGTTAAAATGCAAAAGTTTTCATATATTTATTTACAAAATTTATTTAATAGTTTGTGTGTCCACCTTTTTGCTTGAATGACTTCAAGGATTAGGTTTTGGGTATTTTTCTACAAGGTTTCGACATTTCTATTATTATTCTTATATCCTACTCTTTAATATACAATATGGGAGGAATAAAATATCTCAAACTATGATTACAAAACAGCAGTACTTCGATGTGAGAAAGAAAACAAAATGATAAATATTTTGTCACCTAAAATGAATTAGTAGAGAAAAATATAATGTTATAATGTTTCAGACCAACAAAGACCCTAGGATCCACTCATGGCTGGTCTACCTAACTGTGTTCGTAATTGTGTATTGTGCATGTCCTCCGTGGTGGCGGAGGAGACCTACAATTTTACGTGGGTTCCGAACCACAAAGCCTTAATTTTACTACCTTAAACTATACCCAATCTATCAACATATGCGTCTAATCGATTTTTAAACATGTTTATAGGCGTGCTACTAATTATTTCTACCGGCAAACTATTCCACCTATTTACTATTCTATGCGTAAAAAAGTTTTTGGCAGCTGCTGTCTCGAACCTTCTACTTGTCAACTTACACCCGTTATTTCTAGGCCTATTATATTGAGATATTTCGAAAACGCTATCTCTATCTACGTTATCAAACCCATTCATAATTTTGAAAACCTGGGTTAGATCACCCCTTAGCCTTCTAGTCTCGAGTGTAGTTAATTTTAACTCCTTAAGCCTATCCTAGTACGACTTTGACCTAAGCGACGGAATCATCTTAGTTGCTCGTCTTGAACTCTTTCGAGTTTGTCTATAATCTATATCTTTTCGCATATGCAGATTCCAAAATTGGATCGCGTACTCCAAATGGGGTCTAACTAATGATTTATAAAGAGGAACTATAATATCGCGCGATTTGTACTCAAAATTCCGAGCTATAAAACCTAACACTTTATTCGCTTTATTGACCGCTGCTGTACTTTGTTTCGCTACTTTTAAATCACCAGTGACTATAACTCCTAAATCTTTTTCCTGCTCTACGCTTGTTAACTCCTTCCCTGACATACTATACGCAAAATTACCGTTACGCGAACCTATACGTAAAAGTTTGCACTTATCGACGTTAAATCTCATTTGCCATGTGACTGACCAATCAACGATTTTATTCAGATCTTCCTGGATTTTACCTCTATCTTCGTCATTAATCGCCCTACCACCCAGCTTCGTGTCATCCGCAAACTTTGAAACTGTACTGACTAAGCCGACATCTAAATCGTTAATATATATAAGAAAAAGCAAGGGGCCCAATACAGAACCCTGAGGAAGGCCACTCGCTACATTAGCCCAACACGACTCCGCTCCATCAACGACCACCCTCTTTTTCCTACCTCGCAACCACTCTTCTATCCAATTTATTACTACACCCCTGATTCCATGAGCCTTAGTTTTTTCATGAGTCTTTTGTGCGGTAAGGTGTCAAACGCTTTTTGAAAATCTAAATACACTACATCAACCGCCCGATGACTATCGTAAACGTCAACCACGCTTTGAAAAAATTCTAAAAGATTAGTTAAGCAAGATTTATTTCGCCTAAAACCGTGCTGCGTATTTCTAAGTTATGCAATTCTAAGTGTTCGACTATACGATCCCTAATTATTGATTCCAGTAGCTTACCTACAACAGACGTTAAACTGATTGGCCTATAATTTCCAGTCGCACCTTTATCGCCTTTCTTAAAGATAGGTGTTACGTTTGCTAACTTGAAATTATCTGGTAAGCATCCCTCAGAAATAGACGCATTAAAAATCGTTGTTAGCGGCACAACAATGCTATCTTTTAATTCTTTTAGATGTATGGGATATATGGAATCCGGCCCCGGTGATTTACGCATTTTCATTTTATCAATATATCGCATTACCTTCCCTTCACTAACCACAATATTATCCAAAATATTACCATTATCAAAAGGTATTATGTCTATGAGTCTATGACCGTAGGGATATTCGTTACATCTTCTATTGTAAAAACTGACGTAAAAAATTCGTTTAACAAGGTAGCCATTTCCTTGTTTTCAGAAACTAGATCTCCGTTAACATTTTTCAACGGCCCCAAGATACTTTTTACTGGATTTCTATTGTTGACGTATTGAAAGAATCGCTTGTATTGGTGTTTTCTTTACCGTCACGAGCTATGGAGATTTCAAATTCGTGCTTGGACTTTTTTATTACAGTTTCGCTTCACGTCTTACAGATATGTAGTTGTTTCGTAACCACAAATTGTCTTTATCGCACTTATGTAGCCTATAAGCCCTATCTTTACTCTTTATAATGTCTCCTACTCTAGAAGTAAACCACAAGGGCTTGTTGTTTACTTTCGCACGCTTAATTTTGTACGGTACACATTCCTCATTTATAGTCCTAAATACTGTTTCAAACGATTCCCACATTAGTTTTCCGTTGGAGATCCCCATTACGTTTTCCCAATTGACGTGTGACAATTTATTTCGAAATTTACAAAAGTCTGCGTGCTGGAAGTTAGGAATTTTAGTCGAGTTAGCTGGTTTCGAGTGACTTACTGAGAGGACAAACTCTACCATATTGTGATCGCTATTGCTTAACGGTTCTATTACTTGAAGATCAGTGATTAGCTTATCATCCGTAGTTATTACTAAATCTAAAATACTGTCCAACCTCGTAGGTTCCCCAACCTTTTGAATAAGAAAGCTATCCTCGAGAAAATTAACTAAACGATTACCTTCCGCGTCTCCCTGCATTGTATCGTAATTCACGTTGGCGCAATTAAAGTCACCCATAACTAAAGCCTGCTCACTACCTATTATTCTCTTTAGTTCACGATATAACGCTTCGTCCGTATCGCTGTTTGACTAGGGGGCCTATATATAACCGCAACAACAAGTTTGAAATCGTTCAATTTAAGTTCTGCTATAGTCGAATCTATCGGTTCTGGAATTGTGTGCTTTACTTCTATAACGTTCGCAATATTATCTTTGATATACAACATAACACCGCCTCCTCGCCTACCTATTCTGTTTTTAACAAAAAGTCTATAACCTCTAATTTGATACTCCCCTACAAAGTCACGTGTTTCAGTGCTAAGCCACGATTCATTTATCGCAATTAAATCATAGTCTTTACAAGCAATTAAAGAAAAAATTCGTTTATTTTATTTCGTAGGCTACGAGCATTTAAGGATAGAACCTTCAAATTGTTTGTAATTGCGACACCTTCGCGAGCGCAGGGGAAATTTGTGGAAATTACGCTGGGACCGTTCGAGTTACGGCAGCCTGAAAAGAAGAGACAGTATTATGAAATAGTCTTCCTAAACGCGCAGCTCCAACGTCATTAAGATGAAGTCCATCTCCGAGGAACAAGTCCCTCCTGCCGTAGAAACTGTTCCAAAAATTCGCAAAATGCACTCCTTCCTGTTGGCAAAGAGACTTTAGGTTATTGTTGATATAGGTCGCCTTGCTGTAGAAATCGCTACGTTGGATAATTCGAGGAAGTATACCTGTTAAAACAATCTTATTAGTTTTTTCCTTTAGTCGCTCTAGTAAGTCCCTGTACCTAGCCAGCAGTTCTTCCGATCTAGAATTTAAAACGTTATTAGTACCGACATGAATAACATACGTTGTGTCCTCAGAGGTACCGTCTGTAAAATGGTCAACACTATTAGTTATATCCTCCACCCTTGCACCAGGGTAGCAGTAACGGCGCCTACGACGAGGGTTTCTCCCACAGAATTCCTCGAGCTGCCCTCGAACAATGGAATCGCCAACGAGTCGTATTTCCGGTTCATCAGCATCTTCGAAACCTAAAACAGAAAACTTATTGTTTGTTATTACTGGTAGACAAGTCTTAGGTTTTCTCAATGGGGCTCCATTACGCACTCGAACGAAGGGTTGGGAACTAGGGGAAGAGAGAGGGCTATTAGTACTATTTATATTATTAGTAGAAACTGAGGCAGGAGGGGTCGTAACTGGAGTCTCAAGGGATTCTAATTTTGCCGTCAGGAGCATCACGCTTTCTTCAAGCCTCACTCTGGCCTCCCTCTCACGTTCTAACTCGTTCCTCAGGACTTCCATGCTTGAGCACCACCTGCAAACTAACTGTTCATTATTATTAGCCATTGTAAACGCGTAAGCGGCAAATTTCCCTTCACAGCGACTGCAAGTACTTGACGGGGGTGCCATGCTCTTAATTAGTTAAAAAACAAAAACAAAAAACGAGCGTTTGGAAATTAATAAATTACAACGTAGGTCTACCGCGTGCTTATTGTGCCGTCACCTGCGCAAACCCGCAAAAATGTTCTGAAACGCAGAAACAGGTTCTTGTAACACAAATTTATACTAAATGAATATATAATTAAGCTACCGACGAAAGATCTGTAAAAGAAAAAGTATTAATAAAACTTATCTGCTATTCGACCGACTTTTTCTTTCCGTTTTTCCTTTTTCCCACGGTGGGTGACCACACTCTACTTGATCCCCGAAGGAAGGGAAAATGAACCTTATGAAACCGTTTTCTGATAGATTTGAAAAACAAAAAAGGCAAACCAAGGGAATTTCAACCTTATGAAACCTCGTATAGTAATAGATTCGGGAAACAAACAAGGCAAGCCACGTGCACTAGCCTTGGTTTAATCAAATAATATAGTGATGAATAAAGTCAATAAATGAAATATATTCGTTAGTGAATGATTAGTAACACGAAGTAATTTAGTTAAGAATGCAGCAAACACTATTTTTTTTAAAGATACTTCAACGAAAACCACTTATTCAATTAACACTGGACACTCGATAAAACACGTCTGTTCACAAGGAAAGACTGATCATATATATATATATATATATATATAGAACTTCAAATTGTTTGTAATTGCGACACCTTCGAGAGTGCAGGGGAAATTTGTGGAAATTACGCTGGGACCGTTCGAGTTATGGCAGCCTGAAAAGAAGAGACAGTATTATGAAATAGTCTTCCTAAACGCGCAGCTCCAACGTCATTAAGATGAAGTCAATCTCCGAGGAACAAGTCCCTCCTGCCGTAGAAACTTCCAAAAATTCGCAAAATGCACTCCTTACAGGGTGGGCCGAAAGGCTGGATCCATAGGAAAATATTTATTTTAATACATAAATTACAACAAATGGTAAATACTTAAAATGAATATCAACTTTAACTCGTAAATGCGTATCCGTGATATTGTACAGTAGTTCGTACTCCAGTATAAATACTCAAATACTTTTTTATTTCAGCCCAGAAATGGCTTCGAATCTAACAACAGAAGACCGGGTAGAACTTGTGTTCATGTACGCAAGACAGGGCGCTACACACAGAGAAGTTGCTACCGAATTCAATAGAAATCATCCTGATAAGCATCCAGTAACGCATGCGACTGTTGGCAAGTTGTTTAAACGTTTCAAAGAAACAGGAAGTGTACATGATCGACGGCGTTCTGGTCGTCCAAAAACTGCAACTGATGAAAATACCTCTGCAATGGTATGTGAAACTTTAACGAATAGTCCAGTAAAGTCAACAAGAAGATTATCAAATGAAACACGCATCTCGAGAACGTCAATTCGAAGAATTATTAAAAATCATAAATTCCATCCCTAAGTGTCTCGATGTCAGAGGCCGCCAATTTGAGCATTTGTTATAATTTGTTGTTTATACTGGAGTACGAACCACTGTACAGTATCACGGATACGCATTTACGAGTTAAAGTTGATATTCATTTTAAGTATTTACCATTTGTTGTAATTTATGTATTAAAATAAATATTTTCCTATGGATCCAGACTTTCGGCCCACCCTGTATATATATATGAATTAGTATGACCTGATTTAAAAAGAAAAATATCTGGTATATTTTACCAGTTAAGAAGTTAAGAAGTTAAATCTGCATTAAATAATGAAAACATCGATATATATAAATGAAATACAGGGTGGCCCATTAGTCCCAGTAGGTTATAATTAAAGCGAAAATTCCTCTAGCGGAGCTCACACTGACGTAATCGATTACTAAGGAAAGAATATTTGTCGAGATTCTTAGATTTTCCACTTTGAATAATCATTAAATATTTCTAAACTTATTATAATAAATTTTTGGTTTGACAAGTACCTGTTTCTGGAATAGTATTTATTATTTACTAATAGATCAACTGTACGCCCTTCATAATTGGTTATGTTAAGTCGTGGTGGGGGTTGGAGATAACCTACAAGTACCCGATAATGTATCTGGGGAGAAAAAATAACATTAGATCTAATCCAAATTTCATCATCTTCAAATGTGACTAAGTTCTCTTGAATTAAAAGAAATATAAAATAAATACCAAATAAATAAATAAATAAATAATAATAATAATAATAATAATAATAATAATAATAATAGTCACTTGGCCAAACCATCCTGATCTTAACTTCCTTACACAATCATTATATTTTCTCTCTTTGATTGGGTTTAGAATCCCATCTGAGTCTTGAGGCTTAAACGGCCAAGCTCTGAAAAACTACCTTAACTTATATAGCCTAAGTTAAGCTAAACTAAAACAGACTTTATGGACTTTAGAGTCCTATTCGGTACTACCTAGGGTGGCCAGACGTCTGGCTTTAGGCCGGACAGTCCGCCTTTTTGAGCACTCTGTCCTCCATCCGGAGCCACCTTGAGCCGGACGTTAATTTGTCCTCCTTTTTGGGGTCTGGCTAAAAAGAATTATATAAATTAGCTCAGATACACTTAAAATAGCGGGTACTGAAGGCCATAATAACCGTTAACGTATTTTTATTATATGTAGTTGGCAACACTGCTGATAAGCCGCATTTGTTTTCAATTTCATGACTACGAGTCGGACAGTCAGTCTGCCCAAAGGAGTAAAAATGAATATTCATTTCTTTCAGTTATATATATATATATATATATATATATATATATATATATATATATCAGTGGCGTGCGGTCCATGGAAGCAAGGGAAGCAATGCTTCCCTATTCAAAGAAAGAAGAAAATGCTGTATTATACTTTAAAGTTTAAACAGTTCAATATGTGTTAATAATTTGTACAAAATCATTTTATTATACTATTTATAGCATTTGATTGGTAATCAGGTGGATACACAGGGTTGCCAGATCGATTTTTTAAAAAGTAGCACAAAAGTTAGAAAAAGTAGCGGATTTTGGTAGAAAGTAGCCCAATAAAGAAATTTATTTTTGAAAACTCAGGAAATATAGAAAGCATGATTTTTATATCATAGTCAAAGTGATTCTTACCTTTAAAAGTTAAAATTCCAACGTATCGAGTATTTCTTTCTCTTCTTCACTCAATTCATTCTCGTATATACTTGAATTATAGTTCAGCATGGCCTTAGTTGGAGAAAAATTATAGCAACAAATATTTTGTTTTTCAAGCGTCATTTTCAGTCTCAATATTGAAGAAAGAAGATGCAGCCCCATCCTATTTCGTAGCTTAGTTTTGGTGGATGTTACCCTTACACACTTTACACAAAACTTTCGTATTATCATCTTTTATCTCTTTTACCCATTTTGAAAACTGAGGATCTCGCAGCCATGCTGTCTGAAACTTTTTATCATACTTTGACCACTTACTCATTGTAATTTTAAAGGGTATGATATCTGAATAATAAAAATTAAACAGTGGTCTCTCACTTAATTGAATTTAACAATTAACCATACATGTATACTTTTTATCTTTATTTTGCAAATTGTCAGATTTAAAACACTGAATAAACATCTGCAACAACACGTCACTGAAGCTAATTAACGCTGACTGATTCCTCATTCGCATTTCGCCGCGGGCGGCGGCCCCGGAGAGGCAGTTGTACCACATACTCAGAACAAAATTTTGTAAATATTAATTAGGATTTTTTGGAGACAAATAAAATTTCTAGATATTATATAAAAGTGAATTTGCTCCAAATAAAATGACTAAATAATAATAGGAAATATTTGGTTCATATCTAGACTAGAGATTACTGAGCTGAAGAATAAGCATCTGGCAACTCTGCTCTGCCATGAGGCATCTAACTTTAAGCGAGGCTAAACATGTTACATACATGTAAACTATAAATTCGAGCTCAAGATATTCGCTATTCGCTAAATGTAATTAGATTAAACTTTAAACATAACATTTGAAATAATAAATTTTAAAATTATTTTGATAAATTTGGGAATGTATTATATTTCATTACAATAATATAGATGTCTGGAAATAGCTTAGATTCGAATAAAAACAATTTATTATTGGTAGCACTAGCATATTCTGTTTAATTTAGAAATTATTACTCATTTACAAAAAATAATTTGAATATTGAAATGAAACCGAAAAGTAGCGGATTGTAGCCCAAACCATTTTTTAAGTAGCCCAAAAGGTAGCGAGTAGCCCAAAATTAAAAATAAGTAGCGTACTCTCTTGAAAAGTAGCGTAATCCGCTACTTGTAGCCCAATCTGGCAACCCTGTGGATACATAGTATATACATTGGTTGCCGTTCGTGCAAGAACCTTTAAGAAAGCCGACGCAAAAAATCTCGAGTTGGACAACAATTGACGAAATGCATCCTTTTTCCCAATGACTTTCGCTTTTTTTTTACTGTTACAAATTTCTTTCCATTCTAAAAACTCATTTAATGTTTAATAATGTAGTATTTATTGAATACAACAAGTTTCATATATAGTTTTTCTACTAAAAAATTCCATGTCCATGTTAAGCGAAAAAGCATATATATTTATCGTTATTTTATCCTTCCCTACGTCAAAAAGGAAGCAATTTAGAAATCGCTGTCCAGATCTTATAGTTAATTTTCTTGAAATATCTGGCAACTTTAGGTGCTGTCTGCTGTCATTCTCTCATTTAAAGCGAATACGTAACTACGCTAGAAATGCGCAAGGGTAAGAAAGGCTTGCAAGTTTAGCTTTAATCTCAATTGAGAAAAAGCTTCTTAAGGATATGAAAACCGATGCCTTTTACGAAGAAATAATAGACATATTTAATAAAAAAGAAAGAAGAATAGAATTAACCTATAAGTAAAGTAAGTAGATGATTATATGTGTTTTGTTTTTATTATATACGAGTATTTTAAAAGTTTTATTTTTATTTTATATAATCTTTGTTGTTTTTGCTTGAATTGCTTCCCCTTGACGAAAAATCACCGCACGCCACTGATATATATATATATATATATATATATTAATGATGGATCGAGTGGTCGGTTTTTCACAACCGCGGTTGCGGTTGTGTTTGCGGTTGTCGAATTTTTTCCAACCGCGGTTGCGGTTGCGGTTATCATATACTAGGAAAAATGCGTAATTATTAACTGGATTTAGCCACTATAGTGCGATTTAGCCACACTTGGTACATAATATAATATATACTAAATAGTATTTATTTAGTAAATACCTTATGTTGAACACAAGTTTTGCAATACACCGCTACCGCTATTTGTGTGTTGCAAAACTTGTGTTCAACATAAGGTATTTACTAAATAAATACTATTTAAATGAAGTATATTCTAAACTTATATAGCTATTATGAAAGAATAGGTCAAATTAATTAAAACCATATTTTGCACTAAGTGTGTTACCAGGATGAGGGACGAGGGCCCATCGCACTGTTCATCCCACCTACCACTTTCCCCAGCCTCCACCCATTGGAAAGTTATGGATTATTATTCATTTGAAAAACTGATGTCAAACTTAATGATAGGCAGTGTGAATTTCAAGAATAATATTTTTGCTGCATTTTCACCTTTCAAGCGGCAACGCCTCTCATCGTACAACTAAGCTTTTACAACCGCAACCGCACTTATGGAACGGCGGTTGCTGTTACGGTTGCGGTTGTGAATTTTTGTGCGGTTGTAGTGCGGTTGCGGTTGCGGTTGCGGTTATTCGATCCATCACTAATATATATATATATATATATATGTTAACGTACGGTCACATACGCAGTGTCCTCCTTTTTGGAAATTTGGAAATGGCCACCCTAGTACTACCTCAGGGTTACCGACTCGACGCGGCCTACTTTAGGCCTAAGTTCGCATAAAAAAAAAAAGGTCACTATTTATGGTCTTCTTTCTAAACTTTGCAACAACACACAACCTGCAATATTGCAAGGTGCAACAATCCAATATCTACTGTACCAAACTGAATTGCAAGAGAGCCCTCTATAAGACCACGCCCTATCAGTGCCACATTCAACAGAGTAGAAAGGATGCTGCCAGCATCCGAAAAGAAATGTCATAAGAGCCCAAAAAAGTTGGCTCTAAAATAAGTGAGTTTTTCACTAACCTTACACTTATGAGATGGATATATATCATAACCTAGTGTATATACAATCAATGCTTCATTAATCAGTATAGTCATGAATCGCTTTGGGATGACAATGACTCTTCCTCTTGATAATGAAACATAATAGGATTAGAAAATTGTTGATAAATTATAGCCTAGCCGTAGTCTTAACCCTGGAACCACAACGTGGTTCTATAATACTACAGTCGTGTATGTTGGCGGGGTCGCGGGGACCCCACATTGTGGTTCTAGGGTTAAGATCTTAAATATAAGTTAACATTACGGTTATTACTTTTGAAATAAAACCTAACATGGTAACTTGTGCCAGAGCCGGCGAGAGCTGCCACGGGCCCCGGGGAAGGATTTGTATATGGGCCCCCCTGTTTACTCAGTATTTTATTATGAATTTTTTTTTTTGTGTACATAACAAGCAAACTGATTATATGTCCAAGTCACTGTTCAAAACATACAGTATGAATAAACAACTCGGAAGAAAAGGACCATTTTATTTTTCGAATCAATTATATTAATTGTATCACGATACAATTTACAAATGCAGTACCAGTCCATGCAGGCAAGACAATTGTTTAATGCAAGATTTTCATAATTAGAAGTGTACTTTCTTTGCTTTCTCTCTAGCAAAGTGGTAAATGATTCTGATGAAATTTAAAGTACGGGCTAACTGGCTTTCAATTACAGTATAATAGTTCCCAGATCTGTCAGTCGGTCTTAGGCATTGGTGGACCGCAGATAATGTTTTATCTGTTTCAGTTTGACTATGATAATCTCTATAAAATGTATGTTCATTAATTATATTTCCTCTCTGTTATTTAATCAATTGCTTTATTACTATTTTTAGATTTGATCTCCCTAGAGGTCCTGGCCCCGGGGATTTAACCCGGCTTCCCCGCCTTCTCGGCGGCCCTACTGTCCAGCAGCAATAGAGACATTGTCAAGTCTTTGTCAATAGCTACGACATTTATTATGATATAAACAAAGATATTATTACATCATGATGCCAAAAGCATTTGTTATGGTGGCAGTACTATGTCAGAGGTTATTTTAAAATATAATGTGGGTAAAAAAATTAGTTTATGACCTGATTATTAATAAATTCCCGTTTTTCACTTCAATATCCTTATTGATCATTTGGGAAAATTATTTCATTTGCTTCATCCATCTAGTAACTTGTCTGGTTCGACCAGCCGAGAGGGGATCATGAGAAGGGATACCTAACATCTACTACATGACGTTCAAATCCTTCAAAGGTCTTGAACAAATAATCTAATTTAAAAAAAATATATAATCTAGCCCAACCTACTGTAACTCTGTATAACCTAACCGGGCATATACTGTAAATATCATATTAGAGAGTCATCCCTTTGCCAAGGACGAGGGATTTAATAATAACGGTTTTATTGATAAGTCCTTCATTATTCAAATAAGTTAAATGATTCTACGGTAGCTATCTGGACTAATGCGTTCCGTGTTCTAATGAACTTTTGAAAACAAGCAAAGCATAAATTACGATAAGTCTTTTGTTAAAACATTTCGTCCCAGTAAATTCTGAAGTAAATTTGATCCCTTTTAGAACTTTCTAAAATTCGAAATTTGAGATGTTTATGGCGGAAGACCCTTTCTGTTATGTCTTCTTTAAACCGATCCAATGAATGACACAGAAGCGAAATAAGTGTAATCTACTCCAGAAATCTTTTATGACGTAATACACATTCGTTAGAACACATACTGTAATAGTTAATAGTTAAGTGACATAGTTAAAATACATAGTTAAAATACATAGTTAGAACACATAGTTAGAAAACAGGGTTAGAAACTGAAACAAAATTACATTCATTCATTTATTCGAAAGTTTAGGGAAATGCCTCCTTCATTCAGAGAAAGGAAGATGAGCGAAGTTGAAATGAGTTTGAACCTTGTGCGAAGCTCTGACGTGAAATTCTCCTTGAAGAATTTCCATATCTGTACTATTGCCTCCTATAAGAATTTGATGATTTGGAGGCATATAAGACCTGTGGACAGAATAACAACACTTGGTTTTAAAGTGAAAAATATTAATAGTATTATCTTTTAATACGATAATACTTTTCTAATAATGTGGGTTTTTATTTTATTCTTTTATGTAATATTTATCACTTTTTTTTTAGTATTTTAGTAATTTTAAGATAACTCCTACTTTTAAGTTGCCTCACCTGTTTTTAAGTAATGATCACACAATTCCTGTGATTACTCTATCAGTTAAAGGGATTATAAAAGAATTTTTTTAAAGTTAGTTATATCCTTACCATAACTTAAGACTTATAATTTTATTCTTCGACCCTTAAAGACAGCCTGGCACTCTGCGAGGCACTTCCTCGTAACAGTTAAAGGAAAAATGCACGCTACTGTCGTCTTAAGGAAAAGACAGGAAAAACATGAAGGGATTTTCCTAACCTATAAATATTTATTCAATTTTTTCAAATTTCTGTTTTGACAAATTCATTATGTTTGATTGGGTTGTTTAACCTCCATCGCAACATCTAAGCTCATATGACGGAAGGGACCTACAGCTTTACGTGGGATCCGAACCACGGGTCGCTACTTAACCTGGACGCAGATGACTATCTCCCATCCAATTACTCTTCAGACTGAAAGTCGCTGAACTTCACTGATCGACGAGAAGCGTTGTTACGACAGTGGCCACAAGAAAACTCACAAATAGATAAAAAGATTCAAAACAACAGCTACGTATATTAAAATTCGTTTCTTAACGAACATATGTTTACTTCGTCTTGAAAATAGAGTGCACAAACCCCAATTGTCAAGTGCACAAACCCTTATTGTCAAGTCATGCCTCTTAAGCAATCAGTTTAAAAGGCGTGACTTGACAATAAGAACGGTTCTTATTATAAGGTAAACTATTTCACTTCTATTCATTTAAAAAAAAAGGCAAGTGAAAATTAATGTCACAGAAAATCCACAACAAAATCATTCGTATTTGCATGCCATTGCGTCGCTCTAAGTTTTATGCCAATTAACTAACTTAGAACGAAAAGGAGTGTTCTTATACTCATGTACGGCAGACGTTACATAATCGTGAAAATGGTTTATTGTGAGCTTACGTATAAGGTGAAAGAGGAACACCAACAACGATGATCGTAGCTTCCTTGTAGAAGAGTCTCCAGGCGGAGTTATGATGGTCTCTACTGTCCAAGTTCCAAATCTCGAGTTCCTTCACGAAAGTCAAAACGGTTAACGAATGGAAGCTTCTTTCTTTTCTTATAATTAAACTCAAACATTAATAATAATGTTTGGGGTTGTTTAACCTCCTTCATAACAATAAAGAACATCATAGGAAAATTTATTTTAAATTATATTTACAAAAGAAATACATTAGAACCAAAACAAATGTTCAAATTGATGTCTTGTTTTGGGACCTTTCTTTCGTTGCAGGTAGAATAACACTCAATGTTTAATATGGACGTGAGTTACACTGGTGAAGAAAAGGCGGAGGCCTTTTCCTAAGGAATTTAATTTAAAATAAATTTTCCTATGAGTCCGGACTTATGGGATACCCTGTATAGTATTATATAGGATCTAAACCTTTACATAATTAAGTTTGTTTAAAAATAAAGTTCTGTTATGTCAGGTAAGTGAACAAATTAATCCTGAAATTATCTTTCTTAGGTTTTACTTTCGAGAATATTTTATGATAAACAATAAACAATCTGTACTCTGATACAATAGAGCAGGAACTGTATAAATTCTGAAACCAGATTATATTATGAAGGAGGTTCAAAATGAAACTTCAAGTAATTTTTAATTATTTACGTACATACTTCTCACGGAAAGTTTTTTCATCATTGTGGGAATTATATTATGCGATATTTATTCCTTTTTTATACGATTCGTATAAAATTCACGCACTGTAAACAAACTAAAAATGGTGATTTCTCCTGTCATCAATAACATTCAACTCGATGAATTGGAGAGCGTTTCACATGACCCATCGTGTTCACCCCACCGCCCTCTCTCTCTCTCTCTCTCTCTCTGTAAAATAATTATCCAAACTAGATAGTACCACTGAGGAACTGTTTAAAATGTCTTCTTAATTCTTACTTACCTCCCCAAATAGACGGAAAGAAGCAGTGTCCGATGTATTCTTTTTCAACACGTAAATGGCAAATGTTTTTCCCTGAATTGAAAAAGAAAATACGAAAAAGTATGATAAGGAAAAGGTGGTCTATATCTACAACTGATAATATTTCGCAATTCTGAACGTGTTATCCTTAAATGTATTACAAAAGTGATTCTGTAATTCCAAATTTTAGATGTATTCAAAAGACACCGAATCATTGTAGACAAAATGGTTTAGATGTACATAATGAACCCATGGAGGAAATATAGGGTGTTCCATTTATCTTGAGACCGTGTAAATGTTATCTTAAACGGAGAAAGTGTGACATAAATGGAACACCCTGTACAAACGGATGGATAATTTTAATAAAGATATATGTATGTATGTATGTTACGAGAGACCATTTTCATCCATTTTCCCCTAAAGAATAGAAGTAAGTGATAATCATGTGAATAACAGATTATTTAAACGATTTGACCTATTTTTCCAACAACCTCTTTCGGGGTTTCTTACCGGCGTTACAACTTTATCCAAATCCGCTATCTCTCCGAACGTGATTGGAACTGAATTATTCATCAAAGTTATAAATTCCTTTTCGTAGTTATCTTTAAGTAGCCTGAAACAGAAATAATTATTATAAGAAATTATTAATTTTTGAAATAAAGACCTCGCTTGTTCTTACTATAACATAAAGTGAGCCCTCAAAGTCTGATTATTTCATAAAAATTTATCTCAAATTCCCAGCAATTGCAGCTGAAACATGGTCGGTTACACAGATACTATAAAAGTACACATACGTAACCAGATTTGCTGTTGGAAGTGTAATTATCTGGCAACAATAAAAGGAGGACCCCAAATAATCTTTGGAACGAACGTTTGTGCCTACAAGATCTGTGTTTGGGTTGCAAACAGAGCATATTTGGGTTGCATCGAAAGGCTGTACGTGGGAAAGTATCCTTTATACAGCTTACAGCTGGTTCTCGTGTTATATCAATACCTTCTCGTGGTACCGTTGTTGAACAATCAGAATGGTGAAAATAAGAGGCAAACAAATCAAAATCTTCAGCGTGGAAATGAGTTCATAACATTATTGAAACTTTACGTCAGACAAGTAAACGAGGTCTCTCCTTCTCTCATACGAATCTCACTGTTGTCAAATTACATCAGATGGATGCACATGGGTCAGCAAGTTGACTAATCAAAGACTTGTGTTTTTCTTTTAGCAGTCTGCGGTTCAAAGCGATATGGGCAATATGGGCAATATGGGCAATATGGTCAACGATTTCAGATTTTGGAAATAAAGAGCTGGTAAGGACAATTTAATCCTGCTTAATAAAAAATCTCTTAAAAATCACCTCTTCCTATTTTTACAATAGGGGGTTTTGCAGTTAATTAACACGCCTCCAAAACCAAGCACTCGGTGAAAGAGAAAATAAGGGTTGTAGGTTCTTCCCTGGACATCAGCAAACTTTGGCATGAGCGCTATTAAACGCGTTTCAGAGAACCTTGATAGTTAACTGTGAAAACTAAAACTTCTTCTCATATCAGGGGTAGTACTAAAGAAAGGTTTAACTAAAATGTAACAACAGAAATCTCGACTATGCCGTGATTCATTGGTTCCATGTCAAGATACGTTTTAGTCCTTCAATTTTACATAAAATGATTCTGAAATCTTTCTAGGCTCCAAATATGAAGCTTTTTAAATCTGTATATTATCTATGCAAATCGTGTGATTGCATTCTTTCCTATGTTTAACTGTTCTCAGGCTATATTTAATTTCTGTCCAAATCCGCTCTCTCTCAAACGTACTTTTTGTACCCCCCTGTAAAGGGGCTAGCGTAAATAAACCCTTTCTTGGCTATTCTTCTTATTACTAGATTCAGCAATATCTTCTTGCTAATGTTATTAACTGAATCTTTAATAAATTTAATTTTATTAAGTGCGTATGACTTGAAGTAGCCTCACTCAGCACTCACTCTTCATCTCCAACCTTCGTCATGTAACTCCACTCGCTCTCCGACCTTCGTCGGAGAGCGGCCCGCAGTCCTTCAAAACTTCGTTCAATCGTACACGAAGCTGGATCATCTCCGTTGAGGTCTACTACTATTTCATCTCCCCGGAAGCAACATCACTTCTGCAAAATTCAGTCGCCGTCATCCTTCCGGTCTTTGCCTCACGAAAACTACGAAGTCATTTCTATCTCCTCGTTAAATATTGTTTGTTTGGCTGAAAGGTCAAACTGGTAACCCCATAACATTTCATTCCACTTTCAATCCATATATTATAGCGAGATTACCGTTGGGCCACTATTTTCCTACTTATCTTTTGTACCAGGCATAGATTAGTTATGGAAAGTTTACCATTCGTTTGGAAAAATTTAACAAGTAGAAAAATAAGTTTAACTCCAACATATAATGTAAAACTTCAAAGACTTTAAAGAAAATTAAAAAAAGGTTAAAATACTTTGTGTGTCCACCTTTTGCTTGAATGACTTCAAGATTCGTTTTGGGTATTTTTCTACATTATTTCGACATCTCTCAGTAGAAATTTTAACCCATTCTTCTGACATTCAGATTCGAACGATTTCTCTTAGCGACAGCTTTTTTCAAATTAAACCATAAATTCTCGATTAAATCGAGATCTGGGGTTTGACTGTGCCACTCGAGAAGTTTGAAATTCCTTTGTTGAAGCCAATTCAAGGCGCTCTTTCTTTTATGTTTTAGATCACTATCTTGTCGCGGTACCCATTTGCGACTCATTCGCAACTCCTGAACTGAAAGCAATACATTTTCTTCTAAACTTTCCTGATATTTTTTCGAATTCAAGATTCCATTCATGACAACAAACTTTCCTAAAAAATTAACAAGTGGTACGGCCGCAGATTCACGCGTAGCAGCGTCGCAGATCGATAAACCTAAGGTGTGGAAGTGCGTTGATGAGATTGAGAGGGTTCCCCCTTCCGGAAGGGGTTAACAACCGGAAGAATTTATTAAAAAAAATTAACAACCGGTACGTACCGCCCTCAACTCAAGCCCTGCTGTAGGAAGGATGTTTTTATTTCAAATGCAGTATTTTATCTTTGCCAAACGTACCGTTGCTCGTTGTTCCCGAATAAGTCAACTTTGGTCTCGTCTTCCAGAATGTAAATCCATCATTTTATGATACTTGGTGTACTTTAAACGAGCTTCTTTGTGCCGTTTTCGTAGCAGAGGGTTTCTTCGTGCAACTCTTCCATGCAGACCACTGTTTTTCAATGTACGACGTACAGTAGAGGGATGGACATCGATCTTAGACGGTGTTAATGTTTGGCAACTATCACGTGCACTCACTCGTCTCGTGGATTCGCAGCAGCTATTCTTTCAATCCGTTTAGCTGTACGTTCTGCAATCTCGCAAGATCGTCGACACCTTGATAGAATTTTGATTGTTTAAAAGCTTATCCATTTCTTTATAACTTCAGCAACCGTCGTAAATAGAATTCGAAGTTTTTTTCCTATCTTCCTATAACTCTTTCCAGACTCGTGTGCAGTAATAACAGGTCCCTTAAGATCTGTAGACAGCCCTTTACCACGACGACCTATTTCATACTAATGGCTTGTACAATCATCCGTTTTCAATGAAGATTTGCCAACAGTTTCTAATCAATAAACATTCAACTACTGATAAAAATTTTAAATTCTTCGAGCCTAAGGCGGACACACAAAGTATTAAATAATTTTGTAAATAAATGTACGAAAACTTTTGCATTTTAACTTTTTTTTTTTTTTTTAGCTTCTTCAAATTCTTTGATATTTTACATTATATGTTGGAGTTAAACTAATTTTTTTATTATTTGTTAAATTTTTCGAAACAAACCGATAACCTTTTCATAACTATCCTCTACATGATACGAAAGATAAGGACGAATATAACTTAAATATTTCTCTGTACGAATACTTTTGAGCGTCACTGTATGTATAACGCGAATAATTTATACATTAGTAATAACTAAAGACCGGAAGTTCAGGCACTAAAAAACAGTGAAATAGGCAGGCAAAAAGGCAGAATAAAACATGAAAATAGGCAAAAAAAAGGCATTATTTTTAAATCAAAATTCATTGAATAACATAAGCTGAAACTATAGGTAAGACATCTCCATACATTAATAAAATAATGCTAAATAAATCTATGAAGTATAGCTTTAGTTATTTGATTGGTTACACATAACAACAAGCATTACAACAACCTTCCAACAGAATCGGTTGTCTCATCTATTGATACCCAAATGTACTTGTTCTTAACGCCATCTCTAATATTTTGAATAATAATCCGATAGCTGTCTTCTACATAGGTCTTTCTTAATGATGACTCGCCAGGAATGCGTTCATTTGTGTACTTCTCCGAGAATTTTCTCAGAGACGGATTTTCTAATTTCCACAAGGGAATGCCAGCATCAACAAATGCTTTGCACAAGTCCATTAAAAATTGTGACTTACGGCTGGAGCCAGCAACGTAGTTAGTAAGTAGACATAACTGTTCTCCTCCAAGCTTCGGTTTGTCAGCGGCACTTTTGTGTTTAGCTGTCTCTATATGTTGGATCACGAAGTATTTCTTCTCTGAATTTACTGCCTTTTCACAGGCTTTACAGAATAATATAGAGCCGTCAGTGGAGAACACACTGCTCCCAAATTGCTGAACATAATCATTTAGTTTCTTAGAAGAGATGCTTTAACTTTAGGCATTATCACACGTGCTCACTCATGCAAACAAACAGCGACTGAAAACAAATATGCAGTGCTGCCATATGTACGGCATATGGAGAAGTGGAGTTGCCAGTTAATCATTAGAAGTTGCTAAATGTGATAATTTCGTAAAAAAAAACGAAACTCTTCATTCAAAACAGGTGGAATAGGCAAATTAGGCTCTTCATATCGAAACAAAGCATTTTCCCCCAAAAATGAGTAAAATAGGCAAAAAAAGACATTTATGGCATTTTGCCTGAACTTCCGGTCTCTAATAATAACTAATTTAAATTATTTATCATAGATGCCGAATAATTCATTATCTATTTATTGATTATTTTAAAAAATGTATTAATAATAATTAAGAAAACTACAATTACTGTTTATTACGAATTGATAACTTTTTAACATTCATTATTATTATATATATACCTTTCCAGAGGTTGGAAAATAACGTTCGGGTCTTGATTGATGTTTCTAGACAGGAAGAGAACCTCAGAAACGTAAGACGCGGTCATGTGTAAGCCTTTTGTACTCCAGTGGTAGCTTCTGTTGATGTCTGGAACCACGCATTCTCTATCTTTCTCACAAGGAGGGAACCAACGAAGTAATCCCAGTCATGATTCTTGCAATGAATGGAAAGTATACAGTTTTAAATTTACGTATCCTTTGTCTGTTACATAAGCTGTTAAAACTGTTGAACTGTTGAACTCCACTTCAACCTTGTTCGAAGCTACAACAGCAGTCATTAAAATGCGTGATTACCCCCAAGACAGTTGTTGAAACAAAAATCGCCGTAAAAAGTCTAAGGGAAATATACTGAAACTTTCAAAAAACCCAAAATAATTTATAATTAGTTAAGAAACAGCTTTGCCAAGGCTTCGATTTTTATTATTGGTTTCAATATTGAATACACTGTTTTTTTCCTACAGTCGTCCCTTTCCACAAAGAAGTAAAACGTATTCTCTCCCTTACCCAGTTCCATTGATATCTGATATAGAAGAGTGGGAGTAATGCGTGATATATTACAAATGTTCCGAAGGCTAAAGCATATTTGCATCTTAATTATGCCCAAACACTGCATATGGCATTTATAATGTATTACATTAACAGGTATCAGTAGGAGTGGTAAAGGGAGGAAAAATGTTCACTTTTCTATGGAAAGACGGACTTTTAGGAGAAACAGCGTATTCAGTATATAAACTAATCATAAAAAGGCGAAACCGTGGCCTAATGCTATTTTTCAACCATTTTTTTTTTTAAATTGCAGTATATTTTCCACTTACTATTCTTCAATTAACTTTTTTCTGCTACTGTACCATTCGTGATAGTCATTACTGAGATGAGTTTCAATAACTAAAACTAAAGCTTTATTTCACCGTCTTTCACAAACATCGCAAACAAGACATGATCATTATGAGTAATTGTGATTGTCAGCCACATCTGGTGGCGAATCCCTTCTAACCTACAAAATAGAACAATTTGCTTACAAAATGCGAAGGCAACCATTTTGGGATTATTTCTTCCAGAATATATCGGGACATCATCCACCCGTATGCCGGGTAAGACTGAACACGATAGCTCAGGGTTGGGTCCTTGCTCGTGTGTGGGTATGATACGTGGTTGAAAGCACTCACGCAAAATATGGATTTGTCCATGTCGAATATTGGCTCCATGTGCTTCATGTATCTGACATATAATTGTAGAAACTTTGTAATCATTTTTAGGTGAAGAAGAAACTAAACGTAACTAAGAAATTATAAGTTACGTTAGTTACATCTTCTTCAGGAGTGAAGAGTCATCAATTTAAACGTACGAGTAAAAGTCCGGAGAAAGGAGAAGGTCATCCTCGAGAAGAATGAATGCTTTGGCTCGAGGAAATTGCTGAAGGGCGTTGTAGAGAGCAAATCGGAGGTTCATGGAAATTCGAGTTGCTTCTTTGCCTTCTGGTCTGAAAGAAGAAGAGAAAACTCGAAGAAATATTGGAACCTCTCACCAATAATTTCTCTTAAAAAATTTCTTCCAATGGATATTTAATGAAATATTTTGACTCCTCTTTGAAGATACAATCTTCCTGAAAATTATACTAAGATTTATTATGTCTATAAAAACACTGCAGCTAGTTGAAGTGCAGAACTGGGAGGTCTGGTTGCTTGTGTTCCACCCAAACGTCACTCAGTTTCTGTAAAAAATTATATAATTTTAACGACGCAGCGAATTATATAAAAGACTTTTAAAGCAACATTATAACATCAGTGAGGTATAATCAATATATAAAGACATTTAGGAACGCTACCATAAGTATTCTTCTTCCATTCAGGAAACTTTCAGCTTAAAAAAAAAATTTCTTCCATGACTATAAATGTTTGTGAAATAGGAAGACAATATTTTATTATAAAACATCACCTTATTTTGATCGGTAATAAATAATATTTTAGTTCTAAACTAGAAATACACAATCCGTCTTTTTCAATGCGGTTTTCTTCATTCCATTTCGGTTTTCATCTAAGAATGAGAACTCGGGAAAGTAAGAATCTCGAAGGAGGCAACTCTTCAAATCGATCGATTCCGGTTCTTTCTCGATAGGACTTCCCTCTTTAAGTTAAATGCTTCATACAAAATACCCTCGGACCCGCAGATGCGTCACGACTCTTTTTTACCCTTTCCAAATTAAAAAAGTTTTTTTCAAATTTATAATTCCTCTTTCGACAATTCCCATTTACGTACCGCGAATGTGGTTGGGAATGACGTCAAGTGGGAAGTAATTTTTTTTATGCGAGGGATGTTAAACGCAGACCTACTTAACCCCACCCTCTTCCTCCCCCTTCAGTACGAAATAGGACGTTTCATAAAACGTCATAAACATTTTATTGACTTTATGAAAAAGTTTATCACATTTAGTGAACGTCCCAACCTCACCTGGCGATGATTGAAACGTTGTACAAAAATGTTTCAACTGAGGTTGTACCTTGTTTTCCTGATAATGATACAATGTGTGTGTGTGTGTGTGTGTGTGTGTGTGTGTTATTTGACTCCTGCTAGATTCAACTGGTTTCAATTCAAGCACAACCCGCTCCCAATAGGGAATCAAAAGCGGTTTTACATGTACAACTGCGGAAAAAAATTCAGCGCAAGGATAAAATTTAAAAAAGGCACCAAAAATGGCTAATTATAAATTACTAATATATATTTTTTCATTTTATTCGTTTTTTGTGTATTTTTTTATTACTGAAAATACTTGTAAACTTTTTCAAGTATTTTTTCGGGAAACTGTATGTACTATTAAAAATGGACTGCACAACTTACTGATGAACGAGTAGTTTTAGGCCTAAGATGAAGGCGAGATTCGTGGCATCTTTATTATGTCCATCCGTTACCAGAAGAATAATTTCTTTTGTAACATTCTCCTGAGGTGCTAACGATTCGAATAGACTTTAAACGCAGAAAAAATTAACAATTAGTATAATACTTGACCACATAAACTGTATTAATAGTTTACGTTTATTTTTTTATGATCTCTAATATGAGGCGTTCCGTAGGACAGTGACGAGCGCGCCAAATTTCAGTTTCAAGAAAACGCGCGTTAAAATTTAAAAAATGTAAATAGCCATAAAATCATCAAGTATTCATCAATTATGATGAACTTGGTCTCATTTTGAAGGTATTTTGACGTAAGTTATAGGTATGATAAAGAGGAAAGGATAAAGTGTCCAAAATTGGGAGCATGGCGGACTCGTCACTGTCGCACGGAACGCCTCATATTTGTTTTAATACCCAAGTAGCAAAATCGATTGGCCGGTATGGGTCCAATGTTCAACAAGTATTGGGCCAATGTTGATTCACTGACCTAATATTAAAGCAATATCTACTCAACCTGGTGAACTCTGGAACAATCTTCCTCAATCCATCTTTCCCCCTGTCTATGACCTCCAATCTTTCAAACGCAGAGTGTCTAAGTATCTCCAAAACCTTAGACTTTACTTTTGTCTTCCGTCATAAAAAAATATGCCCATGTCTCTGTTATTTGAGAATTATAATTAATATATTGCTCCAATGTTAGACCACTGAATTAGTACTGGTCCACTGTTTGCTGAATATTGGGTCCATATTGCCCATTCGATTTTGTTACTTGGGTTACGGGTTTAATCCACATAAAATAATAGCTTGAATATTTGTTTATTGTATAAGGATCGGCCCGGTAGCTCAGTAGCGGACTCTGAGTGGTGAGGCTCTGCTGGTTTCTTTCGTAGAAACTCCTGAAGAGAATCTATGAAGAAAAATTCGTGATTTGACAAAAATTTTTAATATGCATTTTTCATTAATGAAATGGTATATACAGGGTGTCCGAGAATTATCTGTACAATTCTTGGCTGTTATTAAAAGTCAACCATGAAGTGTAGAAATTTCAGTGTTGTCCCATTTTACAGAGAATCTCATTAAGTTTTTTCTGATACCAAGTTTTGACAAGTTTTTTAGAAATTCCAGTGTGTCCGAACATTATCTGTACAATTTCATCTTTTAATAAAATAATTCTTGATAACACGTAAAATTCTTAAACAAGATTATTTAGAATCTGTATTTTCAAAAGTTTCTTTTATTAAAGTAACGTTGTTACAAACATTCGATATGTGCACCATTAGCAGGGCCGGATTAAGACCTTTAGAGGCCCTAAGCACTTAAAAGATTTTGGTTTTGTAATTCAAAATATAAACAAAAATAAACCATAAAATAAAATTTTATTTTTTGAAATGAAACAAAACTTACAGTAAGATGGAAAATAATGTTTATTTTTGTATACTTCCACTTCATTTATATTTGAAAAGTTTTCTCCTACTTTTTTTAATTGCAAAGTCTTTGATCAGATCCTCAAAACTAATCTTACGTAACACATCTGCTTCTATACTTAGTAGAGATAAGGCATCCAGCCTGCCTTGTTGCATAGTTGTTCTGTTGGTATTTTTAATATACTTCAACTGAGAAAATGAACGCTCAGCTGAGCAATTTGTGACCATTAATGTTAAAAATATACGAAAGGCAATTTCTACATTTGGGAAGGCACACTCAATATTGTCTTCTACAATTATTTTATAAAGTTCAGCATGACTGAATCTTGTTTTTACATTTTTTTTTTGCACTGAACTTATGGCACACATATGAGTGAAACTGCTGAAGCTCAGCAGAGAAATTAGTGTTCAAGTCCTCTGGGTAAGCATCAATCATCTTTTTACAACCCTGAGAATACCTTTCAATTTCAGTAGATGATGAAGTGGTGACATTATGTGGCACATCACTTAGAAAAGAAAATCTCTCTGCTATTTCTTTGTATATCTCTCCTCTTCTTCTCATCTCAGTTTCAAGTTTGTCAACAATTGTGTAAAAGGTGGTGATAAGAAATTTATCTCCGGCATTCAGATATACTTCTGGTGCATCTCCGTCATTGGGTACCTTCTTTCTGATACGTTTGCGAGTTTGAGCTGCCTTGTAATCAACATCTGGTAGCATTTCCTTTGTAGCTGCTTCATATCTTTCAAATTCATCTCGTGAAGTGCACAGTTGGTCAGCTAATGATCCATACAGATCTGCACATGTTTTTAAGTTCACATCCTTATTCTGTAGAACTCTGCTTACTCTATGAAAATTTTGCAAAATCTCATCCCAAAAATTCAACATAAAAACGAATTCTAGCTCTTGCATCTTATTTGCAATATTATTTGCTTCTCTTCTAGTGTCTCCCTTTTGTGACTGGTCTTCAGCTATACATTCTAACGCTTCTAAAATTTTAAGGAAAGATTTCAAAATTGCTGCTGTTGCCATAGCATGTACCTCCCATCTGGTATCAGAGAGGGATTTTAAGACACTTTCATTTCCAATACAACCTTTAAGAATTTCCCACCTGCTGGTTGAGGCTAAAAAAAAGGTATAGAGCAACTGCACTGTAGAGAAGAAATTAACCGCCTCTTGACAGCAGTCAACAGCACTTCGGCCTACCAGATTTAGTGAATGGGCTGCACAGGGCACATATATAGCAAACTTGTTTGTTTCTAAAATTTTTTGCTGCATCCCCTTATAACGCCCAGACATGTTGGCAGCGTTGTCGTAAGATTGACCCCTACATTTTGAAAAGTTTAGCTTACAAACTTCACGTAAGTACTGCAACACCTGATTTGCCATTTCCTCACCAGTATGGCTTTTCATTTTCAGAAAGGTTAAAAAGCGTTCAATAGGCTGTCCATCTTTTAAGTACCTAAGTACAACACTTAACTGATCGATATGTGATAGATCTGGTGTTGAATCAACTGACAAACTAAAATAACCAGAAGATTTTACTTCGTCAACAATGAGTGCGTGGACCTTTTGAGCCATTAGTTGAATGAGTTCCTCACAGGTGGTTTTAGACAGGTAAGAAGGATTTCCTTTGCCAGAATTTCCATATTTCAAAATGTGACCTGCTAAAAATGGATCAAACCGGCTTATGAGCTCAAGCAGCCCTAAAAAATTCCCATTCTGCAATGATCCAAATCTTTCTTCTGTTCCTCGAAAAGACAAGCCACGTTCAGCTAACGTACAAATAACAGCTATGACACGCCTCAAGATATGTTCCCAGTAATCACACTTCCTGAATTTGTTTTTCCAACTGTTGTCCCAACCCCGCACCTTGTCTGCGAGTTAAGTATGTTAGCATAGTCTCGGTGAGTAGTGCTTTTTTCATGATGATCAATTACAATAGTATTTCGCCAGTCACTGAACCCTTCTTTTGCTATATTTACTTCATTCTGCAGACTAATTCATTTCACCACCATCACCATGGTCCACTAAACTTTCATTTTCAGCAATTATTTCAACCCCAGAATGTCTTGTAAAGCAACTTGAATCAACATTTGCAGTAGAGGTATCAAGAGAATTTACAGGCAAAGTGAGATCAGTAGTGAGACATGTGGTAGATGAACCTGCTTGTGACACCTCGGTGATTCCAACGTCATCATATTTTGATTTTGAAGTGATCAAAGTGGTATTTGTGTCCACTTCTGATGACGGAGATTGGTTTTGATTCAGAATCGGTATATCATGTTGACGTTGTGGTCGTGGAACTTGTGTGAAGAAATCAGTCAGCTTTGCAGTCTTGGACTCTAAATCCAAAGTCTTCTCTTGTTTCTCTTTTGATAGTTTTCGCTTTTGTGCACCACTTAACTGAACACGTTTCATCTTGGTTCTTGGGGTCTGTAAAATACAGAAATAAAAAGAATATTTTATTTGTATATTATGTGGCAATCAACACAGTTACACATATCACAATCTTGGCTTTGTTCTTTTATTCTCAGAAAGACAAAATGGGAACCGTACACAACCAAAGTGGCAATTTAAGTATAAGTGGCAATTAAATATAACTCCACCGAAATATCAACTCGAAATGTTGAATACAAATCAAATCGAAAGAAGGAACCAAAAGAAGGAACCGAAAGAAGGAACCGAAACCTATAAAATAAAAATACTAAACATTAAAATTAATAATACGCAATCTATAAAAATATCAATATTAACATTTCACTATTAACGAGCCACATTTTATATTTACATTTATTTATTTATTTATTTAAAACAATATTTAATTATAGGAAATATGAACATTTGCTTAGGGCCTAAATTGTCCTAACTACGTTTGATGTTATATATACATTACAAATTATTCACTCTGGTTATTACAATCTAAATTCTTTTATACTGTTATGACAATAGATAAATAAATTATAAAATAAAGATACGTGTATGATAAAATATTGTTATATATACAAATAAAGTACACTTCATAGACTTACCCTAGAGAAGAAGAGAGAGCAACAGATAAACTTCTTCAACGCTAATTAACTTAGGTCAGTATATCTTATTATTATAATGGCCGTGATAAACATCACTTGATACAACAGCAATATAGAGAGTTTATAGTTTCTTTTATTTTAATATTAATTTATATTACAATTCTATAAACCTAAATCTTTCTGTAAAACAATACCAAATGATTATGTAAAATATATATTTAATATTATATGCACAAATCACACGTTCAGAATAACTTCCTATAGCACACGAAAATATTTAATCTATATGTATTTTTAATATGGCGCTCAAAGATTTGATATAAACAAAATAATAACGCAAAGCGTAAAGTGTGTGATTACAACGAAATATATTTATTCTCTCAAAAGGGTTGTTGTTCACTACAAATTCAAACAATGAAAAAAAATAAATACTATATATGAATATATATAATTCAGTTTTCAACAGCTTATAGGCTATAAGCCGCGATTATAATAGTATAATAAATCCATGGTAAATCCGACAATGGAAAATTTCTGTGGTGCCCCCATTCCCTTGATGCCCTAAGCACGGGCTTATTTTGCTTAATGGTTAATCCGGCCCTGACCATTAGTGATTCGCAAAACATCCAATCGATACTCCAAATGTTGCCATGTCCGCTGCAGCATATCCACATCAATTCGCTCAATAGCAGCTGTGATTCTTGCTTTTAAATCATCAATGTCTGTCACCCGCGTACAAAAAGAAAAAACTTGTCAAAACTTGTTATCAGAAAAAACTTAATGAGTTTCTCTGTAAAATGGGACAACACTGGAATTTCTACACTTCATGGTTGACTTTTAATAACAGCCAAAAATTTTACAGATAATTCTCGGACACCCGGTATATATATATATATATATATATATATATATATATATATATATATATATATATATATATATATATATATACACAGAGGTAGTCCTCATTTTACGGAATCCCTTTATATGGAATGTCATACTTACGGAAATTTTATTTTAATACCTAGGTCCGTTATTCGGACAAAAATTTTGCAATTACGGACATTTTTTCGGAAAAGTTAAAAATTAAATTTCACTGCTGAGCAATGATACGGACTCTATTAAATTCCCTACAAGCAAAAAAAAAAAGAAGCACGATTAGATGATTTTTATGGCTAGATTACAAAAGTACATGCTCAAATCCAAAAGAAAATGGCATCACAATGGAAATATAGAAAAACTTCATTTTTCGAAGGAAAACTGCACTATATAGGGAATAAAAATTTCCAACCAAAAATATCCTCGCCTCCACCCACGGCAACCACGCGCCAAGATGATGGATCAGACAGTGAAGCTGACGACCCTCCATTGCTCCTTCAGTTTCAAGAGGAAGCATCTGATGATGATGTGGAAGACGAAGGTGCTGCCCCTTCATCAACCACCTTCTGACTTCCTTTCCACGACTCACAACACTACCACCAAGCACCAATCAGCAGTTTTGGGAGGTGAATACAACTATTTATGCAGTTTATTTCCTCCAGTACAATAGAATTTATAAAAATATATTAAAATATTATTGTTTTCTATTTAAATGTGTTTAAAAAGGTAAAACATTATGTTTATTATGCAGTTTTGGGTTGGAAAAATCTTCCGTCGGAACGCCTCCCATTATAACTTATAATAAGGTTTAATAGGAAAATAGGGTCCGTTATGCAGAAATTCGGTTTACGGACAACTTTTCAAGAACGGAACCCTTCCGTATAATGAGGACTGCCTGTACTTATGAATTACATGGAATTTAAATTTGTTGTTTCAACTCTGATTTATTTATTTTTGTTACTTCGGTGCACCTTGGTAATTTATATTTCATAATACTTGTAAGGACTCTCTCTCTCTCTCTCTCTCTCTCTCTCTCTCTCTCTCTCTCTCTCTCTCTCTCTCTCTGTTCACAGATTTTTCTTAACACTTACTGGAACAAGTGCCTGGTTCGATTTCCTATTATGAAAATGAGTGGTATTGACCCGACGTAAGTGGAATTCTAAAAAAATAAAAACAATAGACGAATTTATACATATAAAATAATCACTTTATATACGAATTACATAATAACAATTCAATGAATTGCTTTACATTGCCTTTTGAGGAGTTAGAGAATGGGTTGGTGTACCAAATCTGGTTTTTACTCCCTCATACCTGGGATTTTGGAACATAAGTTTCCTCAAATGGGGAAAGATACTGCTCATTTCGATGACCGAAATGGTGTTGAGAAAGGAATATGTATCACTAACGTGTGGATATCCTGCGTGGTTTTAATTCACAGAAATGGCTTCAGCATACAAAAGAAAAGTGACAGATTTAAATGCTCCTAAATGGAATTACTTTAGTAGTTTATGAAGACGTCATGTAGGCAACTTTGGTCTTTCGATGCTTGACGTAATATATATGATAGTTTTGTAGACGTAAAAAGATAGCATCACCTACGTTGTTTTCGCTACGTAATGTTTGATTTCTGTCTTTAAAATCAAAAGGATTTTTACAATCACAAAGCCTCGAAAATCCGTCGTAGATCTGGCAGAAGATTATTCTCGCTTTCCATCTCTCTGAAGAAGGCCACGAAGGGCAGTCTGAAAATAATAATAATAATATAATAATAATAATAATAATGAATATCATTTATTTCTATTGCTACACTGACTACTTCTCTGCACAAATACTTGAGTATTATAGCCGCAAAATGTATGAGTGCAAGGTGCAATTGCATAATATTACGTAATGTTGCAAGAGTGCCACCCATCATCCCCCTTTGTTGTAAGAGTGCCACCCACCATCCCCTTCGTTGCTAAGCCCCGCCCCTCGTTGCCAAGTCACCCCCTTTGTTGCCAGCCCCGAAATGGGACTGCAAGGGGTATGCAACCTGGAGTTATCCCCCAAGCTGATCCCCCCAAAGGGGAGTACCGACCTTTGTTGCCAACCCCAAAATGGGATTGCAAGGGGCATGCAACTTGAAGGCGGAGTTCTCCCCCAAGCTGAACCCCCAAAGGTGCATGCTTTAATTAAATGATTATTTCTATCTGGTAGCTCAACCCTGTAAGTCAGATAACAGAAGAATATATGCTTTAATTAAATTAATTATTGCTATCAGCTTTCTAAGAGAGATGACGGAGGAATAATAGCAATGTATTTCTCAGCCTTCTAAGCCAACTGACTGTTATGCCAACTGGCTCTGGCTGATTAATAAATGCTTTAATTAAATGATTATTTCTATCTGGTAGCTCAACCCTGTAAGTCAGATGACAGAAGAATATATGCTTTAATTAAATTAATTATTGCTATCAGCTTTCTAAGAGAGATGACGGAGGAATAATAAGCAATGTATTTCTCAGCCTTCTAAGCCAACTGACTGTTAAGCCAACTGGCTGTGGCTGATTAATAAATTAAATACATGGCGCTATCTGGCAACTCAGCCAACTGGCGGATTAGAGGTCTATAAAAGAGCGGGAGGCGGACGACGGAGTCATATGAGCTCTGCTCCCAGCTGAGCAAGGATCTCTGGTCCTTTCTCTTTCTGGCCCTTTGGGTGGTGAGGAAACCCCTTCCATCCCATAGACAGGGTTGCCAGATTGGGCGACTTTTCGCAAATGGGGCTACTTCTGAGGACCTGTGCTATCAACATTTATGATTTTGCGATTTTGCGAATTTTGTGCTACTTCCCCCCACAACTTCGCGACATTGGGCTATTTTCAGAAATTTTATGTAAGTGTACAAATATTTGTTATACGATGAACCCTTTCTTTCTTAATGTGTAATTTTTTGAAGAGACAATGCAAAACCCCGAAATTATGAATAATAGACCACTAATATAATGTAGAAAACATTCTATTTTCACCTGAATTTAATATTAAACCTTATGCATTAGGACATAGAGTTCAAAATAACTGATCTCCGACTTAATTTTCTTTCGATTTTGGACCTTATGTAAGTAAAATCTTTCTTTGAATTCGTATTTGGATTACAGGAAAAATATTGCATAATTAAGTGATACAATGTTTAAATGAATTATTTATGCGATATTTTTCCCGTAAATATTCATAGAATAATAATTAATAACGTAACTGACGCTAACCATGATGCAATATAACGTTTGAAAACGTTTCTGAACGTGTTCCGCGGGCCCGCCACCATGGCGCCGTCATCGCCGCCATGCGTAAACACGTTTTAATATGTATAACAAGGGAATAAATGGATTAACATTAATAACGTAACTGACGCTAACCATGATGCAATATAACGTTTGAAAACGTTTCTGAACGTGTTCCGCGGGCCCGCCACCATGGCGCCGTCATCGCCGCCATGCGTAAACACGTTTTAATATCTATAACAAGGGAATAAATGGATTAACATTAATAACGTATTTTCGAGTATTTTCAAGAGTTACATCAACAAAAAACAAACTTAGGAATCGGATGGGTTTAGAACTTTTAGCTTCTGTACTTCGTATAAAAATGATGCTTGAAGAAAAAAGCATTTGTTGTGTTAATTTTGAACCTTCGCCACCTATGCTTAAATATAATTCTGGCATTTACGAAAAGTCAGAAAAGACCTTTACAAGCCATGATGAAGGAGAAAAAGAAGACGACGAGCTATTGAATTCACTACAATTTTAAATAAAAACCGTAAGTAAATTTTATAGTATAATAAAATAATGAAATTGGGGTTGGGCTACTTTTTGCGACTTTTCGATACGTTCCTCGCTAATTTTGTTCAAAAGTATCTGGCAACTCTGCCCATAGAGGCCTCTTAGGTTAGGTATGCCCCTTTGGGGGGGGTTCAGCTTGGGGAGAACTCCGCCTCCAAGTTGCATACCCCTTGCAATCTCATTTTGGGGTTGGCAAGAAAGGTCGGTATTCCCCTTTGAGGGGATCAGCTTGGGGGATAACTCCAGGTTGCATACCCCTTGCACTCCCATTTCGGGGCTGGCAACAAAGTGGGTGCCTTGGCAACGAGTGGTCGGGGCTTAGCAACGAAGGGGGGTGGCACTCCTGCAACATTAAGTAATATTATGCAATTGCAACTTGCACAAATACATTTTCGGCTATACTACTTACTTGTATATCTGTTCCACAAAGGGATGACAAATAAGCGAGTCGATTTTCAAAACATTACTCTGGACGATCGTCCAGGGTAAGTGCCAGTGCTAAGGGAGGTTGGGGGTGCCAACCCCACCCAAAAAGTATAAAATCGAATATAGAGTAACCTAACCTAAATTAAACTAAACTTAAACATACAGGGTGTCCCAGAAGCCTGGACTCATAGGGAAAAATAGACATTATATTTTTAAAGTGAAACAAACATTTCTAATGTCAGTTTTAGATATTTCAGGAAAGAAAATATTCTGATGGTTCAGTGTACCAATCAAGAGAAGGTGCAACTGGTACTGCTACATGTTTCCGGAAAAAGCCAGAGGGAAGCATGTTCTTGAAATAACTGACATGCCTCCCTCTGGCTTTAGGTTAGGTTAAGTTAGTAACTTCCTGAAGTCCCCGAGTGAAACAGTAATTACGTAAAATTACTGAAACTTTCAGGGAATTCACGAAATCACTAGCTTCACAATCTTACTGTAACATATATTTATATACACAAACAATTTTATTTTCAAGGTTAGGTTAGGTTACTCTATATTAAATGTTCTACTTTTGGGGGGTTGGCACTCCCAACCCCCTTGGCACTAACACGCTGGAACCCCCACACTCCACACCCCGTCGCCATCTTTGGACCCCATATTACTACAAGTATACCAAACTTCAGATTATGAAAATTATGAATGTAACTTCACTGATAAAAGATAAAGTATTCAAGTACTCAAGTTATAAGACAAGTTAAAGTACTCAAGTTATAAGACTGTCTGATATTCTTCGTTTTATGTCCACTTTCATAATTTCTGTTAGACTCATTTTTATTTCCCGAAACCTTTTAAACTTCACTGTCCAACTGGTCATAAAAAAAATTGTGGGTATAAATTCATTTAACAGCTTCTTAGAATGCAGAGGCAGCAACTGCAACAGAAATACTTTCCTAACCTGAATAAACAGAATTTAACTTGACATGGTGAAGTTTAATCTATACATAATCAAACCTAACCCAGTATAATCTAATCTAACCTACTGTACATGTGCCATCGCTCATTTGTTTTTCAGGAAAGGGTCTCATGTAAATTACCGTTTGAGTTTCTGGGACCAATTTGTTGGGCATCAAAATGGAGAGTAAACGGGCTTCCAGTGGTGTTGAGTTTTCCTAAATTGGGAATGAGAACCTCCTGAATGGTTTTTCCCCCTTTTACGAACAGGTTGAGCCACGAGTCTCTGTATAAGTAAGATGGCGACCACAAAGACCCCATTTTGGCGAATATATTCTTAAGCTTTTTACCTATATAATTAGCGCCATCTCTCTGTGTAAATTCAGAAATAAAATGAAGTGAAGTCTCTCTCTCTCTCTCTCTCTCTCTCACACACACACACAGACACACACACACGTATGTGCGTGTCCGCACAAGGAGGTACGGACATTTTTTAAATCCATTTATCTAAAAAAGTAATTAACCAAACCAGGGCGTCATTTCAAAATGGCTTAGAGGGGGGCGAAGAAGGCAGTGAGAGGCCCCTCACATGTCAAAATGTATTAAGTACCACTCACAATGTACTTTATAATCAAATTAATATAAACAAGAATGATTAAATGGTATCAGCTAGACTGGTTATTTTCAGTTAACTATCAAATTATTAAGTTAAACAATAAATCATGAAATTTATATCACCTAATGTAGTAGAGGATACCTTCTAGACATCATTTTTACAAATTCATCAACCAAAACATCAAAATTAAGGTTTTTGACCATTTCTTTTTCAGAGGCCTTCAGAAGCAAGTCGATCATCTCTCATCGTAGTTTGTAAATAGTGTTTCACCAAACTCATCACAGAAAACAATCGCTCATTACTGGCAATGGTTACTGGAAGAGTGATGATTATTTTCAAAATTTTCAAAATTTTAGAATAAGCTAACTGTAAAGGCAGTGGTGTAGTGCTAAATAAAGAAGTGAGGGAACGCATTTTGAAAGTGTTACTCAGATGTGGGGGGGGACAATGGCGAGCGCGGCGAGCCCATACAGCTGGGGGTCCGGGGGCACTGTAAGCCCCCCGGGAAATCTTTTGAAATCTGACCAATTTCAGGGATATTTTGAGGTCATATGCACTGGATATTAGGATATATTCCAAGGTTGAAGATGCAGTATTTCCAGTGTCATTAGATATATGACATCCAGTACGATCAATAAAAATAGCTAACAACTGGAATGATTAACTAAAAAAAAGTTAACAACTGGTACGCCGTGGTGACTGTTTCATCAGATCTTTATAGGCTAGCATTGCCTCAGTCGAAGCTAAAAGAAATAAACAGTTAATGATTCTTTCTCATATTTCTTCGGGGTGGGAATTAAAATTTCATGACGTTAGAGATTTGTAAGTTCGGATTTATTTGAAATAGTGAGGGAACGCCGTTCCGTCTACCAAAAAAAGTAAGGGAACGCCGTTCCCACGCGTTCCCACAGCACTACACCACTGTGTAAAGGTCTTAGCTCTTCATACAATTGAATCAGATTCTTTGACTTTTCACTTTTGTTAGAAAAGTGTCTTTTGGCAACAGAAATTTGAGATTGCAAAAATATTTCATCCACACCAAGGCCCCCCCTGGTGAGCTTTGGGTGGGGGGTGCGCTCCTCACGCCCCCCCTTCTAAATGACGCCTCTGAACCAAACCTAATTTATCCTAGCCTAACCTGAGCTCTATCGAACCAAGAAGCGCGTGATAAGTGTTTCGGAGGCAGTTCTGGGTTTAAACAAAGGTTTCTGTTAAGACATTAAATAGCAAAGTACTCGCTAATCTAGCCTAACCAAACCTTAACTAACCTAACATAGCGTATCCTAACCTAATCAGGACCAACATATCTTTATTCCGACAGCAAAAATGTTTGCTCATTTTTTATATAAAATTTTTAATGTTCCGAGGTGTCAAAACTTTTACGTCACAAAAAAAATTACCTCACTACATCTGTGAATTATCATACATTCAACCTAACTTGTGCCCAGTTGCGTACCCCACCCCCATATGTATATATATAGTATACATACCAAAGAGGCCACAAAGACAAGTTTTCCAGGCAAGATTGATTCCAGACCCCAAAGAAGATCTCGATAACCGCTAATGTCTGAAGTAAAGGCAATAAGTTCCATGGTAGTTTTACATGTTAAAGGATTCACTACTGATAAGAGAAGTCCCTCGTCATTAATATGGGTTATTGTTCCTCGGTGTTTCTCGCTTTCTTTGCTGACATTATAAACAGTCGTCTAAAAGAAGAAAAAAATAGTATTACATTAACGTTTTAAACATCATAATATTCGCTGTCTTACACAATGTATGTAAGGAAGTGAAGGAAATGAAAGAAAGAGATGAATCTCTTTACACGAGTTGTAAATACATTATCATACGACACTAAACCATTGATCCATCAGTGAAGATGGAAGATATTCCACTCCAAGAAACTACTAACAACCCAGAAAACAATGACACAACCTATCCAGTTTGAGTTGTTGAAGAGTCTTTATGTTTTGAAACAAGTTTAATATATAAAAGAACGACCATTATATTCGTGTTTATTAATTATGGAGGTGTGTTCCAGACGAAAATAGAAACACCAAATGGACAAACGATGACATTTTTTTTGGATGGGAGGCAACGTACAAGTTCATTTTTTTCTTTATGAAACTTAGAATTTAGTTCAGGCCCAATTTTCTTATTGCATTGAATTGGGAATGGCTCTTAGTTTCCTTATATATACAGATCAAAACTTTAATAAAGAAGATTGAATTTTCTGTTAGTTCATATACAAAATATACAAAATATATTCCACATCATTTGTAACTTGGTGTAAATAAATGATTTGTACAACATCCATTTTCAGTAACTTTTAAGAAGTGACTTTATATCAAACTATAAATTCTATACAAAAAGTCTAGCCTAAATAAACGATGTTCAAAATGAGGATGAATGATAATCCTTTTATTTCATTAAAAGAACAAAAATTATAACCCAAGTGATTTGGGATCACAGATTTTTACAACTTTAACCAATATAAAATAAATAACTTTACCCCAAAAGTTTCTTATAAAATAAGTGAACATCTCGGAATAAAGTTTACAAAAGATCTTATTAAGGTAAATTTTATTAAACTGTAATTGTAAAATGAAAACTTGAATACTGTAAATATTTACCAGACGGTCGTTTATTTTTAGCTCAATGGCTGAACCTGTAACGATAATGGACATGGTTTTCAAGTCACACTTTGGAGGGAATACCCAATTTACATTCACCTGGTCAAGAGGGATGAGGTTAGGGTCACCTGAAAGAAGGGTACATTGTAGGGGTTATCGAGTTATTCGCGTATACGACAGTTCTGTGTAATCAGTAAACATTATTAAATGACCTATTAATTATTAACTACAACCACTACAGTAGGTGTAGCTAATGGTGGATTTAAGGGGGGGAGTGGCCATGAGGCCGAAGCCCCCCATGCGAAAATATATATAAAAAACATACATTTCCACACGTACAATTTGCTGAACTCAATAAATGTTTGAGTGTCTTCTAAGTTCAATCAAAAAAGCATATGAAATTTGTGTCAAAATAACTTATTTTTACAACTAAAATCGTTCTCTAAGTCTTCTTAAAGTTCAAATTTGCCAAATTATAACCTGATGGTAAACCCGCAGTCTCCCCCATGGAGAAATCCTGAATTTGCCACTAAGTGTAGCCTAATTGTAAGGAGCAAATTTCGCTGTCATCATGAATTCATTTTGCGTCGGTGTTGTTTGAGGTAAATATTTTTGGGATTTGGTAATAAAAAACATTAATGTGGGAAATATCTTCTTTTTATCTTTTAATTTTTCTGTCCATTACAGAGAATTTTGTCTCATGGAGGGAAAGAACTCGAGTTTTGGTAAATGTATATAGATACATAGTGGGGTTGCGTAAAATTTTTTTAAGCACTTTTCAGGCACTAAAGTTAGATAAATACATGTAAAATATGATGTTACTGATCAGTACGAGTGTTACTGATACGATTGTTTTATGAATTACTCATGAAGGTCTTATAAAGTCTTTTTGGAAAGTAAAGGATTGGGGTAAATACCTTCAATGTCCTTTATCGTTCGTTTCTTAAAGTGGTCTATATTGATGCTGAAGGAGGGGTTCCCTAAGGCATCCTTGTACGTGATCACAGTGCTCTCATCCACCCCTAGCAGAAGCCTCTTGTCACCAACCACAATCTCTTCTACTCCTTTAGGAGATATCTCGATCCAAGCTTTTCTTACCTTGGCAAAATTTGTCCAACTTTATATAAAGACATATTCTGTTTTAAGGAAACTCAAAGAATACATAAATCCACTGTAAGAAATAATACTGAAGATTGGAAATACCGATGAATTATGGAATTTGAACTTCACCATGATTGGTACTTTAGAAATTCTATGATTTTTACGGACAGGGATTCTCCGTAAGACGGATGGAACTAAATTGTTTTTGCTGTTTTGTTTTTATAGAAATTTTAAAAAAATTATATTAAAATTTTAGTAAAATGTATTAAAATATTTAAAACTCTGACATTGCTTTATAATAAAAGCAAAAGCAGATCACTATTGTTCAAAAATTGATGAACAAAAATCCAATCCAAAAAGGCTATGGAACACTCTGAAAGAGTTAATTAACACAAACAAGGTTAAAACAAATCCTTTGTCCTCCCTCACACCAGACGGAAATTCTTACAGTGACCCTAAAGACATAGCCAGTTTGTTAAACAACTTCTCCGGAAATATCGGCTCCGATACTGCAACCTCGATCCCAATTACAGACACTCATTACCGACAATACATCCACGACCAACTCCAAACTAATTTTTCTTTGATTCAATCCTGATTCAATATATATATATATATATATATATATATATATGTTAAACACAGACCGTGCATGGAACAAGGAACTCTTCTGGGAAAATTAAATCCACTATAGTCCGAATAAGTAATGGTAAATGACAAATACCATAGTTTTTCTTTTTCATGATTTTAGCCCGACGTGGGCAACGGGTCTCTCGCAAAGAGATCCCATAAATATAGCTTCCCTCACCAGCTATCTGCAAAGCAGACAGGATCCAGCTTTGGGACATGGATCTAGGGTTTAAAGCAAGCCTAGATCCCTACATTCAGAACCTCTATATAAGTAAAAGACTCGTTGCATTCACGTCGGGTTGAATAAATCAAAGAAAAAGGGGGTAACTATTGTATTTTTAGCCAAAAAAAACACCAAAACTTAAACCTCAACCGGGACATTGAGCGTCCACTTTTCAAGGCACGTAACACGTCCGTTTAATATACACAAATTCAGAATGGTTCCCTGAGACAATTATATGTTAAACACAGAAGAGTTCCTTGTTCCATGCACGGTCTGTGTTTAACATATAATTGTCTCAGGGAACCATTCTGAATTTGTGTATATATATATATATATATATATATATATATTGAGCATCGTTTATTTTCTACAAAATATACAATAAATAATTTATTTTAAATGACTTAATTTAAGTGAATCTGACTCTTGTGTTATTATTATTATTATTATTATTGTTACCAGTATCACCAAGGTTCGAATACCTAACGTCAGTTTCTTCACTTTGCTTACGAGGAAATGGTGTTACCGACTAGGCTACGGACGCTAGCTTTAGCTTTAAAGCCTTCTAAGTAACAAAACTAATTTTACAGCAGAAGGAAACACTGACTAATTTCTAATGTTGAGAACATTTACTATATAAAGGAGTTTGATAAGTAATTGTTAGGAATGGAAGGAAAGAGAAGTGGATTCTAAGTTTTTGTAGGATTATCTATCAACACCAATTAAAACGAAAAATTCGAAAAAAAATCTTTTGGAAAAGATGGCGCTTAAGATGGCGTTTTGGTATTTCACCATCGACACAATAATTTCTTACTTGATCGAGAGTAATGTTGTGTATCTTAAGTGAGTTCTTGTTCACGACTAAGTTCATTGTTTTTTCTACATTATTTTTCAAGTCTTTCACTGGAAATGTGATCTTGACGTCATTTGGATCATTAAATAACAGTGGCACCTGGAAGAAGAATCAAGTTACTTTTACAAAAGGAAGCAACCACATTTTCATTTGTTTAGTATTTACTAAGTGAAAAATGAGTGTCATGACAGTTTAGTGCGTAGATGGCCAATTGGTGGCCCGCGACCAGTGTTATTTAGTATTTCTGACTTTTAAAGTAGTTTCGGTGTTTTTTAATATTTTAGGTTACAAATTCTAAATGTACTTTACCCGGTCATATAGTTTCGGACCCCTGATAGTGTGCAGTCTAGGTAAGAAACTGGCCCGCGGGCATAAAGAAGTTGGCCATCCCTGGTTTTGTGAATTGGAGTAAACAACGAACAGATGTCACTAGTTTTGTTAGTAAAAATATTTATGAACTCTGTATTACTCTTGTTGAGTTTTCTCGGGTCGTTTCAAGAATATTCATTCTGTATAAGGGAAATCACGTGATATCTTCATTCAAGCTACCGTTTAATACTTTGTGTGACAAAAGTTCAAACTCTTTCCGAAGTTCAAATGGTGTTTGAACATAAATCTCTATTTTATCTCATCATGTGGATTCCGTAATTTCCTTTATACAGAGTAAATGCTAAATATGCAGATTCAACATTCAATTACATTAAATAATACGAGAGAATTAAGTTTTCATTCAAATGTGTCTAAAGTATCTTAAAAGAACACTAATTCTATTATTTCTTAACTCTTCTAAACATATTTCAGATTGTTTGTTTCTGAGTGTGGATGAAATGTCATATGCCTACTCCCAAGAAGAAGAGGAAACCCGTTTTTCAAATATTTCTCTCGGTTTCTGGAGAGCGGCGATAGATTTTATACGAAGAATGAATGAATAATTTGAAACCGACCCTCCTATTTGAGTTTTTGAAAGACATAAAAGGATAAATGAATGCATGTATGATACAAAACATAATTAATAACTATACCAAAGAAGAGTTGTTATTATTATTATTATTATTATTATTGATGTTGTCATCAGATTTCTCTTTTTCTTCCTTCAAAAACTCCCTGAGGGTTCTGCGAGCCATCAAACCGTTAAAGAAGAAGATAAAAATCACTCCAATCACGAGTAGATATTTTGTTCGTCTCATGATTCTTCTGCAAAAAGAAAGAAAAATTAAAATTATTTTTACGGGATCGAAAACGAAATAAAAATTATACACGCAAGTAGTACGCACTGGCACGGTGGCTCTGTGCCAGTTAAAAGACTAGAAAAATCTATTGGCGAGGCTTCTGATGGGAGTGTTTGTCACAGCTCTCCATCAGACAGTTTACTGCCGAAAACTATTCTCTATTCGCTAAACCTACAGAATACTATCACTTAAGTGCAAAGTGACCTAACCTAACAGGTCATATTTCAGGCGCTCTTTTCGTTGTTAAATCAGATAAAAGTTTCCCCAAATGCGCACTTCGTCCCCAAAAAGTGAAAAATAAAGATTTTTTACGCAAAGAGTGACAAAGAAAATGCCATAAAACAGCGGCGTTTATGTTTGACGGCACAGGGTTTATGCGAACAGCCTAGGTTGCTGTGGCAAGTAAAAGAATCGTCCAGGGTACGGCTCGACTGGGCCTTTTATACATTCGAGTCTCGCGCATGCGCATTGGACCCATACTTTGAGGGCTTGACATTATTCACATCGTGCGCACCGGAAGCGAGCGATACGCCCCCCTCCAGGAAAGCTTCGTCATTCTATAACAAATCCTTTCCCCTTTTCAAAAAACTAATATATATATATATATATACTGGGTGATCCAGATGAATGGGACCCATAAAAAAAAGCCAAATATTCTTAATATTTAATTCCTTTCATAAAAACTATATATCATTCGAAAGAGTAGAGTTACAAGTTTATTATGAAATATTTATTTTTTAAAAATGACTCCTTTCAAATGTGCTCCATTAGTTGCCAAGCATTCCAGTGTTCTCGCTTGTAAGTTCTGCATCACTTTTGCAAGAGTGTGCGGTGGTATGGCCTGTATCTCATTTGTGATGGCGGCCTTCAATTCTTGCAAGGTCGTTGGGTTATTTCTGTAGACCCTACTCTTTAAATATCCCCAGAGATAATAATCTAAGGGAGATTTTGTTTGTTTACAGTTCCATTCAAGTGAAAATGGGCTTCGTCTGACATAATCAAAGTTGCTAGAAAATTGGTGGTGTCATTTACCTTCTGTTGGATCCATTGACAGAATTGTCGTCTTCGTGCGAAATCTCCACCGTTTAGTTGTTGCACTGTTTGAATTTTATATGGAAAGAGCATTAAATTTTGTTTGAATATACGGTGTGTTGTTCCATATCCAACTCCTAACAGCTGAGAAGCACGTCTGATGCTTATGTTAGGATTATCCTGTACAATTTCATGAGTTCTGTTAATGATCTCGTCTATCCTTGCTGTGCGCACTCTTCCAGTTGGTTTTCTTTTTCCAATGCTGCCAGTTAGGGAAAAATTTCTGACACACCGACGGATTACTTTCTTAGAAGGTGATTTTGACATCTGAAAATTTGTCTTGAAAGATCTTTGAGCTGAAACTACACTTCTTCCATGCTCATAATATTGCTCAGTTATGAAACGCAGCTGTTCCACAGTCCATGCAGTCATCTTGAAGGGTTAGTTTTAACTAACACTTTTATTTTGTTTTGTATCTTATCTTGTCTTGTATTGTCAAAACCTATACAATCCTGTACAAACTTGTAACTATCCTCTTTCGAATGATGCATATGATTTTATAAAAGGACTTATACTTTAAGAGTTACAGGGGTTTCTTTTGGGTCCCATTTCTCTGGATCACCCTTTATATATATATATATATATTATATATATATATATATTAATATATATATATATATATATATAGTGGCCTACGGATCACCAGTTTGATGTGGCCAAGAAAGTAGGCTTACTATAATTTATGAATGATATTGAAGTGAATAATTAGGGGTCACCAGCTTGGGCCTACAGCCCAAACAAACAATATTTAATAAGGAGAGAGAAATTACTTTGTTGTTTTGTGTTTAATTAGGAAAATAAATAAATTATTTGTTCACAGTGATTAATAATTTCATAACGGTATTTATAGTGATTAACAATTCTAAAATGGTATTTATGCTATGTTAAAGATGACTGATTAAAAGCAATAAGGAATGGTTATACAGTCTAATTGTTAAGTAAGTACTCTAATTCAGGTAGGCTAATGAGATATGCCGAGGTGAACACAGAATAAGTAATTAAGCCAATAATAACTGAAATTATGAAAGTACGGTATGGCACAGTAAATGGATTAGGTCGGTGAAAATGAAATGCATAAAAGAGCACATAAACAAGCGGAGACAAAATAAGTAAGTTATATGAATGAACACAATAACAAAGCGATACAAAAACTACGGTATTGGTACAACACTTGAATAGGCCTACTGTGGTCTCAACAGGAGAGATAGTTTGAGTGGTATTGAAGACACTTTTTAGGGCCTACGCGATTAGGCAGAGCTTGTGGAAGCACGACGTAACAAAACACTGTAGGCCGAGTGAGGGCCGACAACATGCTTACCGCGACGCTGGATAACTCTGAATACGTTTTGAGAGCCTACGTGAAGTTTGACCGTATTGCGTTTCGCCGTAGATGACTTTGGAGACTGTTGATGGCCTACTGAAGTTTGACCGTATTGCGTTTCGCCGTAGATGAATTTGGAAACTGTTGGCCTACCGGCAGGAGGATGTGCTAAAGGTCTGTTGAGATACTTGTTGAACAGGCGCCGAACGAATTGTGGTGAAGGATGAGTGAAGCCAGGGCCAGAAGGATGACGCCGGTAGAGTGAGGTTTGCTTCCAGCGGGAATGTAATTATAGGTTGCCTCAAGTGTTGATTCGCTTCGTGTATGGTTGAGGTGTTGTTTGAAGGACTAGGCCGGCTGAGGTCGAACGGCGCTGCGTGAGAGAGAAGATTCACGTGTTGGAGTAACGAGCAAAGTGAGAGTGAGTTTAGTGAACTATGGCTTATATAGGCTCGGAAGACGCTAACTTTTCCCGGGCCTTTTGGGAGAAGACAAAACATCGTTTTGTTTTTCGATTTCTGATGATTCCCGGATGTTTGCGGACGTGAGGAAAAGTACTTCCGGTCGGCCTCTACATATATAATAATAAAATGAATGCCCCCAGCGAAAGTCGAATACCCATATGCGACAAAAACAATTTGAATGTCATATAACTGCAACCCAATAATAAATTAGGTATACCGTGAATCTCAACGGGCGTATCGCTTGCTTCCAGTACCCACAATGCGAATAATGCCAAGCCCTCAAAGCGTGGTTCCAATGCGCATGCGTGAGACTCGAATGTATAAAAGGCCCAGTCGAGCCGCACCCTGGACAATTCTTTTACTTACCACAACCAACCTATGCTGTTCGCAAAATCCCTGTGCCGTCAGGCATAAACGCCGTGCCGAAGGCCGGATTATTTATTCCCACTAGTTTTCATATATAGTGTTATTGAGCTGTATCATACATTCAGGGCCGGATTAAGACCTTTAGAGGCCCTAAGCACTTAAAAGATTTTGGTGCCCCATATATATGTAATTCAAAATATAAACAAAAATAAACCATAAAATAAAATTTTATGTTTTGAAATGAAACAAAACTTACAGTAAGATGGAAAATAATGTTTATTTTTGTATACTTCCACTTCATTTATATTTGAAAAGTTTTCTCCTACTTTTTTTAATTGCAAAGTCTTTGATCAGATCCTCAAAACTAATGTATTTTTAATATGACGCTCAAAGATTTGATATAAACAAAATAATAACGCAAAGCGTAAAGTGTGTGATTACAACGAAATATATTTATTCTCTCAAAAGGGTTGTTGTTCACTACAAATTCAAACAATGAAAAAAAATAAATACTATATATGAATATATATAATTCAGTTTTCAACAGCTTATAGGCTATAAGCCGCGATTATAATAGTATAATAAATCCATGGTAAATCCGACAATGGAAAATTTCTGTGGTGCCCCCCTTCCCTTGATGCCCTAAGCACGGGCTTATTTTGCTTAATGGTTAATCCGGCCCTGCATACATTATTCATCCCTTTAAGCGGTTTATCAACCCAAGCATCGGTGCCATCCTGATGCCCGAGTAATTATAAAAGGCAACCCAGATACCTCAAAGCCAGTGGACCCGAACCCCGCCATCGAATTGGCGTTACCACCCAAAACACACCACCACCACACCATATTTTTATGATAAAAAATAAATAAAAAAAAAGTGTATATATATATATATATATGAAAAGAAGAATCAACACAACGGCAAACATTTTCATTTATTTGTACATCAGACGTTTCGACAAATCTTTTGTCATCATCAGTGAGTTAAGCCTTAAAACCTTAAAACAAAATTGAAAAGTGAAAGTTACATCAATACAATATTAAAACCATTAAAATTAAAACCTTAAAGCAAAATGAAAATTGCATCAATACAAAATTAAAACATTTAAATTTCATCACTATAAAAACTAAAATTAAATTAAATTTCATCACTATAAAAACTAAAATTAAATTACCTCAATAGGTAAATACACAATGTTTACATCCACCTCCATACTTGGCAAAGTCTAAGGGAATACTGGTGGTCAGAGGATTAGAAAGGGTATATCTGTGAAAACGGTTGGTTGTCAAAAGAGTCGTAATTTGTAGGATGAGCTATTATTATTAAGGGAGGGTTTGTTTCTATAGATGTACAAAGATTCTAAAATTCGGAGTTCTGTAAGGTTATTGGATCTAGTTAAAATTTCAAACTGAGTTTTGTGAAGGGGATGGTCGTTTTCATTACTGTGGTTTCTAATTGCGGATTGTGGAGGGCTACTGAGGGGACGGTTGGTACGGACTGACAAGCCCAAATGTTGAGAAAGGCGCACCTCCAGTTGGAGTTGAGTGCTGCCAATATACGCAGCCTTACAGCTGTCGCACGTGTATTTGTAAACAACATTGGGGCATACAGTTTTGGGGAATTCATCTTTGAACTTTAAAAAATTTGATAATTTAAGTGGGTTGACGAAGGCGAATCTAAAATTTATTTGGGGATAACTAGACTTGAGTAGTTTGGACAATTCACCTCGAATACGCAATGATAAATAACCATAAAAAGGTAATTTAATATATCTGGTTTCTTTTTGTACTGTAGTTACGGGGAGTTTAGTATCAAAAGTGTTATTTAAAAATTTCTTTAATTGGTTATCGAATAGATGAGAAGGGTAGTAATTGTTAATAAAGTACTGTTTTAAAAATTTAAATTCTTCGTTTAACGAAAAGTAATCCGAACAAATACGGTAACTTCTTGTTAATAATGTTACTATAGCACTAATCTTATATTTATAAAACATACAACTTAAATAATTGGTTCCCAAGCCAGTAAAAGTTTGTTTCCGAAATAGTGAAGTATGGAACTTATTATGGGCCCGTTTAACTAAAACATCCAGGAAAGGTAAACTATTATTTGTTTCGTTTTCACACGTGTACTTAATATTACTATGTTGTTTATTAAGATAATCAAGAAAAAGTTTTACGTGTGAAGGATGGTTAAATATTAAGAAAGTGTCATCCACGTATCTTCTGTAATATATGGGTTTAAAACTACTAGGACAATTTTTCAACCAAATTTCTTCGTAATGGCAAAGAAATGCATTTGCTAGTGTTGGGCTTAACGGGGAACCCATAGCTACCCCATCAATTTGGCTGTAAAGGTTGCTATTAAATAAGAAAAGATTATCAAAACACACTATTTCGAGAAGGTTTTTAAATTGAGTCTGAGTGAGGCCATTAATAAGAGTATTATCAGTAGTGAATAACTTATTTAGTATGATATTTAATGTTTCTTTTAACGGGACATTAGTAAACAATGATGAGACATCAAAACTGGCCATAGTAAGAGAATCGGCATGATTGATCTCTTTTATCTCTTTAGCAAAATCAAACGAGTTGTTAATAGAATAATCATTAAAGGTGAGTTTTGAAAGCAAGGGAACGAAGAATTTGGCTAAGTTATAATTGAATGTACCACATGCCGAAAGAATAGGTCTTAGTGGGAAATTTGGCTTGTGGACTTTAGGTAAACCATATAGAATTCCTGGATTAGAACCAGAAGCAAATAAAAAATTGTATGTATTGTCAGCAATAATATTACTATTTTTTAATTTACGCAAACACCTATTAAGTTTATCTTCGAGTTTTAGTAATTTAGACAGAACATTCTCTTTTACCCTTTTAAATTTAGACGTATCCGACAAAATTGTCTCCATTCTATTTATGTAAACTGTTGAATCAATCAGCACTACTCCTTTACCCTTATCCGGTTTTGTAATGATGACAGAGTTATCCTTTTTCAAATTATTAAGAATTTTAAAATCTTGCTTATTAAAGAGGGGAGAAAACACCTTATGGGGTTTAAAATTATAAAAATTCTTAAAAGAGATGCTCTCCACTTGTTTTACCAAGTTATGAAACGAGAAATTTGGTCGGATCTCACAATTCTTAATATTCATGAGAAGATTTTCAAAGCCAGAGAAAAATTTATAAAAATTTAGTTTATAATGAGGTAGATCAAAATTTAAGCCTAACGACAATATTTCTTTCTCTCTAATACTTAAAACTTATTAGAGAAATTACAAATAAAATTATCTGGATTATTAAAAAACGACTGAGTGATTCCCAATTTTTCCAATTTGGCAGCATGTATCCTTTTATGTCTGTTGACAGTTTTATCACAGCAAGTTTGAAATTTAGTAACTAAACAATGATAATCAATATAAGACACCCTAGATTTTAGACCAAACAGAGAATTTTATATTTCAGCTTGAGAAAACTCACTGTTTTAGTTTTCGATTGAAGCTCCAAATTTAATAATTTATGTAGCCATGATTTATATAGTTTGGAGTTATGGAGGCGTTTATTATAAAGTTTAAATCTAAGGAAATTAGGCACAATATTATAACTTTTGCACTTAGACAAGAAACTCTCATCACAGATAGCCTTGTTCAGTTTCAAATAGACTCTTTCACATTGTCTGTAATAGTTCAATGTCGATCGGCCATATCTCTGGGTTAATATCAAAGCTATTGACTTCTCCTTAGGGAACCGGAGCTTACAGATGAAAAGAAGGATCAACACAACGGCAAACATTTTCATTTATTTGTACATCAGACGTTTCGACAAATCTTTTGTCATCATCAGTGAGTTAAGTCTTAAAACCTTAAAACAAAATTGAAAAGTGAAAGTTACATCAATACAATATTAAGACCATTAAAATTAAAACCTTAAAGCAAAATGAAAATTGCATCAATACAAAATTAAAACATTTAAATTTCATCACTATAAAAACTAAAATTAAATTAAATTTCATCACTATAAAAACTAAAATTAAATTACCTCAATAGGTAAATACACAATGTTTACATCCACCTCCATACTTGGCAAAGTCTAAGGAATACTGGTGGTCAGAGGATTAGAAAGGGTATATCTGTGAAACGGTTGGTTGTCAAAAGAGTCGTAATTTGTAGGATGAGCTATTATTATTAAGGGAGGGTTTGTTTCTATAGATGTACAAAGATTCTAAAATTCGGAGTTCTGTAAGGTTATTGGATCTAGTTAAAATTTCAAACTGAGTTTTGTGAAGGGGATGGTCGTTTTCATTACTGTGGTTTCTAATTGCGGATTGTGGAGGGCTACTGAGGGGACGGTTGGTACGGACTGACAAGCCCAAATGTTGAGAAAGGCGCACCTCCAGTTGGAGTTGAGTGCTGCCAATATACGCAGCCTTACAGCTGTCGCACGTGTATTTGTAAACAACATTGGGGCATACAGTTTTGGGGAATTCATCTTTGAACTTTAAAAAATTTGATAATTTAAGTGGGTTGACGAAGGCGAATCTAAAATTTATTTGGGGATAACTAGACTTGAGTAGTTTGGACAATTCACCTCGAATACGCAATGATAAATAACCATAAAAAGGTAATTTAATATATCTGGTTTCTTTTTGTACTGTAGTTACGGGGAGTTTAGTATCAAAAGTGTTATTTAAAAATTTCTTTAATTGGTTATCGAATAGATGAGAAGGGTAGTAATTGTTAATAAAGTACTGTTTTAAAAATTTAAATTCTTCGTTTAACGAAAAGTAATCCGAACAAATACGGTAACTTCTTGTTAATAATGTTACTATAGCACTAATCTTATATTTATAAAACATACAACTTAAATAATTGGTTCCCAAGCCAGTAAAAGTTTGTTTCCGAAATAGTGAAGTATGGAACTTATTATGGGCCCGTTTAACTAAAACATCCAGGAAACCATAGTAAACCATCCCCTTCACAAAACTCAGTTTGAAATTTTAACTAGATCCAATAACCGTACAGAACTCCGAATTTTAGAATCTTTGTACATCTATAGAAACAAACCCTCCCTTAATAATAATAGCTCATCCTACAAATTACAACTCTTTTAAACTAACCAACCGTTTTTCACAGATATACCCTTTCTAATCCTCTGACCATCCAGTATTCCCTTAGACTTTGCCAAGTATGGAGGTGGATGTAAACATTGTGTATTTACCTATTGAGGTAATTTAATTTTAGTTTTTATAGTGATGAAATTTAATTTAATTTTAGTTTTTATAGTGATGAAATTTAAATGATTTTAATTTTGTATTGATGCAATTTTCATTTTGCTTTAAGGTTTTAATTTTAATGGTTTTAATATTGTATTGATGTAACTTTCACTTTTCAATTTTGTTTTAAGGTTTTAAGACTTAACTCACTGATGATGACAAAAGATTTGTCGAAACGTCTGATGTACAAATAAATGAAAATGTTTGCCGTTGTGTTGATTCTTCTTTTCATCTGTAAGCTCCGTTTCCCTAAGGAGAAGTCAATAGTTTTAATATTAACCCAGAGATATGGCCGATCGACATTGAACTATTACAGACAATGTGAAAGAGTCTATTTGAAACTGAACAAGGCTATTTGTGATGAGAGTTTCTTGTCTAAGTGCAAAAGTTATAATATTGTGCCTAATTTCCTTAGATTTAAACTTTATAATAAACGCCTCCATAACTCCAAACTATATAAATCATGGCAACATAAATTATTAAATTTGGAGCTTCAATCGAAAACTAAAACAGTGAGTTTTCTCAAGCTGAAATATAAGAATTCTCTGTTTGGTCTAAAATCTAGGGTGTCTTATATTGATTATCACTAGGCAACAAAGATTTTGTTACAGAAGACCAAATAGGTGCTCCTAGCTAATTTCGGTATGCTGATTTCAAATCTATAATTAGATTTTTTCTATCACGTCTAGATTTTGTGTAAAATGCAAATCACTTTTAGTAAAATTTTCTACCACGTCCAGATTTTGGTTTTAATCGGCTTAATGCCAGTAATATGAAACTTGCTTTTCAAGGTTAAAGCAATTTTTTTTGCCAACTATATACAAATTCGAACAATTTTGATAAATAAAATTTATCCCGAGTTGGCAACACTGAGTCAAGAGCATAGTAACGGGCAACGGCCCAACGGTCAGTCGCTAGGTGACAGTCAAGCAGAACGGTTGTTGAAGCTCTCTGCTGATGAGCAAGTGACAGGTTGTGGTGACTTGTGTGTTTTTATAGCATTTGTTTTGTACTAGGTGTGTATTTCTTTTTATTTTGCACATCGTAATAATTACTTTCTACGTTTTTTCAGATATTGTATGGTAATTCAAAATGGCATCAAATAGACGTGCTTGTGTAAATCACCCAGACAACTTCTGCTTTGTCTGTGGACAATATACACCTAAGCCACAACGTAGAAACATAACAACAAAGATTAAACTTGCCTACAAGTGTTATTTTGACTGTAAGTTAGGAGACCAACAGAGGGACTGGGCACCACATATTTGCTGTGCACAGTGCAATGCAATGTTAATAGCTTGGATGAATGGTAAAAGAAAAGCTATGCCGTTCTCAGTCCCCATGGTTTGGCGTGAGCCGAAAAATCACTTCAATGATTGTTATTTTTGTTTGACAAAGATTGCTGGTTTCACAAAGAAAAACAAATCAAAGATCACGTACCCAAACTGCGAATCAGCAATGAAACCAGTACCACATGATGAAACAAATCCACCACCAGTTCCACCAGCAACGATAACAGACAGCAGTTCATCTGAAGATTCTGCTAGTGATATAGAAACAGGGAAAGATGGCATATATGTTCCAGATGCAAATATTTCCCCACATTTGTTAAGTCAAGCGGAGTTAAATGACTTAGTGCGCGATTTGGAATTACCAAAAGAAAAGGCAGAGTTGCTTGGTTCAAGACTTCAAGAATTTAATCTTCTCCAACCAAACACCAAAGTTTCCCATTTCCGCCATCGCCATTTGCAGTTTTCATCATTTTACTTACAGGAAGAAAACGTTTGTTTCTGCCACGATATCAGTGGTCTGATGCAAGGGATTGGCTGTCGCTATGATCCAAAAGAATGGAGACTGTTCATTGACTCTAGTAAAGCTAGCCTTAAAGCTGTATTACTGCACAACGGCAATGAAAAACCTTCAATACCTGTAGCACATGCCACTGGCCTTAATGAGACTTATGAATCGATGAAACTGCTGCTAAGACTCATCAAATATAAGGACCACACATGGAATATTTGTGGCGACCTTAAAGTTGCATCATTACTTCTTGGGTTACAGTTGGGCTACACAAAGCATATGTGCTTTTTGTGTCTATGGAACAGCAGAGATGACAAGAACCACTACAAAAAACATGATTGGCCATCTAGAAGTGAACATGTTGTTGGTAAATACAATGTGAAACACCCAGCACTTATTGACCCTCAGAAAGTACATCTTCCACCACTTCACATTAAACTTGGCCTTATGAAAAATTTCGTGAAGGGTATGGATCATCAAGGTAGTGGTTTCCAATATTTAAAGGATAAATTCAAAGGAATATTGACAGATGCTAAGCTAGAAGCTGGAGTTTTCACTGGACCACAGATCCGCAGTGTCATCCACGACTCATCGTTTCCATCTAACCTAAATGAGAATGAACTAGGAGCATGGACATCTTTCGTTGAAGTTGTCAAAAATTTTCTTGGAAACCACAAAGCTGAAAACCACCGTAAACTCGTAGAAAACATGCTTAAATCTTATGAAATAATGGGATGCAGAATGTCTTTGAAAATTCATTTTTTACATTCTCATCTTGACTTCTTCCCGGCCAACCTTGGGGCTGTAAGTGACGAGCATGGTGAGCGCTTCCACCAACAGATCTCAGTTATGGAAAACAGATACCAAGGTAATTTCAACCAAATATGATGGGAGATTATTGTTGGTTCCTGCAGAAGGAGAGCTCGTCATCCTACAAGCGACTCCGCCAGCGGAATTCCGCTGTCTGTCTTAAGCCAGAATAAAGGAGGAAAGACATCCCTGTTCACTAATTATTTAAGTATGCTTAACATAAAACGTGGCACGGAAAAGTAGCTTAGACGGCTTTCGTAATAGAAGCGGGTGAGAAAAAAAATGAAAAATAGGGGTTTTCGGTTACACAAAATCTGGACGTGATAGAGAAATTTTGATATCAGATCTGAAATCAGCATCAGCGCTTTAGTAGGAATCAGTAGTTCACGTGTCTGTAACAAAAAAAAAGTTGAAATTTGTTGCCTAGTGTTATCATTGTTTAGTTACTAAATTTCAAACTTGCTGTGATAAAATTGTCAATAGACATAAAAGGATACATGCTGCCAAATTGGAAAAATTGGGAATCACTCAGTCGTTTTTTAATAATCCAGATAATTTTATTTTTAATTTCTCTAATAGAGCTTTAAGTATTAGAGAGAAAGAAATATTGTCGTTAGGCTTAAATTTTGATCTACCTCATTATAAACTAAATTTTTATAAATTTTTCTCTGGCTTTGAAAATCTTCTCATGAATATTAAGAATTGTGAGATCCGACCAAATTTCTCGTTTCATAACTTGGTAAAACAAGTGGAGAGCATCTCTTTTAAGAATTTTTATAATTTTAAACCCCATAAGGTGTTTTCTCCCCTCTTTAATAAGCAAGATTTTAAAATTCTTAATAATTTGAAAAAGGATAACTCTGTCATCATTACAAAACCGGATAAGGGTAAAGGAGTAGTGCTGATTGATTCAACAGTTTACATAAATAGAATGGAGACAATTTTGTCGGATACGTCTAAATTTAAAAGGGTAAAAGAGAATGTTCTGTCTAAATTACTAAAACTCGAAGATAAACTTAATAGGTGTTTGCGTAAATTAAAAAATAGTAATATTATTGCTGACAATACATACAATTTTTTATTTGCTTCTGGTTCCAATCCAGGAATTCTATATGGTTTACCTAAAGTCCATAAGCCAAATTTCCCACTAAGACCTATTCTTTCGGCATGTGGTACATTCAATTATAATTTAGCCAAATTCTTCGTTCCCTTGCTTTCAAAACTCACCTTTAATGATTATTCTATTAACAACTCGTTTGATTTTGCTAAAGAGATAAAAGAGATCAATCATACCGATTCTCTTACTATGGCCAGTTTTGATGTCTCGTCATTGTTTACTAATGTCCCGTTAAAAAAACATTAAATATCATACTAAATAAGTTATTCACTACTGATAATACTCTTATTAATGGCCTCACTCAGACTCAATTTAAAAACCTTCTCGAAATAGTGTGTTTTGATAATCTTTTCTTATTTAATACCAACCTTTACAGCCAAATTGATGGGGTAGCTATGGGTTCCCCGTTAAGCCCAACACTAGCAAATGCATTTCTTTGCCATTACGAAGAAATTTGGTTGGAAAATTGTCCTAGTAGTTTTAAACCCATATATTACAGAAGATACGTGGATGACACTTTCTTAATATTTAACCATCCTTCACACGTAAAACTTTTTCTTGATTATCTTAATAAACGACATAGTAATATTAAGTACACGTGTGAAAACGAAACAAATAATAGTTTACCTTTCCTGGATGTTTTAGTTAAACGGGCCCATAATAAGTTCCATACTTCACTATTTCGGGAACAAACTTTTACTGGCTTGGGAACCAATTATTTAAGTTGTATGTTTTATAAATATAAGATTAGTGCTATAGTAACATTATTAACAAGAAGTTACCGTATTTGTTCGGATTACTTTTCGGTAAACGAAGAATTTAAATTTTTAAAACAGTACTTTATTAACAATTACTACCCTTCTCATCTATTCGATAACCAATTAAAGAAATTTTTAAATAACACTTTTGATACTAAACTCCCCATAACTACAGTACAAAAAGAAACCAGATATATTAAATTACCTTTTTATTGTTATTTATCATTGCGTATTCGAGGTGAATTATCCAAACTACTCAAGCCTAGTTATCCCCAAATAAATTTTAGATTCGCCTTCGTCAACCCACTTAAATTATCAAATTTTTTAAAGTTCAAAGATGAATTCCCCAAAACTGTATGCCCCAATGTTGTTTACAAATACACGTGCGACAGCTGTAAGGCTGCGTATATTGGCAGCACTCAACTCCAACTGGAGGTGCGCCTTTCTCAACATTTGGGCTTGTCAGTCCGTACCAACCGTCCCCTCAGTAGCCCTCCACAATCCGCAATTAGAAACCATAGTAATGAAAACGACCATCCCCTTCACAAAACTCAGTTTGAAATTTTAACTAGATCCAATAACCGTACAGAACTCCGAATTTTAGAATCTTTGTACATCTATAGAAACAAACCCTCCCTTAATAATAATAGCTATCATCCTACAAATTACAACTCTTTTAAACTAACCAACCGTTTTTCACAGATATACCCTTTCTAATCCTCTGACCATCCAGTATTCCCTTAGACTTTGCCAAGTATGGAGGTGGATGTAAACATTGTGTATTTACCTATTGAGGTAATTTAATTTTAGTTTTTATAGTGATGAAATTTAATTTAATTTTAGTTTTTATAGTGATGAAATTTAAATGATTTTAATTTTGTATTGATGCAATTTTCATTTTGCTTTAAGGTTTTAATTTTAATGGTTTTAATATTGTATTGATGTAACTTTCACTTTTCAATTTTGTTTTAAGGTTTTAAGACTTAACTCACTGATGATGACAAAAGATTTGTCGAAACGTCTGATGTACAAATAAATGAAAATGTTTGCCGTTGTGTTGATTCTTCTTTTCATCTGTAAGCTCCGTTTCCCTAAGGAGAAGTCAATAGTTTTTAATATATATATATATATATATATATATATATATATATATATATATATATTATAACCTCGGTTTTGCTTCCGCCCGAATGGTTCATTCTGACGAAGGTCAAGCTTGTCACTCCACCTTAGACCTACAATTTAACGTGGAATCCGAACCACGCCCCACCAGTAGCCCAGCGTCTTAACCACTAGCCTGCCTAAGGTACCCATTTATCTACCAACCAATTTCTTTATTGTGTGGAAGAATAAACAGCTGGGTTTTGCTGCGCGCAGCCTGCTATCACCAGGTCTCGATCTCGGGACAGATGGATCCGTAGTCAACGACGCTGACCACTATATCAACGAGGGGCATATATATATATAGTTGTATTAGCTTTAATTAAGCAACGAAAGATTACGGTTAATTTCGTGCTGTAACTTACCGTTTGTAAAAGCCAAATCTAATTCTTAAGCTCTTGATTATGGAATCACTTTGAATCGACATACACTGTTCAAAATATTAATAAAGCTTCGATACAAATTTACACCGACGATTTCTCGCATAAAATTCTTTGCCTGTATTCTACTACACTAATATTGTATGCTTAAAGATTCTTAAATACAATCAAAGTATTATCAATTTATATTACACAAAACTCACATTAATATATAATTGCTTGTCTTATTCCAAAATATATTTTAAACTTTTGTTTTCTGTTTAAACCCGCAATTACGTCTCTCGCTCGAGGAAACGTGTCAACTGTGAATATTGTTTTTATACGATGGAATCAAGTTACGGTGACGAGAATAGATAAAAAAATTATTTACGTCATACTATTATTAACTAAAAATCCAAACTGTTATTAATTAAAAAAATCACCAATGATTTGTTTATTTAGTTTCAAAATAATTTTCTTGGTCGTAACGTCACAGTAAATACTATACAACTTTCCGATACAAACGTATGGTTTGAATTTGTGACGAATTTTCCTTGTATTTATTTTTAATGTGGTTATTTTTTGCTGTGGTTATCCTCGAAGATTACGTGGTTTAAAAGACTAAAAATATCGTGTTTATATATATATATATATATATATATATATATATAATTTAGGGTGGCTCTTATTTTTAGAAATTGCAAATTTCACCATCTCACCCCCTCAATATATTCCATTTGACAAAAAAAAAAAATGTGCAAAATCTCAAGTAAATATAAATATTCTTATTAGTGCCTCACAAGGACTCAAGTTTAGTTAATTATTGAAACATAAATATACGAGCGTTTTATTAGCGTTCCACTATAAGGGCAAATAACAGCAGTTAAAGAAGAGCATAAACTAAAATAGACATTCACAATTGATTAATTAGAAACTGAATTGAACTAAACATATATTTCATTTTAGGATTGAAAGCATAGTAGATTTGGTCTTGTAGGAATGGCTGCTTATGAGGCACCCTTAAATATTAATTGATTTTAATAAAATGTCTTTGGTACACGTTTTATATTAATAGGAAAAAAATGCGGGGGTGAGACACCCAAATTTTATATATTTAATTTTTCCTATACGTATAAGAAACACCTTAAATTATATATATATATATATATATATTATATTATATATATATATATATATATATATATATATATATATATATAATTTGTACCTCGTAGGAAAGGGACGGTTTGTTTCTCTCTCTGTATTTATATCAAAATAAGAAAGGAATAGTTTCTCGGCGGTTTATTCTATTTACACCGATAGTGTATAAAGTATCAGTGAATCCGTGCATAAAATTATAAGGTGAAATTCATTGAATGTACGGAAGTGCAATATACTAGGGCCACTCAATATATTTTGCCCCACCTTTTTTTTCCTTTCCAAGTTTCCTTGTAAGTTCCAAAAATTTTGTACACAAGTAGTTACATACCTTTTTTACAAGTTTTTATTTTTCCACATACTCTCCATCCTTTTCTACGGCTTTCCTCCACCTCGAAACAAGGGCATTTATTCCTTGCTGGTAAAAGTCCGCTGGCTTCCGCTGGAGCTACCTCTTAACCTCCTCAACAACCTCAATGTCACTCTGAAACTTTCTTCCACGAATAGCATCCTTCATTGGCCCAAACAAATGAACTCTGAAGGTTCCAGATCCGAGCTGTATGGAGGGTGGGGGTAACACAGTCAAGCGCATTTTTGTGATGGTCTCTCTTGTTTGCAAACTGTTGTGTGGTCTTGCGTTATTGTGCAAAAGAAGGACGTCTTCCAGTTTTCTCTCCGGTCGAACTCGCTTTATACGTCTCTGGCGTCTCTGTAGGGTAGCAATATATGCCTCTGAGTTGATTGTTTGTCCTTTCTTCATAATGTCCACCAGAATCGCCCCTTTCATTTCCCAGAAGATGGTGGTCATAACCTTTCCTGCAGAGGGAACCATTTTGAATTTTTTTCTTGCGTGGGGAGTCTGCGTGATGCCATTCCATGGATTGGCGTTTTGTTTCAGGTTCAAAGTGGTGTACCCAAGTCTTATCCCCAGTCACAATTCGTGAATGGAAGTCATCCCCTTCTGTCTCGTATCGAACCAACGACTCGGAAGCAATTTCTTTGGGCTTTGTGATCTTCAGTCTTTTCGGGAGGAACAAACCGTGAACACACTTTTGAGTATCCCAGTTGCTGAATTATCGTATTCACACTTCCTTCACTAATTCCTAGTTCCAGTGATAGCTCCTTGTATGTGACGCGCCGATTTGATCGAATGATGCTGTTAGCATGTTGCACAGCGTGATATGTCACAGCCGATGCCGGGCGATCGCCGCGTAGTTCATCATCGAGGCTGGCTCTCCCTCTCTCCGATGATCTCACACGTTTAGACCAGCGTCCAACTGTGCTTCGATGAACAACAGCATCTCCGTTAACATTTTGTAGACATTTGCGAATATTTCCAAATGTTTCCTTCTCTGCGGTTAAGAACTCGATAACAGCTCTCTGTTTACGACGCACATCACTTTCAGACGCCATTTTCGAAACTGCGTTAACCATCGGTTTTATACAAGGAGGGGAGGTTCAAACTGAAAAAATCTGGTTATGTGAAGCGCAGAAAGTTCAAACTTACGGCTCAAAAGACATTTCAGCCCCATGGCCTATTATTTAGCTAAGAAAAAATGGTGGGGCAAAATATATTGAGTGCCCCTAGTAGTTTACACAAATTATCATAAGTTTAAAGTATACAGTATATTTAATCAAAACACGGTAGGCATTTGAGAAACTTTGGAACAAGGCAGAGAAAAGGTCATAAAACCCAAACTCTCGTGACCGAGACCCAGCAAAAGAAAAAAAAAATGTTTTGACTTGAGCGACGATGGTAATAAATAACACGACCAAGGGTTCAATTTCTCACTTAATTTGCAACTTCTGTAATTCAAAACAACTGAAAATGTGGCAATCAGGTGTGATTTCTGTCAAAAACTGCATGACTTTATCTGTATGAATTGGGATGATAGGAAAATATCCTTTGCGTCGAACGCCAAACAAATCACGAGGATCAAATTTCTGTGTGACGCATGTATCGTGACTGTAAACTCATTTGCGGTATTTAAAGAAATAGAGAATGCGAATATGAATGCTATAGAAAAGGAGAGAATAATGGGGAAAAAAGGAGCACCAAAAGTAAAATCTGCGAATATGGTAAAACTGCCTAACGAGGATAATGAGAAAAAGACGACAAAAAACTAAAAACATAGAAAATAAAAAGACGTCAAAAACTAGAAACGTAGAAAATATCGTATGTAAATATTATACAAAAGGACACTGCAGATACCGAGATGGGCAATGCACCTATGCGCATCCCACTTTATGTAACTTTATGTAACTTCCAATGAATATTGCAAATTTGAAAACGAATCCAAGTTCCACCGTCTTACTATCTGCAAAACCTATGCAAGATATGGGAGGTGCAAATACGGACAAAAATGCCGTTACCACCACCACACCACCACCCTCAAAGGAACGCGACAGGTGAGCAGGCAAAGCCAGCATCAAAGAGGGATACCAATTTTTTAGATGCGGCCAACACAATTCAACTGCTAAATACCATCCAGCAAATACAAAGCCAACTAACAAATACACGAATCCGAGAGCCGTACAGAAGGCATACAGAAAGACATTACATACGATATCGAGACAAAAGTATCGAAAAAGATAAAGAGAGGAAAATTCTCGGAGGATCACAAGGGAACGAAACATGCACCACCATTCGAAAACGAATCGGAGCTACGTAAATCGAAAAACGATAGCGAAAAAATAAAAATGATTCTAGCCAACATTCACTAGCCTTAAACCAAACCATTCCCTGAACGAAGTTACATACCCAAAAGGACTCGTGCAAGAAACCAGAGCAGACTTTGCATACCTCACGGAAACCCATCTAAAGGACTGCCAGGCGAACTATGAAAACTGTGAGTGTTGTGTTGACAAAAAAGAAATACATATTGACAACTATAACATACTCCAAGCCGACAGAACAGTAAGGCGTAAAGGAGGATGTGCTATTTATACACGTGAGAAACAGATGGTAGAAATGAATATAAATACTTCAAACAACTTCGTGGAATGTGTAGCAGCAAAAGTCGAAAAACTAAATATGGTACTAATTGTAATATATAGACTCCCCCGAACTCACCAATGTTTACAGACCTGGGTTTGGTGATGGGTATAAGCTGTGATTCACAAGAGCCTATGAACAGGATAAATGATGAAGTTCTTGTTGAATGGAAGTGAAGATTCGGAGGTCGAATGGAGGGATGTTGAGTGAAGCAAAGGTAGGACGAATGAGGTCAAGAGGGCGCAGAGCTTCACTGACGAAGGTCGGAGAACAGAGAGCGAGGATGAATTGAAACGGAATCCTGCTTTTATAGCCGCTCTGAAGGCGTGACGGTTTGACATGAACTTTTCGGGAGTCATATAAAATCTGGATTTTTATGCGGACTTCTGCTCACGTGTTCAGATTTCACCACTTTGTTTACTTCAAGCCGTGAGAAAGAGACAACAAAAGGAATTTCCACTCTGTCGCCCCCCACAGCGCTGCTCCGACCATACACCCATTGAGGGTACAAACAGAATGTAGCATAATTGACAATCCCATAAGTCTGGAACCATAGGGTAAAATAAGTAATTCATGTTTTTCCGTTTATGCAAGTGCCTATGATGTCTTTGAGTAAGGAAGAACGCATCCAGGTAATTCTGCTCGTAGGAAATCGGAGTCAGAGAGAGGTCGCTGAGGAATTTAACAGATTGCATCCGGATCGCGCTCTGATAACACATAGCTATGTCGGCAAACTTGTAGCAAAGTTCAGGGAAACGGGATCCATAGGAGATAAACCACGCAGTGGACCTCCGAAGACATCCACCGACGATGACACAGCCGCTACCATCCTCGCTCATTTCACAAACAGTCTCCAAAAGTCTCTTCGGCGTTTTATCATTTTGCCCTATGGTTCCAGACTTACGTGACACCCTGTATATATATATATATGTGTGTGTGTGTGTGTGTGTGTGTAACTAGCGGCGTGCCTCAGGGACCAGTTCTGGGACCAGTTAATTTTATTATATCTATCAATGACATCGACATAAGAATTAAGAGTGTAATTTCAAAATTTGCGGATGATACCAAACTAGGGGGACGAACAAAATCGGTGGCAGAACATTTGCAAATTCAAGATATTAATAAATTACTCGAGTGGACAGAAATATGGCAAATGAACTTTAATATAGATAAGTGTAAAATGGTGCATATCTTTAGAAACAATGTTAAAGAAAAGTATTTTATGCGCGACAAGACACTAACGAATGTTACGGAAGAGAAAGATTTAGGTATTATTGTTGCCGACACTCTTAAACCGAGTAAACAATGTATCGAAGTGGTCAGAAAAGCAAATAGTATCTTAGGATTTATTGGTAGATCACTTGAACTTAAATCGGGGAAAACAATGCTAACATTATATAATTCTTTAGTACGCCCCTACTTGGAATACTGCGTTCAGTTCTGGTTTCCATATTTACGACAGAACAGGGACAGAATGGAGAGAGTGCAGCGATGGGCTACTAAGATGATTCCTAGATTTGGAAACAAACCATATTCTACCTATTTAGAAACGTTAAATTTATTTTCATTTGTAAAAAGGTGTATTCAGTGAGACGTAATCTAGGTGTTTAAAATGATTAAAGTTTTCCGATAATGTCGACGTCGAAAAATATTTTCACCTTCAGAAATGCAGACAGAACTCACGGTAATGGTCTTAGATTAGTGGGAAAACATTTTAATTCTAATGAAACTAAACATTTTTTCTTCAGTCGTATAGTTAATTTGGGGAATGGATTGCCAAGTGCCAACCATCATAATTCAAAGTAATTCGATCGAATCCTTAAAAAGAGACTAGATGCTTATCTTGCCTTAAACCCCTCTTAACCCGTTAACGCCGAACGTTTTTATAGGGTTAAGTCTAAATGCGTGTATTTAAAACGGTACGTATTCGACCCAGTCGGCGTTAGAGGGTTAAGAATGATTTGTTAGCGCGTAGAAATATTGTAGAATTTTCACTCTGATTCCTTTAAAATTTTTACTTTATCTTTAAATTTTTTTCCTCCTTTTCAACCTCTCTTTTTGGCTTTGCTTTAAAACTTTCGCTCGTCTTTAAATTTTCTTATTTCTTTTTATCTTCCTTCTTAAACAGACAGCCTCGTAGGGACCAGCCGCAGGGAGGACAATTGCCCAGGGCGCAATGTGCTGGAAGGCAGGCGCCAAAAAAACGAAGAGAAAAGATTAATAAAAGAAATCCAAAATATAAAAATCGTCTGACACGCAGTCAAATTGTTCAGGAGTGTGTTGTAAATTTCTTACAACAAATTCTTAACAATTATAATAATATACGTTTTTGTATTTATATTTAGATAATCGCAACCATCAGGTTTTTCCAAGAGTAAGACTCGAGAAAAGGCAATTTGAGTATGAGTGTTGATGGAGTTCCTAATGCAGAAAATCCAGAAAGCCAGTTAAGAAATCCTATGTTTTATGTTACAGTAGACACAGTCATAATTTCTTTATCAAAAAGATTCGAAATGTTATAAAACTTCAATAACTCGTGGGGATTTTTAAGTAACCTAAAAGATTTACCAGATAAAAATTAACTGACGAGTGGGTATCAAAGTTTGGAGGATAAGTTAAGGTATGAAGAAAGTAACTATATTAATGGCTGCGACTTTACTGACTGAATTAGACATTTCAAATGCAATATTTCCCGGAGACGTAAAGTCCCCAATACGAGCAGTTGCATTTATCAACACTAACGAGTTGCGGGATGTTATACCAAATCTGTGGGTTGCATTAAGGACAATGAGCTTACAATTCCAATAACTGTGGTCACGGGAGAAAGAAGCTTTAGTAAGCTAAAATTAATACAGACGTACTTAAGGTCTTCCATGACGCGAGAAAGATTAAATTCTTTAGCAATTTTGTTAATAGAAAATGACCTTGTCAGAAATATAAATATGGAAAGTGCTAGAAAAAAATTTGCAGATCTAAAGTCGACGAAAAAATATTTTATTTCAGATAATGTACGGATTTGAATGTCTGTTATTGCGTTTTATTTATTTATTTTTCATTTATCTGTAATAAATTCTTTATTCCTATATTTGTAGTTTTTTATAATTATAAAAAAATTATTAAAATGGATAAAAGTCTTAAGGGCACTGAAATTCAATTTGCCCGGGGCGCTAAGAAACCTCGAGCCGGCCCTGACCAGCGGGTCTGTTGTTGTTTGGTGCCCTTTGTATTTCTTTCTTTGTACGAGTATAATTGATATTATATTAGTTACTCTTCTAAAATTGTTTTCTTTGAGTAAAAAAGTATTACGAAGATTAACGATGGTACTTCTGTATTTTTTTAAAAACACGTTAAAACGTTAAAACTGTATAATTGATATTATATTTGTTAGTCTTCTAAAATTGTTTTCTTTGAGTAAAAAAGTATTACGAAGATTAACTATGGTAAATCTGTATTTTTGTATTTTTTTAAAACACGATATCTAAATATAAATACAAAAACGTATACTATTATAATTGTTAAGAATTTGTCGTAAGAAATTTACGGCACACTCCTGAACAATTTGACTGCATGTCAGACGATTTTTATATTTTGGATTTCTTTCATTAAATTTTTTCTCTTCGTTTTTTTGGCGCCTCCCCCTCCAGCACGTTGCGCCTCGGGCAATCGTCCCTCCTGCGGCTGGTCCCGACGAGGCTGTCTGTTTAAGAAGGAAGGTAAAACGGATCTAAGAAAATTTAAAGACGAGCGAAAGTTTTAAAGCAAAGCCAAAAAGAGAGGTTGAAAAGGAGGAAAGAAATTTAAAGATAAAGTAAAAATTTTAAAGGAATCAGAGTGAAAATTCTACAATATTTCTACGCGCTAACAAATCATTCTTAAGGGGGAGTTCAAGGCAAGATAAGCATCTAGTCTCTTTTTAAAGGATTCGATCGAATTACTTTGAATTACGATGGCTGGCAATCCATTCCCATCAAATTAACTATACGATTAAAAAAAAATGTTTAGCTTCACTAGAATTAAAATGTTTACCCACTAATCTAAGACCATTACCGTGAATTCTGTCTGCATTTCTGAAGGTCAAAATACTTTTCGACGTCGACATTATCGGAAAACTTTAATAATTTTAAACACCTAGATTAAGTCTCACTGAATACACCTTTTTACAAATGAGAATAAATTTAATGTTTCTAAATAGGTAGAATATTATTTGTTTCCAAGTCTAGGAATTATCTTAGTAGCCCATAGCTACATTCTTTCCATTCTGTCCCTGTCCTGTCGTAAATATGGGGACCAGAACTGAACGCAGTATTCCAAGTAGGGGCGTACTAAACAATTATATAATATTAGCATTGTTTTCCCCGACTTAAGTTGAAGTGATCTACCAATAAATCCTAAGATTCCATTTGCTTTTCTCACCGCTTCGATACATTGTTTACTCGGTTTAAGAGTGTCGGCAACAATAATACCTAAATCTTTCTCTTCCGTAACACTCGATAGTCTTGTCGCGCATAAAATACTTTTCTTTAACATTGTTTCTACCGATATGCACCATTTTACACTTATCTATATTAAAGTTCATTTGCCATATTTCTGTCCACTCGAGAAATTTATTAATATATTCAATCTGCAAATGTTCTGCCGCTGATTTTGTTCGTCCCTCTAGTTTGGTATCATCCGCAAATTTTGAAATTATATTCTTAATTCCTATGTCGATATCATTGATAGATATAATAAAATGAACTGGTCCCAGAACTGGTCCCTGAGGCACGCCGCTAGTTACACACACACATATGTAACACACACACACACACACACACACACACACACACACACATATATATATATATATATTATTATTATTATTATTATTATATTGTCAATTATGCTACATTCCGCTCGTACCCTCAATGGGCGTATGGTCGGAGCAGCGCTGTGGGGGGCGACAGAGTGGAAATTCCTTTCCTCGTCTCTTTCTCACGGCTTGAAGAAGTAAACAAAGTGGTGAAATCCGAACACGTGAGCAGAAGTCCACATAAAAATCCAAATTTTACTATGCCCCCCGAAAAGTTCATGCCAAACCGTCACCCCTTCAGAGCGGCTATAAAAGCAGGATTCCGTTTCAATTCATCCTCGCTCTTTGTTCTCCGACCCTCGTCACTGAAGCTCTGCGCCCTCTTGACCTCATTCGTCCTACCTTTGCTTCACTCAACATCCAACCATTCGACCTCCGAATCTTCGCTTCCATTCAACAAGAACTTCATCATTTACCCTGTTCATAGGCTCTCGTGAATCACAGCTTATACCCATCACCAAACCCAGGTCTGTAAACATTGGTGAGTTCGGGGGTCTATATATTACAATTAGTACCATATTTATTTTTTCGACTTTTGCTGCTACACATTCCACGTAGTTGTTTGAAGTATTTATAGTCATTTCTGCCATCTGTTTCTCACGTGTATAAATAGTACATCCTCCTTTACGCCTTACTGTTCTGTCGGCTTGGAGTATGTTATAGTTGTCAATATGTATTTCTTTTTTGTCAACACAACACTCACAGTTTTCATACATAGTTCGCCTGGCAGTCCTTTAGATGGGTTTCCGTGAGGTATGCAAAGTCTTCTCTGGTTTCTTGCACGAGTCCTCTTCGGTATGTAACTTTGTTCAGGGAATGGTTTTTATTTTTTCGCTTTCGTTTTTCGATTTACGTAGCTCCGATTCGTTTTCGAATGGTGGTGCATGTTTCGTTGCCTTGTGATTCTCCGAGAATTTTCCTCTCTTTATCTTTTCGTACTTGTTGTCTCGATATCGTATGTAATGTCTTTCTGTGTGCCTTCTGTACGGCTTTCGGATTCCTGTATTTGTCAGTTGGCTTTGTATTTGCTGGATGGTATTTAGCAGTTGAATTGTGTTGGCCGCATCTAAAAAATTGGTATCCCTTTTTGATGCTGACTTTGCCTGCTCACCTGTCGCGTTCCTTTGAGGGTGGTGGTGTGGTGGTGGTAACGGCATTTTTGTCCGTATTTGCACCTCCCATATCTTGCATAGGTTTTGCAGATAGTAAGATGGTGGAACTTGGATTCGTTTTAAAATTTGCAATATTCATTGGAAGTTACATAAAATTACATAAAGTGGGATGCGCATAGATGCATTGCCCATCTCGGTATCTGCAGTGTCCTTTTGTATAATATTTACATACGATATTTTCTACGTTTCTAGTTCTTGTCGTCTTTTTATTTTCTATATTTTTAGTTTCTGTCGTCTTTTTCTCATTATCCTCGTTAGTCAGTTTTACCATATCGCAGATTTTACCTTTGGTGCTCCTTTTTTCCCCATTATTCTCTCCTTTTCTATAGCATTCGTATTCGCATTCTCTATTTCTTTAAATACCACAAATGAGTTTACAGTCACGATACATACGTCAAGCAGAAATTTGATCCCCGTGATTTGTTTGGCGTTCGACGTAAGGGATATGTTCCTATCATTATCATACCAATTCATACAAATAAAGTCATGCAGTTTTTGACAGAAATCACACCTGATTGCCACATTTTCAGTTGTTTCTGAATTACAGAAGTTGTAAATTAAGTGAGAAATTAAACCCATGGTCGTGTTATTTATTACCGTCGTCGCTCAAGTCAAAACATTTTTTTTTCTTTCTTTCGCTGGGTGTCGGTCACGAGCGTTTGGGTTTTATGACATTTTTCCTGCCTTGTTCCAAACGTTTCTCAAATGCCTACCGTGTTGTGATTAAATATACTGTATGCTTTAAACTTATGATCATTTGTGTAAACTACTAGGGCACTCAATATATTTTGCCCCACCATTTTTCTTAGCTAAATAATGGGCCATGGGGCTGATATGTCTTTTGGGCCGTAAGTTTGAACTTTCTGTACTTCACATAACCAGATTTCTCCATTTTGAACCTCCCCTCCTTGTATAAAACCGCTTTTAAATGCACTTGTATAAAACCGATATTTAACGCAGTTTTGAAAATGGCGTCTGAAAGTGATGTGCGTCGTAAACAGAGAGCTGTTATCGAGTTCTTAACCGCAGAGAAGGAAACATTTGGAAATATTCACAAATGTCTACAAAACGTTTACGGAGATGCTGTTGTTCATCGAAGCACAGTTGGACGCTGGTCTAAACGTGTGAGATCATCGGAGAGAGGGAGAGCCAGCCTCGATGATGAACCACGCGGCGGTTGCCCGGCATCGGCTGTGACATATCACGCTGAGCAACGTGCTAACAGCATCATTCGATCAAATCGGCGCGTCATATACAAGGAGCTATCACTGGAGCTAGAAATTAGTGAAGGAAGTGTGAATACGATAATTCAGCAACTGGGATACTCAAAAGTGTGTTCACGGTTTGTTCCTCCCGAACAGACTGAAGATCACAAAGTCCAAAGAAATTGCTTCCGAGTTGTTGGTTCGATAAGAGACAGGGGGATGACTTCCTTTCACGAATTGTGACTGGGGATGAGACTTGGTACACCACTTTGAACCTGAAACAAAACGCCAATCCATGGAATGGCATCACGCAGACTCCTCACGCAAGAAAAAGTTCAAAATGGTTCCCTCTGCAGGAAAGGTTATGACCACCATCTTCTAGGACATGAAAGGGGTGATTCTGGTGGACATTATGAAGAAAGGACAAACAATCAACTCAGAGGCATATATTGCTACCCTACAGAGACGCCAGAGACGTATAAAGCGAGTTCGACCGGAGACAAAACTGGAAGACGTCCTTCTTTTGCACGATAACGCAAGACCACACAACAGTTTGCAAACAAGAGAGGCCATCACAAAAATGCGCTTGACTGTGTTACCCCACCCTCCATACAGCCCGTATCTGGAACCTTCAGACTGCCATTTGTTTGGGCCAATGAAGGATGCTATTCATGGAAGAAAATTTCAGAATAACGATGAGGTTGTTGAGGAGGTTAAGAGTGGCTCCAGCGGAAGCCAGCGGACTTTTACCAGCAAGGAATAAATGCCCTTGTTTCGAGGTGGAGGAAAGCCGCAGAAAGGATGGAGACTATGTGGAAAAATAAAAACTTGTAAATGTTATAATGTTATAATGTTATAATGTTTCAGACCAACAAAGACCCTAGGATCCACTCATGGCTGGTCTACCTAACTGTGTTCGTGTATTGTGTATGTCCTCCGTGGTGGCGGAGGAGACCTACAATTTTACGTGGGTTCCGAACCACAAGAACATAAGAAATTTATGTAAAAACTGCCGGTAAATTGGCAACGACCAATTTTTACGAAACTAAATAATTATCAATTTAAAACTAATTAATTATCGATTTAAAACTAAAGATAGAATCTCTGATCCAGAGGATCAAGTCATAATAGACTACTATCCACAAATATGTTACACTCTATATCTATTTATAAAGGACATGCAAATATATCGGATCCAAAGAATCCAGTCAATTTCATTACGGTATCCATCAAGTCACGGTCCATATCGATTGCGGACCAAGTCAAAATTTACAATCATATACATTACAATATACACTTACGAGAAAAAGAGTAGGTGTGGCTGTAAAGACTGTACAGTAATGTAGAAATGTGTGTGCACCCATTTTGGGTCTCCCATTTAAAGGTGTTTGTGGGGCAAGTGAAGATCATGAGTTTTTCAATACCTCACAGTACTATGGGGGGCACCGCTCGGCAGAGGAATCTCTTTAAATGGGGTGTGTAAGGACAGAGAGTATCCCCTAACCCAAGACGCTGCCTCCCTATATCCCACAACACTTGTGTTGAGCTGTGGGATCTATCCCCAGAAAGCCTTAATTTTACTACCTTAAACTATACCCTTTCTATCAACATATGCGTCTAATCGATTTTTAAACATGTTTATAGACGTGCTACTAATTACTTCTACCGGCAAACTATTCCAGCTATTTACTATTCTATGCGTAAAAAAGTTTTTCGCAACTGCTGTCTCGAACCTTCTACTTGTCAACTTACACCCGTTATTTCTAGTCCTATTATATTGAGATATTTCGAAAAAGCTATCTCTATCTACGTTATCGAACCCATTCATAATTTTGAAAACCTGGATTAGATCACCCCTTAACCTCCTAGTCTCGAGTGTTGTCAATTTTAACTCCTTAAGCCTATCCTCGTACGACTTTGACCTAAGCGACGGAATCATCTTAGTTGCTCGTCTTTGAACTCTTTCGATTTTGTCTATATCTTTGCGCATATACGGATTCCAAAATTGGACCGCGTACTCCAAATGGGGTCTAACTAATGATTTATAAAGTGGAACTATAATATCGCGCGATTTGTACTCAAAATTTCGAGCTATAAAACCTAACACTTTGTTCGCCTTATTGACCGCTGCTGTACTTTGTTTCGGTACTTTTAAATCACCAGTGACTATAACTCCTAAGTCTTTTTCCTGCTCTACGCTTGTTAAATCTTTCCCTGACATACTATACGCAAATTTACCGTTACGCGAACCTATATGCAAAATTTTGCACTTATCAACGTTAAATCTCATTTGCCATGTGACTGACCAATCAACGATTTTATTCAGATCTTCCTGAATTTTACCTCTATCTTCGTCATTAATCACCCTACCACCCAGCTTTGTGTCATCCGCAAACTTTGAAACTGTACTGACTAGGCCGACATCTAAATCGTTAATATATATATAAGAAAAAGCAAGGGACCAATACAGAACCCTGAGGAACGCCACTCGCTACATTAGCCCAGCACGACTCCGCTCCATCAACGACCACCCTCTGTTTCCTGCCTCGCAACCACTCTTCTAGCCAATTTATTACTACACCCCTGATTCCATGAGCCTTAGTTTTTTCAATGAGTCTTTTGTGGGCACGGTGTCAAACGCTTTTGAAAATCTAAATACACTACATCAACCGCCCGATGTCTATCGTAAACGTCAACCACGCTTTGGAAAAATTCTAAAAGATTAGTTAAGCAAGATTTGTTTCGCCTAAATCCGTGCTGCGTATTTCTAACAAGTTTATGGTATTGTAAGTGTTCGACTATACGATCCCTAATTATTGATTCCAGTAGCTTACCTACAACTGACGTTAAACTGATTGGCCTATAATTTCCCGCCGCACCTTTATCGCCTTTCTTAAAGATAGGTGTTACGTATGTTTGTACTTGTGTACAAAATTTCCGGAACTTACAAGGAAACTTGGAAAGAAAAAAAAAAGGTGGGGCAAAATATATTGAGTGGCCCTCGTAGATTGCACTTCCGTACATTCAAAAATTTCACCTTATAATTTGCATGCACGGATTCACTGTTACTTTATACACTCTCGGTGTAAATAGAATAAACCGCCGAGAAACTATTCCTTTCTTATTTTGATATAAATACAGAGAGAGAAACAAACCGTCCCTTTACTACGAGGTACAAATTATATATATATAATATATATATATATATATATATATATATATATATATATATATATATATGCGCGTATGTAGTAGAATTACGGCATTTGATCGAGTGAGGCCCATGGTGTAATGGTTATCATATCTGACCGGCAATCGGAAGATCCCGGGTTCGATTCCCGGGTGGTTACCTCATTTTTTCATTTGTTTCGTTCTCTCTGCTCATCTTGCGCGGGATATTCTCCTATACAAGCGTCGTTCTTTACGTTAATTATACTGCGCGTTTGCAGTATATATATATATATATATATATATATGGTGGTTCTTATACGTATAGGAAAAATTAAATATATAAAATTTGGGTGTCTCACCCCCGCATTTTTTTTCCTATTAATAAAACGTGTACCAAAGACGTTTTATTAAAATAAATTAATATTTAAGGGTGCGTCATAAGCAGCCATTCCTACAAGACCAAATCTACTATGCTTTCAGTCCTAAAATGAAATATATGTTTAGTTCAATTCAGTTTCTAATTAATCAATTGTGAATGTCTATTTTAGTTTATGCTCTTCTTTAACTGCTGTTATTTGCCCTTATAGTGGAACGCTAATAAAAAATTCGTATATTTAGGTCTCAATAATTAAGTAAACTTAAGTCCTTGTGCGGGACCAATAAGAATATTTATAATTACTTGAGATTTTGCACATTTTGTTTTTTTGTCAAATGGAATATACTGAGGGGGTGAGACGGTGAAATTTGCAATTTCGAAAAGTAAGAACCACCCTAAAATATATATATATATATATATATATATATATATATATATATATATATATACGCACACGATATTTTTAGCCTTTTAAACCACGTAATCTTCGAGGATAACCACAGCAAAAAATAACCACATTAAAAAATAAATGCAAGGAAAATATTCGTTACAAATTCTACAATTCATTTGTATGGGGATGTTGTACAGTATTTACTGTGACGTTACGACCAAGAAAATTATTTTGAAACTAATTAAACAAATCATTAATGATTTTTTTAATTAATAATAGTTTGGATTTTTAGTTAATAACAGTATGACGTAAATAATTTTTCGATCTATTCTCGTCACCGTAATTTGATTCCATCGTATAAAAACAATATTCACAGTTGACACGTTTCCTCGAGCGAGAGACGTAATTGCGGGTTCGAACGGAAAACAAAAGTTAAAACTATATTTATGAATAAGACAAACAATTATATATTAATGTGAATTTTGTGTAATATAAATTGATAATACTTTGATTGTATTTAAGAATCTTTAAGCATACAATATTAGTGTAGTAGAATACAGGCAAAGAATTTTATGCGAGAAATCGTCGATGTAAATTGTGTATCGAAGCTTTATTAATATTTTGAACAGTGTATGTCGATTCAAAGTGATTTCATAATCAAGAGCTTAAGAATTAGATTTGGCTTTTACAAACGGTAAGTTACAGCATGAAATTAACCGTAATCTTTCGGTGCTTAATTAAAGCTAATATATATATATATATATATATATATATATAATATATATATATATATATATATATATATATATATATATATATATATATATATATGCCCCTCGGTGATATACTGGTCAGCGTCGCTGACTACGAATCCATCGGTCCCGAGATCGAGACCAGGTGACAGCAAGCGGCGCGCAGCAAAACACAGCTGTTTATCCTTCCACACAATAAAAAAAAATTGGTTGGTAGATAAATGGGTACCCTAGGAAGGCTAGTTGTTAAGACGCTGGGCTACTGGTGGGGCGTGGTTCGGATTCCACGTTAAATTGTAGGTCTAAGGTGGAGTGACAAGCTTGACCTTCGTCAGAATGAACCATTCGGGCGGAAGCAAAACCGAGGTTATATATATTTTTTTTAATTTATTTTTTATCATAAAAATATGGTGTGGTGGTGGTGTGTTTTGGGTGGTAACGCCAATTCGATGGCGGGGTTCGGATCCACTGGCCTTAGGGTATCTGGGTTGCCCTTTATAATTACTCGGGCATCAGGATGGCATCGATGTTTGGGTTGATAAACCGCTTAAAGGGATGAATAGGGTATGACACGGCTCACAAAACACTATTATGGTAACTAGTGGGAGTAAATGATCCTGCCTTCGGCACGGCGTTTATGCCTGACCGGCACAGAGTTTATGCGAACAGCATAGGTTGGTCGTGGTAAGTAAAAGAATCGTCCAGGGTGCGGCTCGACTGGGCCTTTTATACATTCGCGTCTCACGTATGCGCATTGGACCCACGCTTTGAGGGCTTGGCATTATTCGCATCGTGGGCACCGGAAACAAGCGATATGCCTGTTGAGATTCACGATATACCTCATTTATTATGGGGTTGCAGTTATATGAAATTCATATTGTTTTTGTCGTATATGGGTATTCGACTTTCGCTGGGGGCATTCATTTTATTATTATATATGTAGAGGCCGACCGGAAGTTCTTTTCCTCACGTCCGACAACATCCAGGAATCATCAGAAATCGAAAAACACACGTGATTTTCAAGGAGAGAAAAACAATAGGATGTTTTGTCTTCACCCAAAAGGCCCTCGAAAAGTTAACGTCTTCCGAGCCTATATAAGCCATATTTCACTAAACTCGCCCTCACTTTGCTCGTTACTCCTCCACGTGAATCTTCTCTCTCACGCAGGGCTGTTCGGCCTCAGTCGGCCTAGTCCTTCAAGCAACACCTCAACCATACACGAAGCGAATCAACACTTGAGGCGACCTATAATTTCATTCCCGCTGGAAGCAAACATCACTCTACCGGCGTCATCCTTCTGGCCCTGGCTTCACTCATCCTTCAAGTGTTGTACCGATACCGTAATTTTTGTATCACTTTGTTATTGTGTTCATTCATATAACTTACTTATTTTGTCTCCGCTTGTTTATGTGCTCTTTTATGCATTTCATTTTCACCGACATAATCCATTTACTGTGCTATATCGTACTTTCATAATTTCAGTTATTATTGGCTTAATTACTTATTCTCTGTTCACCTCGGCATATCTCATTAGCCTACTTGAATTAGAGTACTTACTTAACAATTAGACTGTATAACCATTCCTTATTGCTTTTAATCAGTCATCTTTAACATAGCATAAATACCGCTATAGAAGTGTTAATCACTATAAATACCGTTATGAAATTATTAATCACTGTGAACAAATAATTTATTTATTTTCCTAATTAAACACAAAACAACAAAGGAATTTCTCTCTCCTTATTAAATATTGTTTGTTTGGGCTGTAGGCCCAAGCTGGTGACCCCTAATTATTCACTTCAATATCATTCATAAATTATAGTAAGCCTACTTTCTTGGCCACATCAAACTGGTGATCCGTAGGCCACTATATATATATATATATATATATATATATATATATATATATATAAATGCATAAAACTTCACTTTTTTTCTACGTGAAGGTCAAAATATGAAAATAAAAACCCACTCTAATAGACAGAGTTTATTTCCACAACAGTTTCGACGCCCACTGGCATCCTCCTCGAGGAGGATGCCAGTGGGCGTCGAAACTGTTGTGGAAATAAACTCTGTCTATTAGAGTGGGTTTTTATTTTCATATATATATATATATATATATTGCTTTTTTGAAAGGGAAGGAATTTGTTATAGAATAACGAACCTTTCCTGGAGGGGGGCGTATCGCTTGCTTCCGGTGCGCACGATGTGAATAATGTCAAGCCCTCAAAGTATGGGTCCAATGCGCATACGCGAGACTCGAATGTATAAAAGGCCCAGTCGAGCCGCACCCTGGACGATTCTTTTACTTGCCACAGCAACCTATGCTGTTCGCATAAACCCTGTGCCGTCAAACATAAACGCAGCTGTTTTATGGCATTTTTCTTTGTCACTCTTTGCGTAAAAAATCTTTATTTTTCACTTTTTTTGGAGGGGAAGGGGGCATTTGGGGAAACTTTTACCTGATTTAACAACGAAAAGAGCGCCTGAAATATGACCTGTTAGGTTAGGTCACTTTGCACTTAAGTGAGAGTATTCTGTAGGTTTAGTGAACAGGGAATAGTTTTCGGCAGTAAACTGTCTGATGGACCGCTGTCACAAACACTCCCATCGGAAGCCTCGTCTATAGAGTGACGTTAAGAAATGCTGCAGTTTTCCAGTCTTTTAACTGGCACAGAGCCACCGTGCCAGTGCGTACTACTTGCGTGTATAATTTTTATTTCATTTTCGATCCCGTAAAAATAATTTTAATTTTTCTTTCTTTTTGCAGAAGAATCATGAGACGAACGAAATATCTACTCGTGATTGGAATGATTTTTATCTTTTTTAACGGTTTGATGGCTCGCAGAACCCTCAGGGAGTTTTTGAAGAAAGAAAAAGAGAAATCTGATGACAACAACAATAATAATAATAATAATAATAACAACTCTTCTTTGGTATAGTTATTAATTATGTTTTTGTATCATACATGCATTCATTTATCCTTTTATGTCTTTCAAAAACTCAAATAGGAGGGTCGGTTTCAAATTATTCATTCATTCTTCGTATAAAATCTATCGCCGCTGTCCAGAAACCGAGAGAAATATTTGAAAAACGGGTTTCCTCCTCTTCTTCTTGGGAGTAGGCATATCGCATTTCATCCACACTCAGAAACAAATAATTTGAAATATGTTTAGAAGAGTTAAGAAATAATAGAATTAGTGTTCTTTTAAGATACTTTAGACACATTTGAATGAAAACTTAATTCTGTCCTATCATTTAATGTAATTGAATGTTGAATCATTTACTCTGTACAAAGGAAATTACGGAATCCACATGATGAGATAAAATAGAGATTTATGTTCAAACACCATTTGAACTTCGGAAAGAGTTTGAACTTTTGTCACACAAAGTATCAAACGGTAGCTTGAATGAAGATATCACGTGATTTCTGTTATACAGAATAAATATTCTTGAAACGATCCGAGAAAACTCAACAAGAGGAATACAGAATTCATAAACATTTTTACTAACGAAACTAGTGACATCTGTTCATTGTTTACTTGAATCCACTAAACCAGGGGTGGGCAACTTTTTTATGCTCGGGGGCTAGTTTCTTACATAGACTGCATACTATCTGGGGTCCGAAACTATATGACCGGGTAAAGTAAATTTAGAATTTGTAACCTAAAATATTAAAAAACACCGAAACTACTTTAAAAGTCAGAAATACTAAATAACACTGGTCGCGGGCCACCAATTGGCCATCTACGCACTAAACTGTCATGACACTCATTTTTCACATAGTAAATACTAAACAAATGAAAATGTGGTTGCTTCCTTTTGTAAAAGTAACTTGATTCTTCTTCCAGGTGCCACTGTTATTTGATGATCCAAATGACGTCAAGATCACATTTCCAGTGAAAGACTTGAAAAATAATGTAGAAAAAACAATGAACTTATTCGTGAACAAGAACTCACTTAAGATACACAACATTACTCTCGATCAAGTAAGAAATTATTGTGTCGATGGTGAAATACCAAAACGCCATCTTAAGCGCCATCTTTTCCAAAAGATTTTTTTTTTCTAATTTTTCGTTTTAATTGGTGTTGATAGATAATTAATCCTACAAAAACTTAGAATCCACTTCTCTTTCCTTCCATTCCTGACAATTACTTATCAAACTCCTTTATACAGTAAATGTTCTCAACATTAGAAATTAGTCAGTGTTTCCTTCTGCTGTAAAATTAGTTTTGTTACTTAGAAGGCTTTAAAGCCAGCGCGTCCGTAGCCTAGTCGGTAACACCATTTCCTCGTAAGCAAAGTGAAGAAACTGACGTTAGGTATTCGAACCTTGGTGATACCGGTAACAATAATAATAATACAGGAGTCAGATTCATTTAAATTAAGTCATTTAAAATATATTATTTATTGTATATTTAGTAGAAAATAAATGATGCTCAATATATATATATATATATATATATATATATATATATATATATGAAAATTATTTCACGAAGGTAACACGTGAAAAATATTTATGATGAATAAAACCACGAAGGAAAGGAAAACAAAATGGTGCTCAAGCGCTTTCGTCTAATGACATCCTCAGGAACACTGAAGTATATAAAAAGGTTAAGCCTATATATAGGTTACAGAAAGAAAAAAAGAAAAAATAAATAACATACATACACACAAACACACATATATATATATATATATATACATACATATCTATAATACAAATACATACATACATACATACATACATATATATACAATAAACAGAGAAGTAAAAATAATAAAAAATTAAAAATTAAAACCTTAAAGGATTACCAATGAGGCGTACAGATTGTAAGGAAAAATATCGATTTTTAGCACAAGATCAAATGGATTATAAAAATACAAATTTATACTGGAACTCTGCCGGGTTTTAGCACAATGCTGCCTATGGTCAGGTTTCGATATAAAAAAAAAAAAAAAAAATAACATGCAAATTAAAAGTTAATCGATTTTTAGCACAAGATCAAATGGATTATAAAAATACAAATTTATACTAGAACTCTGTCCGGGTTTTAACATATTGCTGCCTATGGTCAGGTTTCGATATATATAAAAAAATAAAATGCAAATTAAAAGTTAATAAAGTAGAAGACAAGTTTACCAAAGATTTAATGTTTTACACTTCTTATCTAAATCTGCTTGAAAGGAATTCAACAAGTTTTTGGGATGGCTATGGGCAACCCCTTATCGCCCCTCCTCTCCAATATTTATATGGAGTTTTTCGAAATTACCTATATTCCGAGAATCCTGGGGGTTGGCATCCCTTGGTTGCGGTACGTCGACGATATTTTGTGTATCTGGCCCATGAATCGTGACCTGGATAGCTTCCTCCTTCAGTTAAATGATCAAGTCCCCTCCATTAAGTTTACTTTAGAAGTTGAGCAAGACAATTCAATCCCATTTTTGGATGTGCGTGTACATAGGGAAAGCCCAGGTTTTAAGTTTAGTGTCTATCGGAAAACGACAAACAATTTGTCCTACGTACACTTTTACTCGGGACATGATACCCCCATTAAGAAGGCCATATTTTCATCAATGTTTCTCCGCGCCCTTAGGATCGCCAGTCCGGAATACATCGATGCCGAATTGGAAAAAATCAACGGTATTGGAAGTGATTTGTGTTATCCATCTGCGTTTATGGAATCTTGTCTCAACAAGGCAAAACGAACTTTCTATCGTGTCAATATTAACACTCGTACTTTGTCAAAAATATTTTAGTACTTCCATTTTTCCCGGGCTTTTTAGGCATTGCTAATGTACTTAAACTTTTGGATATTAATGTAGTATTTTCATATAACAATATTGTGAAAAATATCATAGTAAAAAATAGCCCTACCAATAATTCAGGCATTATCTATAAAATTGGTTGTAAACAATGTGATTCCTTTTACATAGGTCAGACGGGAAAGGATTTGCACACACGTATAAAACAGCATCACACGATCAGCATATTCCGTTAGAACAGGACAGTTGTCCAGTGCCCTTTTTGTCCATTTGTCAGAGTTAGCCCACTGTATTGATTGGAATAATGCTTCAGTTTTATTCCATTCAAGCAACTTGTTAATAGAAAATATTCTTGAGTCTGCCATTATCCAACTTTCAAATACTTCAACATAAGCAAAGGTCTTTTTCAACTCGATCCTGTTATGTTGAATTCCTTTCAAGCAGATTTAGATAAGAAGTGTAAAACATTTAAATCTTTGGTAAACTTGTCTTCTACTTTATAACTTTTAATTTGCATTTATTTTTTTAATAATCGAAACCTGACCATAGGCAGCAATATGTTAAACCCGGACAGAGTTCTAGTATAAAAATTTGTATTTTTATAATCCATTTATCTTGTGCTAAAAATCGATTAACTTTAATTGCATGTTATTTTTTTTTTTTTTTTTTTATATCGAAACCTGACCATAGGCAGCATTGTGCTAAAACCCGGCAGAGTTCCAGTATAAATTTGTATTTTATAATCCATTTGATCTTGTGCTAAAAATCGATATGTTTCCTTACAATCTGTACGCCTCATGGTAATCCTGTAAGGTTTTAATTTTTAATTTTTATTATTTTTACTTCTCTGTTTATTGTATTTATGTATGTATGTATGTATGTATGTATGTATTTGTATATATAGATATGTATGTATATATATATATATATATATATATGTGTGTTTGTGTGTATGTATGTTATTTATTTTTTCTTTTTTTCTTTCTGTAACCTATATATAGGCTTAACCTTTTTATATACTTCAGTGTTCCTGAGGATGTCATTAGACGAAAGCGCTTGAGCACCATTTTGTGTTTCCTTTCCTTCGTGGTTTTATTCATCATATATATATATATATATATTGAATCAGGATTGAATCAAAGAAAAACGAGTTTGGAGTTGATTGTGGATGTATTGTCGGTAGTGAGTGTCTATAATTGAGATCGAGGTTGCAGTATCGGAGCCGATATTTGCAGAAAAGTTGTTTAAGAAATTGGCTATTGTCTTTAGGGTCACTGTAAGAATTTCCGTCTGGTGTGAGGGAGGACAAAGAATTTGTTTTAACCTTCTTTGTGTTAATTAACTCTTTCAGAGCGTTCCATAGCCTTTTTGGATTGGATTTTTGTTCATCAATTTTTGAACAATAGTGATCTGCTTTTGCTTTTATTATAAAGCAATGTCAGAGTTTTAAATATTTTTAATACATTTTACTAAAATTTTAATATAATCTTTTTAAAAATTCTACACAAACAAAACAGCAAAAACAGGGGACGTTCAAATTCCACAATTCGTCGGTATTTCCAATCTTCAGTATTATTTCTTACAGTGGATTTATGTATTCTTTGAGTTTCCTTAAAACAGAATATGTCTTTATATAAAGTTGGACAAATTTTGACCAAGGTAAGAAAAGCTTGGATCGAGATATCTCCTAAAGGAGTAGAAGAGATTATAGTTGGTGACAAGAGGCTTCCGCTAGGGGTGGATGAGAGCACTGTGATCACGTACAAGGATTTCTTAGGGAACCCCTCCTTCAGCATCAACATAAACCACTTTTCGAAACGAACGATGAAGGACATTGAAGGTATTTACCCAAATCCTTCACTTTCCAAAAAGACTTTATAAGACTTTCATGAGTAATTCATAAAACAATCTTATCAGTAACACTCGTACTGATCAGTAACATCATATTTTACATGTATTTATCTAACTTTAGCGTCTGAAAAATGTTTAAAAAACCATTTATACAACCCCGACATGTATGTATATACATTTACCAAAACTCGAGTTCTTTCCACCTGTGAGACAAAATTCTTCAAAACTAATAAAAAAATTAAGAGCTGAAAAGAAGGTATTTCCCACATTAATGTTTTTTATTACCAAATCCCCAAAATATTTACCTCAAACAACACCGACGCAAAATGAATTCATGATGACAACGAAATTTGCTCCACTTAGTGGCAAATTCAGGATTTCTCCATGGGGGAGACTGCGGATTTACCATCAAGTTATAGGGTGTTTCAAAAGTCCCTCACTAATTTGATTTTCAATTTTCTTTGCAGCTAATCGACCAACGACGTTCATCTTGTGGTAAACTCTTACTCAGTAGTTGAGAATATTTTTGAGTCTACATTTGAAGTTTTACTCCGTTTTCTTCTGCTACCATGCTGACTCTAGAGCAGAGGTGTAAAATCGCTGCATGGCAGGAGGTTTTTCAATCTGTGGTCGAAGTGCAGCGACGATTCCGGGCAGTCTACGGACAGCATTATGCACCGGATAGGAACACCATCGTCGCCACCCACCGGAAGTTTATGGAGACCGGATCCGTAAAGGACAAACCACGATCAGGAAGACCTCGAAGTGGGCCGAGTGAGGAGAATGTCGAAACTGTCCGTGAGGCCAGGGCCGGACTTTCACCTGCTGAGGCCCTAAGCTATATGAAATTTGAGGCCCTTCTCTAAAAAAATTTGGGTAAAAAAATTTAAAATAATGTCATTATTACTATAATTATTATTTTTTATATTAATGTTAATGATAAAGAAAAAATAATATATATATATATATAATTTTTGATGAATTAGTGTTAAATAAAAACTAATGATAAAATAAAAATATATTTAAAAAAATGAGGCCCCCGAGGGTGTGTGGCCCTAAGCTATAGCTTATTTAGCTTATAGGTAAGTCCAGCACTGCGTGAGGCGTTTACTCAGAGTCAAGGAAAGTCCATTCGGCGAGCTGCTGCGGAACTGAACATCAGCGCGACATCTATCCAACGGATTTTGCGGCGTGGTCTCAAGCTGTATCCGTACAAGATCCAGGTGGTTCAGAAGCTGGAACCTCAAGACTACGATTGCCGGGTGGAGATGTGTGAGACACTGCTGCATCACTACGAAAGAGACCCATCGATCGTGGAGCACATGTGGTTCAGCGACGAAGCTCTCTTCCACCTTTCTGGTCGCGTCAATCGGCACAACACCCGCATCTGGGGAACTCACAATCCTGCGGAGATCCGTGAACATGAAAGGGACACATCGAAATTGGTCGTCTGGTGTGCCATCTCCTCAGCTGGGCTGATTGGTCCGTTCTTCTTCCGGGATCAAGATAGAAACTCCGTGAACGTCAACGGAGACAATTACCTTCGTATGCTTCAGGAGTTCTGCATCCCCCAACTGTCAGCTGTAGCTGACATGCAAGAAGTCATTTTCCAGCAAGACGGTGTCCCTGCTCATTACTCGCGTGAGGTTCGCTCATTTCTGAATAAGCAGTTCCCGGATCGGTGGATTGGTCGCCGTGGTCCCATCGAATGGGCTGCTCGCTCGCCTGATCTTACCCCATGCGACTTCTTTTTGTGGGGCTACATTAAGAGCAAAGTGTACGCCACCAAGCCGCGAGTCCTCCCCACACTAGAAGAACGGATCAGGAATGCGTGTGCTTCTGTTACTCCCGAAATGTTGTCCAATGTCGGCCAAGAATGCGTAAAACGGTGGCTCGCTTGTTTCGAAAAAGACGGTGCCCACGTTGAGGTGTACCAGTGACTTTCCAGTAGACTTATGAAGCCAAGTTGATGCCACCAAAATTCTCATGAATCGTAGACTCAGCAACCAAATTGTCATTTGGTTCCTCTTGTAATTGCTATTTTAATAAAATTTTAAAAATAATGAGGGACTTTTGAAACACCCTGTACCCTATTTTGGCAAATTTGAATTTTAAGAGGACTTAGAGAACGATTTTAGTTGTCAAAATGAGCTATTTTGACACAAATTTCATATGCTTTTTTGGTTGAACTTAGAAGACACTCAAACATTTATAGAGTTCAGCAAATTGTACGTGTGGAAATATATATTTTTTATATATATTTTCGCATGGGGGCTTCGGCCCCATGGCCCCCCCTTGAATTCGCCATTGGCTACACCTACTGTAGTGGTTGTAATTAATAATTAATTAGTCATTAATAATGTTTACTGATTACACAGAACTGTCGTATACGCGAATAACTCGATAACCCCTACAATGTACCCTTATTTCAGGTGACCCTAACCTCATCCCTCTTGACCAGGTGAATGTAAATTGGATATTCCCTCCAAAGTGTGACTTGAAAACCATGTCCATTATCGTTACAGGTTCAGCCATTGAGCTAAAAATAAACGACCGTCTGGTAAATATTTACAGTATTCAAGTTTTCATTTTACAATTACAGTTTAATAAAATTTACATTAATAAGATCTTTTGTAAACTTTATTCCGAGATGTTCACTTATTTTATAAGAAACTTTTGGGGTAAAGTTATTATTTTATATTGGTTAAAGTTGTAAAAATCTGTGATCCCAAATCACTTGGGTTATAATTTTTATGTTCTTTTAATGAAATGAAAGGATTACACTGGTCAACACTCATTTTATTGCCAATCATATTAGAGTGATTTTGGGGTAACTTTGTGGTGCTGATTCCGAATATGACATCGGTTTTGCTAGATTGGCTCTAATTTATGAGATAATTGGTACCCCATTGAAACATGTAAAAATGCAAAAAATTTAATGTTCAGGCGGAGCCTACTTACAAATCGCATTGAAATTGTCTCAAATCATACAAAAGTAAACACATGAAATACATAATGGCATTTTATTCGGTCTCACCATCTAGAATGTTCCGGTAGTTTCCCATATGCACGCGTTATGGTTACGTTTCCTATTAATTGAGGGTATTCATTATCTCAAGAACTAGAGCCAAATCGGAAAAACTACTTTCATTTTGGAATTCAGCAACCCCAAAATACCCTAAATTCGTACGAATTTCCTTGGCAACGAAAAAAAAATGTTTTTTTGTTGACCTGTGTTATCATTCATCCTCGTTTTCAACATCGTTTGTTTAGGCTAGACTTTCTGTATAGCACTTATAGCTTGATATAAAGTCACTTCTCTTAAATGTTACTGAAAATGGATGTTGTACAAATCTTCATTTATTTACACGAAGTTACAAATGATGTGGAATATATTTTGTATATTTTGTATATGAACTAACAGAAAATTCAATCTTCTTTATTAAAGTTTTGATCTGTATACATAAGGAAACTAAGAGCCATTCCCAATTCAATGCAATAAGAAAATTGGGCCTGAACTAAATTCTAAGTTTCATAAAGAAAAAAATGGAAATTGTTCGTTGCCTCCCATCCAAAAAAAATGTCATCGTTTGTCCATTTGGTGTTTCTATTTTCGTCTGGAACACACCTCCATAATTAATAAACACGAATATAATGGTCGTTCTTTTATATATTAAACTTGTTTCAAAAACATAAAGACTTCTTCAACAACTCAAACTGGATAGGTTGTGTCATTGTTTTCTGGGTTGTTAGTAGTTTCTTTGGAGTGGAATATTCTTCTATCTTCACTGGCGAATAAATCAATATGGTTTGGTGTCGTATGATAATATATTTACAACTCGTGTAAAGAGACTCATCTCTTTCTTTCATTTCCTTCACTTCTTTACATACATTGTGTATGACAGTGAATATTATGATGTTCAAAACGTTAATGTAATACTATTTTTCTTCTTTTAGACGACTGTTTATAATGTCAGCAAAGAAAGCGAGAAACACCGAGGAACAATAGCTCATATTAATGGCGAGGGACTTCTCTTATCAGTAGTGAATCCTTTAACATGTAAAATTACCATGGAACTTATTGCCTTTACTTCAGACATTAGCGGTTATCGAGATCTTCTTTGGGGTCTGGAATCGATCTTGCCTGGAAAACTTGTCTTTGTGGCCTCTTTGGTACGTATACTATATATATATATATATATATATATATATATATATATATATATGGGTGGTGGGGTACGCAACTGGGCACAAGTTAGGTTGAATGTATGATAATTCACAGATGTAGTGAGGTAATTTTTTTTGTGACGTAAAAGTTTTGACACCTCGGAACATTAAAAATTTTATATAAAAAATGAACAAACATTTTTGCTGTCGGAATAAAGATATGTTGGTCCTGATTAGGCGAGGATACGCTATGTTAGGTTAGTTAAGGTTTGGTTAGGCTAGATTAGCGAGTACTTTGCTATTTAATGACTTAACAGAAACCACTGTTCAAACCCAGAACTGCCTCCGAAACACTCATCACGCGCTTCTTGGTTCGATAGAACTCAGGTTAGGTTATGATAAATTAGGTTTGGTTCAGAGGCGTCATTTAGAGGGGGGGCGTGAGGGGCGGTCGCCCCCCCCCCCCCCCCCCCCCCCCCCCCCCCCCCCACCCAAGCTCACCAGGAGGGCCTTGGTGTGGATGGAATATTTTTGTGAAAAGTCAAAGAATCTGATTCAGTTGTATGAAGAGCTAAGACCTTTACAATTAGATTATTCTGAAATTTTGAAAATTTTGAAAATAATAATCACTCTTCCAGTAACCATTGCTAGTAATGAGCGATTGTTTTCTGTGATGAGTTTGGTGAGAGATGATCGAGTTGCTTCTGATGGCCTCTGAAAAAGAAATGATCAAAAACCTTAATTTTGATGTTTTGGTTGATGATTTTGCAAAAGTGAAATCTAGAAGGTATCCTCTACTATAGTGCTTCTCAGCCTTTTTGATGCTTGTTCGCACAAAGATCGAGTCCCCGGAATCTGGTTCGCACCACTCACGGCTTCCGGGGGGGTTCACGGGGGCGCACGACATAATATATTATAATTATATAACATAATAATGAGTGTGGTGGGTATATATATATGTAAATTCTGAGAAACTTCAACATGGTATTTTTATTGAATACATATAAGTTTTATTCAATGTGTTTCATTTAACCAAATGTATTACATAATTTTGGGATAAATAATTACTACATAAAATTAATGACTATGTTGCTGTTCCCACTCGGTTCGCACTATGTTTCCCGTACGCACCAAATCTTTTCTCGTTCGCATTTGTGCGTACCATCACACAGGTTGAGAAGCACTGCTCTACTACATTAGGTGATATAAATTTCATGATTTATTGTTTAATTTAACAATTTGATAGTTAACTGTAAATAACCAGTCTAGCTGATACCATTTAATCATTCTTGTTTATATTAACTTGATTATAAAGTACATTGTGAGTAGCACTTAATACATTTTGACATGTGAGGGGCCTCTCACTGCCTTCTTCGCCCCCCCCCCCCATAAGCCAATTTGAAATGACGCCCCTGGTTTGGTTAATTACTTTTAGATAATGGATTTAAAAAATGTCGGTACCTCCTTATGCGGACACGCACATACGTGTGTGTGTCTGTGTGTGTGTGTGTGTGTGTGTGTGTGTGTGTGAGAGAGAGAGAGAGAGAGAGACTTCACTTCATTTTATTTCTGAATTTACAGAGAGATGGCGCTAATTATATAGGTAAAAAGCTTAAGAATATATTCGCCAAAATGGGGTCTTTGTGGTCGCCATCTTACTTATACAGAGACTCGTGGCTCAACCTGTTCGTAAAAGGCGGAAAAACCATTCAGGAAGTTCTCATTCCCAATTTAGGAAAACTCAACACCACTGGAAGCCCTTTTACTCTCCATTTTGATGCCCATCAAATTGGTCCAAGAAACTCAAACGGTAATTTACATGAGACCCCTTTCCTGCAAAACAAATGAGCGATGGCACATGTACAGTAGGTCAGATTAGATTAGACTGGGTTAGGTTGAATTAGGTATAGATTAAACTTCACCATGTCAAGTTAAATTATGTTTATTCAGGTTAGGAAAGTATTTCTGTTGCAGTTGCTGCCTCTGCATTCTAAGAAGCTGTTAAATAAATTTATACCCACAATTTTTTTATGACCAGTTGGACAGTGAAGTTTAAAAGGTTTCGGGAAATAAAAATGAGTCTAACAGAAATTATGAAACTGGACATAAAACGAAGAATATCAGACAGTCTTATAACTTGAGTACTTTAACTTGTCTTATAACTTGAGTACTTGAATACTTTATCTTTTATCAGTGAAGTTACATTCATAATTTTCATAATCTGAAGTTTGGTATATTTGTAGTAATATGGGTCCAAAGATGGCGACGGGGTGTGGGAGTGTGGGGTATCCAGAGTGTCAGTGCCAAGGGGGTTGGTAGTGCCAACCCCCCAAAAAGTAGAACATTTAATATAGAGTAACCTAACCTAACCTTGAAAATAAAATTGTTTGTGTATATAAATATATGTTACAGTAAGATTGTGAAGCTAGTGATTTCGCGAATTCCCTGAAAGTTTCAGTAATTTCGCGTAATTACTGTTTCACTCGGGGACTTCAGGAAGTTACTAACCTAACCTAACCTAAAGCCAGAGGGAGGCATGTCAGTTATTTCACGAACATGCCTCCCTCTGGCTTTTTCCGGAAACATGTAGCAGTACCAGTTGCACCTTCTCTTGATTGGTACACTGAACCATCAGGGTATTTTCTTTCCTGAAATATCTAAAACTGACATTAGAAATGTTTGTTTCACTTTAAAAATATAATGTCTATTTTCCCTATGAGTCCAGACTTCTGGGACACCCTGTACGTTTAAGTTTAGTTTAATTTAGGTTAGGTTACTCTATATTCGATTTTATACTTTTTGGGCGGGATTGGCACCCCGAACCTCCCTTAGCACTGGCACTTACCCTGGACGATCGTCCAGAGTAATGTTTTGAAAATCGACTCGCTTATTTGTCATCCCTATGTGGAACAGATATACAAGTATTTGTGCAGAGAAGCAGTCAGTGTAGCAATAGAAATAAATGATATTCATTATTATTATTATTATTATTATTATTATTATTATTTTCAGACTGCCCTTCGTGGCCTTCTTCAGAGAGATGGAAAGCGAGAATAATCTTCTGCCAGATCTACGACGGATTTTCGAGGCTTTGTGATTGTAAAAATCCTTTTGATTTTAAAGACAGAAATCAAACATTACGTAGCGAAAACAACGTAGGTGATGCTATCTTTTTACGTCTACAAAACTATCATATATATTACGTCAAGCATCGAAAGACCAAAGTTGCCTACATGACGTCTTCATAAACTACTAAAGTAATTCCATTCAGGAGCATTTGCATCTGTCACTTTTGTATACTGAAGACATTTTGTGAATTAAAATCACGCAGGATATCCACACATTAGTGATACATATTCCTTTCTCAACACCATTTCGATCATCGAAATGAGCAGTATCTTTCCCCATTTGAGAAAACGTATGTTCTAAAATTCCACGTATGAAGGAGTAAAAAGCAGATTTGGGACACCAACCCATTCTCTAACTCCTCAAAAGGCAATGTAAAGCAATTCATTGAATTGTTATTATGTAATTCGTATATAAAGTGATTATTTTATATGTTTCAATTCGTCTATTGTTTTTATTTTTTTAGAATTCCACTTACGTCGGGTCAATACCACTCATTTTCATAATAGGAAATCGATCCAGGCACTTGTACCAGTAAGTATTAAGAAAAATCTGTGAACAGAGAGAGAGAGAGAGAGAGAGAGAGAGAGAGAGAGAGAGAGAGAGTCCTTACAAGTATTAAGAAATATAAATTACCAAGGTGCACCGAAGTAACAAAAATAAATAAATCAGAGTTGAAACAACAAATTTGAATTCCATGTAATTCATAAGTACAGGCAGTCCTCATTATACGGAAGGGTTACGTTCCTGAAAAGTTGTCCGTAAACCGAATTTCTGTATAACGGACCCTATTTTCCTATTAAATCTCATTATATAATGGGAGATGCGTTCCGACGGGAGATTTTTCCAACCCAAAACTGCATAATAAACATAATGTTTTACCTTTTTAAACACATTTAAATAGAAAACAATAATATTTTAATATATTTTTATAAATTCTATTGTACTGGAGGAAATAAACCGCATAAATAGTTGTAGTCACCTCCCCAAACTGCTGATCGGTGCTTGGTGGTAGTGTTGTGAATCATGAAAAGGAAGCCAGAAGGTGGTTGATGAAGGGGCAGCACCTTCCTCTTCCATATCATCATCAGACGCTTCCTCTTGAAGCTGAAGGAGCAATGGAGGGCCGTCAGCGTCACTGTCTGACCCATCATCTTGGCGCGTGATTGCCGTGGGTGGAGGCGAGGATGTTTTTGGTTGGAAATTTTTATTCCCTATGTTCCCCTTCAAAAAATGAAGTTTTCTATATTTCCATTGTGATGCTATTTTCTTTTGGATTTAACCATATACTTTTATAATCTAGCCATAAAAATCATCTAATCTTGCCTGTTCTTTTTTGGCTTGTAGGGCATTTAATATAGTCCGTATCATTGCTCAGTAGCGAAATTTCATTTTTACCTTTTCCGAAAAAATTTCCGTAACTGCGGAATTTTTGTCCGAATAACGGACCTCGGTACTAAAATAAAATTTCCGTAAGTGTGAAATTCCGTATAAAGGGATTCCGTAAAACGAGGGATATATATATATATATACCATTTCATTAATGGAAAATGCATATTAAAAATTTTTGTCAAATCACGAATTTTTCTTCATAGATTTTCTTCAGGAGTTTTTACGAAAGAAACCAGCAGAGCCTCACCACTCAGAGTCCGCTACTGAGCTACCGGGCCGATCCTTATACAATAAACAAATATTCAAGCTATTTTATGTGGATTAAACCCGTAAACCAAGTAACAAAATCGACTGGGCAATATGGACCCAATATTCAGCAAACAGTGGACCAGTACTAATTCAGTGGTCCAACATTTGAGCAATATATTAATTATAATTCTCAAATAACAAAGACACGGGCATATTTTTTTTTACGCAGGAAGGAGGGGCCAAGGGCGAATGCCCGCAAAAGCGCATCCCCCTCCCCATAGAGGAAGAAGAGAGCCAAAAGTAAGGTCTAAGGTTTTGGAGATGCTTAGATACTCTGCGTTTGAAAGATTGGAGGTCATAGACAGGGGGAAAGATGGAGTGAGGAAGATTGTTCCAGAGTTCACCAGGTTGAGTAGATATTGTTTTAATATTAGGTCAATGAATCAACATTGGCCCAATACTTGTTGAACATTGGACGCATATTGGCCAATCAATTTTGCTACTTGAGTATTAAAACAAATATGAGGCGTTTCGTGCGACAGTGACGAATCCGCCATGCTCCCAATTTTGGACACTTTATCCTTTCCTCTTTATCGTGCCTATACTCTACGTCAAAATACCTTCAAAACGAGACCAAGTTCATCATAACTGATGAATATTTGATGATTTTATGGCTATTTACATTTTTAAAACTTTAAAGCGCGTTTTCTTGAAACTTAATCTTTGGCGCGCTCGTCACTGTCGTACGGAACGCCTCATATTAGAGATCATAAAAAAAATAAACATAAACTATTATACAGTTCATGTGGTCAAGTATTTTATTATACTAATTGTTAATTTTTTGTGCGTTTAAAGTCTATTCGAATCGTTAGCACCTCAGGAGAATGTTACAAAAGAAATTATTCTTCTGGTAACGGATGGACATAATAAAGATGCCACGAATCTCGCCTTCATCTTAGGGCTAAAACTATTCGTTCATCAGTAAGTTGTGCATTCCACTTTTTTAATAGTACATACAGTTGCCCGAAAAAAACTTGGAAAAAGTTCACAAGTATTTTTAGTAATAAAAAAATACATAAAAACGAATAATAAAATTTAAAAAAAAATTATTAGTAATTTCTAATTAGCAATTTTTGTGCCTTTTCGAAATTTTATCCTTTGCGCTGAACTTTTTTCCGCAATTGTACATGTAGAACCACTTCTGATTCCCTATTGGGAGCGGGTAGTGCTTGAATTGAAACCAGTTGAATCTAGCAGGAGTCAAATAACACACACACACACACACACACACACACACACACACACGCACGCATTGTCTCATCATTAGAAAAACAAGGTACGACCTCAGTTGAAACATTTTTGTAGAACGTTTCAATCATCGCCAGGTGAGGTTGGGACGTCCACTAAATGTTATAAACTTTTTTATAAAGTCAATAAAATGTTTATGACGTTTTGAAACGTCCTATTTCGTACTGAAGGGGGAGGAAGAGGGTGGGGTCAAGTAGGTCTGCGTTTAACATCCCTCGCATAAAAAAATTACTTCCCACTTGACGTCATTCCCAACCACATTCGCGGTACGTAAATGGGAATTGTCGAAAGAGAATTATAAATTTTAAAAAAACTTTTTAATTTGGAAAAGGGTAGGAAAAAGAGCCGTGACGCATCTGCGGGTCCGAGGGGTATTTTGTATGAAGCATTTAACTTAAAGAGGGAAGTCCTCTCGAGAAAGAACGGGAATCGATCGATTTGAAGAATTGCCTCCTTCGAGATTCTCGCTTTCGGAGTTCTCATTCTTGGATGAAGACCGAAATGGAATTGAGGAAACCGCATTAAAAAAAGACGGATTGTATTTCTAGTTTAGAACTAAAATATTATTTATTACTGATCAAAATAAGGTGTGTTTTATAATAAAATATTGTCTTCCTATTTCACAAACATTTATAGTCATGGAAGAAATTTTTTTTTAAACTGAAAGTTTCCTGAATGGAAGAGGAATACTTATGGTAGCGTTCCTAAAATGGCTTTATATATACGATTATACCTCACTGATGTTATAATGTTGCTTTAAAGTCTTTTATATAATTCGCTGCGTCGTTAAAATTATATAATTTTTACAGAAACTGAGTGACGTTTTGGTGGAACACAAGCAACCAGACCTCCCAGTTCTGCACTTCAACTAGCTGCAGTGTTTTTATAGACATAATAAATCTTAGTATAATTTTCAGGAAGATTGTATCTTCAAAGAGGAGTCAAATATTTCATTAAATATCCATTGGAAGAAATTTTTTAGAGAAATCATATTGGTGAGAGGTTCCAATATATCTTCGAGTTTTCTCTTCTTCTTTCAGACCAGAAGGCAAAGAAGCAACTCGAATTTCCATGAACCTCCGATTTGCTCTCTACAACGCCCTTCAGCAATTTCCTCGAGCCAAAGCATTCATTCTTCTCGAGGATGACCTTCTCCTTTCTCCGGACTTTTACTCGTACGTTTAAATTGATGACTCTTCACTCCTGAAGAAGATGTAACTAACGTAACTTATAATTTCTTAGTTACGTTTAGTTTCTTCTTCACCTAAAAATGATTACAAAGTTTCTACAATTATATGCCAGATACATGAAGCACATGGAGCCAATATTCGACATGGACAAATCCATATTTTGCGTGAGTGCTTTCAACCACGTATCATACCCACACACGAGCAAGGACCCAACCCTGAGCTATCGTGTTCAGTCTTACCCGGCTTACGGGTGGATGATGCCCCGATATATTCTGGAAGAAATAATCCCAAAATGGTTGCCTTCGCATTTTGTAAGCAAATTGTTCTATTTTGTAGGTTAGAAGGGATTCGTCACCAGATGTGGCTGACAATCACAATTAGTCATAATGATCATGTCTGGTTTGTGATGTCTGTGAAAGACGGTGAAATAAAGCTTTAGTTTTAGTTATTGAAACCATCTCAGTAATGACTACCACGAATGGTACAATAGCAGAAAAAAGTTAATTGAAGAAATAATAAGTGGGAAATATATCGCAATTTAAAAAAAAATGGTTAAAAAATAGCATTAGGCCACGGTTTCTCCTAAAAGTCCGTCTTTCCATAGAAAAGTGAACATTTTTCCTCCCCTTACCCACTCCTCATTTTCCCGCTCCCACTGATACCTGCTAAAGGGAAGTGGGGATAATATGTAATACATTATAAATGCCATATGCATTGATTGGGCATAATTAACATGCGAATATGCTTTAGCCTTCGGAACATTTGTAATATATCACGCATTACTCCCACTCTCCTATATCAGATATCAATGGAACTGGGTAAGGAAGAGAATACGTTTTACTTCTTTGTGGAAGGAAATGACTGTAGGAAAAAAAACAGTGTATTCAGTATTAAAACCAATAATAAAAATCGAAGCCTTGGCATAAGGCTATTTCTTAACTAATTATAAATTATTTTGGGTTTTTTAAAATTTTCAGTATATTTCCCTTAGACTTTTTACGGCGATTTTTGTTTCAACAACTGTCTTGGGTGTAATCACTAATCACACATTTTAATGAGTACTGTTGTTGCTTCGAACAAGGTAATGAATACTTAATGATTACACTGGTTACTCTCAATCACGCAAACTTCTCATTTTTGTAAAGCTATCTTTAAATGTGGGCCTCAGAAATGTGTAGAATTTTCTGCTACGTTTCTGCTGACCTCGAACTCTATCGAGGTATCTCAGGGCATCGAAGATATCCCTGACTGTATTCCAAACACGAACATGTCGTGAATCATATGTGAATTTATATCTTGAGTTAGTGAACCATAGCACTGTCAAACTCCACTCGTCTGAAGTGAGTTCAACAGTTTAAACGATTTAACAGTTTATGTAACAGACAAAGAATACGTAAATTTAAAACTGTATACTTTCCATTCATTGCAAGAGTCATGACTGGAATCACTTCGTCGGTTCCCTCTTTGTGAGAAAAGATAGAGAATGCGTGGTTCCAGACATCAACAGAAGCTACCACTGGAGTACAAAAGGCTTACACATGACCGCTTCTTACTCTTCTGAGGTTCTTTTCCTGTCTAGAAACATCAATCAAGACACGAACGTTATTCTCCAACCTGTGGAAAGGTATATATATATATATATATATATATATATATATATATATATATATATATATAATAAATAAAAAGAATGTTAAAAAGTTATCAATTAGTAATAAACAGTAATTGTAGTTTTCTTAATTATTATTAATAATTTTTTTAAAATAATCAATAAATAGATAATGAATTATTCGGCATCTATGATAAATAATTTAAATTAGTTATTGCTAATGTATAAATTATTGGCGTTATACTGTACATACAGTGACGCTCAAAAGTATTCGTACAGAGAAATATTTAAGTTATATTCGTCCTTATCTTTCGTATCATGTAGAGGATAGTTATGAAAAGGTTATCGGTTCGTTTCGAAAAATTTAACAAATAATAAAAAAATTAGTTTAACTCCAACATATAATGTAAAATATCAAAGAATTTAAAGAAGCTAAAAAAAAAAAGAGTTAAAATGCAAAAGTTTTCGTACATTTATTTACAAAATTATTTAATACTTTGTGTGTCCGCCTTAGGCTCGAAGAATTTAAAAATTTTATCAGTAGTTGAATGTCTTTTGATTAGAGACTGTTGGCAATTCTGAATGCTAGAATTTTCTCTGTGAATCTTCATTGAAAACGGATGATTGTACAAGTCATTAGTATGAAATAGGTCGTCGTGGTAAAGGGCTGTCTACAGATCTTAAGGGACCTGTTATTACTGCACACGAGTCTGGAAAGAGTTATAGGAAGATAGGAAAAAAACTTCGAATTCTATTTACGACGGTTGCTGAAGTTATAAAGAAATGGATAAGCTTTTAAACAATCAAAATTCTATCAAGGTGTCGACGATCTTGCAAGATTGCAGAACGTACAGCTAAACGGATTGAAAGAATAGCTGCTGCGAATCCACGAGACGAGTGAGCGCACGTGATAGTTGCCAAACAGTAACACCGTCTAAGATCGATGTCCATCCCTCTACTGTACGTCGTACATTGAAAAACAGTGGTCTGCATGGAAGAGTTGCACGAAGAAACCCTCTGCTACGAAAACGGCACAAAGAAGCTCGTTTAAAGTACACCAAATATCATCAAAATGATGGATTTACATTCTGGAAGACGAGACCAAAGTTGAATTATTTGGGAACAACGAGCAACGGTACATTTGGTAAAGATAAAATACTGCATTTGAAGTAAAAACATCCTTCCTACAGCAGGGCTTGAGTTGAGGGCGGTACGTACCGGTTGTTAATTTTTTTTTATAAATTGTTCCGGTTGTTAACCCTTGCGGAAGGGGGAACCCCCTCAATCTCATCAACGCACTTCCACACTTTAGGTTTATCGGTCTGCGACGCTGCTACGCGTGAATCTGCGACCGTACCACCTGTTAATTTTTTAGGAAAGTTTGTTGTCATCAATGGAATCTTCAATTCGTAAAAATATCACGAAAATTAAGAAGAAAATGTATTGCTTTCAATTCAGGAGTTGCGAATGAGTCGCAAATGGTTACTGCAACAAGATAGTGATCTAAAACATAAAAGTAAGAGCACCATGAATTGGCTTCAACAAAGGAATTTCAAACTTCTCGAGTGGCACAGTCAAACCCCAGATCTCGATTTAATCGAGAATTTATGGTTTAATTTGAAAAAAGCTGTCGCCAAGAGAAATTGTTCGAATCTGAATGTCAGAAGAATGGTTTAAAATTTCTACTGAGAGATGTCGAAATATTGTAGAAAAATATCCAAAACGAATCTTGAAGTCATTCAAGCAAAAGGTGGACACGCAAAGTATTTTAACCTTTTTTAATTTTCCTTAATGTCTTTGAAGTTTTACATTATATGTTGGAGTTAAACTAATTTTTCTACTTGTTAAATTTTTCCAAACGAATGCTAAACTTTTCATAACTATCCTATGCATGGTACAAAAGATAAATATGAAAATAGTGGCCCAACGATAATCTCGCTATAATATAGGATTGAAAGTGGAATGAAATGTTGTGGGGTTACCAGTTTGACCTTTCAGCCAAACAAACAATATTTAACGAGGAGATAGAAATGACTTCGTGGTTTTCGTGAGGCAAAGACCGGAAGGATGACGGCGACTGAATTTTGCAGAAGTGATGTTGCTTCCGGGGAGATGAAATAGTAGTAGACCTCAACGGAGATGATCCAGCTTCGTGGACGATTGAACGAAGTTTTGAAGGACTGCGGGCCGCTCCCCGACGAAGGTCGGAGAGCGAGTGGAGTTACATGACGAAGGTTGGAGATGAAGAGTGAGTGCTGAGTGAAGCTACTTCAAGTCATACGCACTTAATAAAATTAAATTTATTAAGGATTCAGTTAATAACATTAGCAAGAGGATATGGCTGAATCTAGTAATAAGAAGAATAGCCATGAAAGGGTTTATTTACGCTCAGGGCCGTAACTAGGGTTTAGAAATTAGTGAGGTCCAGATTTTTTTCGAGCGCGGCGGGACGAGCAAAATTCAGACCAAAATGACATCTACAAACACAACCCAAGCTATACACTAAACACAAAACCCTTGTCTATAATAAAAGCCCTCTAATGTTTAATACACGCTCGACGCTCCCTCTTTTCAAAAGAAAAGCGGTAATATGCGTTTCATACACGGAGAACGGTTCAGTCTCTTTTTTTTTTTTTAGGAAATAATTACCGAGGTCCGGACCTCGGTGACCTCATAGGTAGTTACGGCCATGTTTACGCTAGCCCCTTTACAGGGGGTACAAAAAGTACGTTTGAGAGAGCGGATTTGGACAGAATTAAATATAGCCTGAGAACAGTTAAACATAGGAAAGAATGCAATCACACGATTTACATAGATAATATAAAGATTTAAAAAGTTTCATATTTGGAGCCTAGAAAGATTTCAGAATCATTTTATGTAAAATTGAAGGACTAAGACGTATCTTGACATAGAACCAATGAATCACGGCATAGTCGAGATTTCTGTTGTTAAATTTTAGTTAAACCTTTCTTTAGTACTACCCCTGATATGAGAAGTAGTTTTAGTTTTCACAGTTAACTATCAAGGTTCTCTGAAATGCATTTAATAGCGCTCATGCCAAAGTTTGCTGATGTCCAAGGAAGAACCTACAACCCTTATTTTCTCTTTCACCGAGTGCTTGGTTTTGGAGGCGTGTTAATTAACTGCAAAACCCCCTCTTGTAAAAATAGGAAGGGGTGATTTTTAAGAGATTTTTTATTAAGCAAGATTAAATTGTCCTTACCAGCTCTTTATTTCCAAAATCTGAAATCGTTGCCCATATTGCCCATATCGCGTTGAACCGCAGACTGCTAAAAGAGAAACTAGTCTTTGATTAGTCAATTTGCGCACCCATGTGCATCCATCTGATGTAATTTGACAACAGTGAGATTCGTATGAGGGAAGGAGAGACCTCGTTTACTTGTTTGACGTAAAGTTTCAATAATGTTATGAACTCATTTCCACGCTGAAGATTTTGATTTGTTTGCCTCTCATTTTCACCAGTCTGATTGTTCAACAAAGGTACCGCGAGAAGGTATTGATATAACACGAGAACCAGCTGTAAGCTGTATAAAGGATACTTTCCCATGTACAGCCTTTCGATGCAACCCAAATATGCTCTGTTTGCAACCCAAACACAGACCTTGTAGGCACAATCGTTCGTTCCAAAGATTATTTGGGGTCCTCCTTTTATTGTTGCCAGATAATTACATCTTCCAACAGCAAATCTGGTTACGTATGTGTACTTTTATAGTAAGTATCTGTGTAACCGACCATGTTTCAGGTGCAATTGTTGGGAATTTGAGATACATTTTTATGAAATAATCAGACTTTAAGGGCTCACTTTATGTTATAGTAAGAGCAAGCGGAGGTCTTTATTTCAAAAATTAATAATTTCTTATAATAATTATTTCTGTTTCAGGTTACTTAAAGATAACTACGAAAAGGAATTTATAACTTTGATGAATAATTCAGTTCCAATCACGTTCGGAGAGATAGCGGATTTAGATAAAGTTGTAACCCCGGTAAGAAACCCCGAAAGAGGTTATTGGAAAAATAGCTCAAATCGTTTAAATAATCTGTTATTCACATGATTATCACTTACTTCTATTCTTTAGTGGAAAATGGATGAAAATGGTCTCTCGTAACATACATACATACATCTTTATTAAAATTAAGCACCCGTTTGTACAGGGTGTTCCATTTATGTCGCACTTTCTCCGTTTAAGATGACATTTACATGGTCTCAAGATAAATGGAACACCCTATATTTCCTCCATGGGTTCATTATGTACATCTAAACCATTTTGTCTACAATGATTCGGTGTCTTTCGAATACATCCAAAATTTGGAATTACAGAATCACTTTTGTAATACATTTAAGGATGACACGTTCACAATTGCGAAATATTAATTATCAGTTGTAGATATAGACCACCTTTTCCTTATCATACTCTTTCGTATTTTCTTTTTAAATTCAGGGAAAAACATTTGCCATTTACGTGTCGAAAAAGAATACATCGGACGCTGCTTCTTTCCGTCTATTTGGAGAGGTAAGTAAGAATTAGAAGACATTTTAAACAGTTCCTCAAGAGAGAGAGAGAGAAAGCGGTGGGGGGAGGGGACACGATGGGTCATGTGAAACGCTCTCCAATTCATCGAGTTGAATGTTATTGATGACAGGAGAAATCACCATTTTTGGTTTGTTTACAGTGCGTGAATTTTATACGAATCGTATAAAAAAGGAATAAATATCACATAATATAATTCCCACAATGATGAAAAAACTTTCCGTGAGAAATATGCACGTAAATTATTAAAAATTGTTTGAAGTTTCATTTTGAACCTCCTTCATAATATAATCTGGTTTCGGAATTTATACAGTTCCTGCTCTATTGTATCAGAGTACAGATTATTTATTGTTTATCGTAAAATATTCTCGAAAGTAAAACCTAAGAAAGATAATTTCAGGATTAATTTGTTCACTTACCTGACATAACCGAACTTTATTTTTAAACTAACTTAATTATGTAAACGTTTGGATCCAACATAATATTATACAGGGTGTCCCATAAGTCCGGACTCATAGGAAAATTTATTTTAAATTAAATTCCTTAGGAAAAGGCCTCCGCCTTTTCCTCACCAGTGTAACTCACGTCTATATTAACCATTGAGTGTTATTCTACCTGCAACGAAAGAAAGGTCCCAAAACAAGACATCAATTTGAACATTTGTTTTGGTTCTAATGTATTTCTTTTGTAAATATAATTTAAAATAAATTTTCCTAGGATGTTCTTTGTTGTTATGAAGAGGTTAAACAACCCCAAGCATTATTATTAATGTTTGAGTTTAATTATAAGAAAAGAAAGAAGCTTTCATTCGTTAACCGTTTTGACTTTCGTGAAGGAACTCGAGATTTGGAACTTGGACAGCAGAGACCATCATAACTCCGCCTGGAGACTCTTCTACAAGGAAGCTACGATCATCGTTGTTGGTGTTCCTCTTTCACCTTATACGTAAGCTCACAATAAACCATTTTCACGATTATGTAACGTCTGCCGTACATGAGTATAAGAATACTCCTTTTCGTTCTAAGTTAGTTAATTGGCATAAAACTTGGAGCGACGCAATGGGATGCAAAAATTAATGATTTTGTTGTGGATTTTCTGTGACATTAAGTTTCACTTGCCTTTTTTTTTAAATGAATAGAAGTGAAATAGTTTACCTTATAATAAGAACCGTTCTTATTGTCAAGTCACGCCTTTTAAACTGAATTGCTTAAAGGTGTGACTTGACAATAAGGGTTTGTGCACTTTGGGGTTTGTGCACTCTATTTTCAAGACGAAATAAACATATGTTCATTAAGAAACGAAGTTTCATATACGTATGTGTTGTTTTGAATCCTTTAATCTAGTTGTGGGTTTCGTAGTGGCCACTGTCGTAACACCGCTTCTCGTCGATCAGCAAAGTAAAGCGACTTTCAGTCTGGAGATAGTTGGATGGGAGATAGTCCTCTGCGTCCAGATTATGTAGCGACCCGTGGTTCAGATCCCACGTAAAGCTATAGGTTCCTTCCGTTATATGACCTTAGATGTTGCGATGGAGATTAAACAACCCAATCAAACATAATGAATTTGTCAAAACAAAAATTTGAAAAAAATGAATAAATATTTATAGGTTAGGAAAATCCCTTCATGTTTTTTCTGTCTTTTCCTTAAGACGACAGTAGCGTGCATTTTTCCTTTAACTCTTACGAGGAAGTGCCTCGCAGACTGCCAGGCTGTCTTTAAGGGTCGAAAAATAAAATTATAAGTCTTACGTTATGGTAAGGATATAACTAACTTTAAAAGAATTCTTTTATAATTCCTTTAACTGATAGAGTAATCACAGGAATTGTGTGATCATTACTTAAAAACAGGTGAGGCAACTTAAAAGTAGGAGTTATCTTAAAATTACTAAAATACTAAAAACAATTGATAAATATTACATAAAAGAATAAACTACACACACATTATTAGAAAAGTATTATCGTATTAAAAGATAATACTATTAATATTTTTCACTTTAAAACCAAGTGTTGTAATTCTGTTTTCCTGTCCACAGGTCTTACATGCCTCCAAATCATCAAATTCTAATAGGAGACAGTAGTACAGATATGGAAATTGTTCAAGGAGAATTTCTCGTCAGAGCTTCGCACGAGGTTCAAACTCATTTCAACTTCGCTCATCTTCCTTTCTCTGAATGAAGGAGTCATTTCACTAAACTCTCGAGTAAATAATGAATGTAATTTTGTTTTAGTTTCTAACCCTGTGTTCTAACCCTGTTTCTAACTATGAGTTCTAACTTTGTGTTCTATGTGTTTTAACTGTGTCTTAACTGTGTCACTTAATTATTACTTAACTATGTATTACAGTATGTGTTCTAACGAATGTGTACGAGTATTACGTCATAAAAGATTTCTGGAGTAGATTACACTTATTTCGCTTCTGTGTCATTCATTGGATCGGTTTAATTAAAGAATGCATAACAGAACGGGTCTTCCGCCATAACATCTCAAATTTCGAATTTTAGAAAGTTCTAAAAGGAATCAAATTTACTTCAGAATTTGCTGGGACGAAATGTTTTACCAAAAAACTTATCGTAATTTATGATTTGTTTGTTTTCAAAAGTTCATTAGAACACGGAATGCATTAGTTCAGATAGCTACCGTAGAATCATTTAACTTTTTGAGTAATGAGGGACTTATCAATAAATTTATTATTATTAAATCCCTCGTCCTTGGCAAAGGGATGACTCTCCAATATGATATTTACAGTATATGCCCGGTTAGGTTATACAGTTACAGTAGGTTGGGCTTGATTATAATTTTTTTTTTTAAATTAGATTATTTGCTCAAGACTTTTGAAGGATTTGAACGTCATGTAGTAGATGTTAGATATCCCTTCTCATGATCCCCTCTCGGCTGGTCGAACCAGACAACAAGTTACGAGATGGATGAAGCAAATGAAATAATTTTCACAAATGATCAATGAGGATATTGAAGTAAAACACAAGAAATTTAATAATCAAGTCATAAACTAATTTTTTTACCCACATTATATTTTAAAATAACTTCTGATATAGTACTGCCACCAGAACAAATGCGTTTGGCATCGTGATGTAATAATATCTTTGTTTACATCATACTAAATGTTGGACACATAGTTGTAAATATAAATCTTCCAAATTAAATAGTACTTTACTTAAATCATCAGTTAAGGTATATGGTAAAGCTGAAGAACGAGATAACACATTTAAGAACTTATGGACAATGTGTATATACGAATGGAGATTTGGGTGTCACTCATGAGTGCCACTTCATCATCATCATCATCAATTTTGCTCCTCATTTTCATCAAAAGAAGGTAAATAAGAAAAATTCGAGTGAGTTGAAACGTGATGCGCCGTTCTGACAAAGTACTCCCTTTCATAAACGTACTGGTCCGTCTCGTTATTTCCTCTTAGGGTAGGATACCCTGATGGCATGTACACCCTGCTCAAAAAGTGAAATAAAATACGATATGGCAACATCCTAAAAACAAAGATGCCACCTAACTTATATTTCTCATGACGTTATTTGTAATTTACAACTGTACAATCTATTGACATAATACAACCTTACATTAATTTTTAAGTGGGTTTGGAAACGACTTGTATCGCTTGTGTGAAAGAACTAGATTCAAATATCATCAATTTGGGGTTATGGCATCATAATCTAACCTAATTCAACTTTTTAACGTAATCTAACGAGCCAAACCCGAGTTATAACAACCTGGTGCGCGTACCTGTAGGGCGAGAGAGGTACACCAACCACAACCACAGTAGCGTTTTTGTAGAGGAACCTCCACGCAGAGTTGTGGTGATCTCTGGCGTCGTAGGTCCAAATGCGAAGTTCCTACGTGATTTGAAGAAACTCAAAGCAACATATTCGCTATTATTATCATTGTAATTATTTTAATTCTAATAATTATCAATAATTATAATAATTATAATAATTATTTTAATTATTATTAATTATTATTAATTCTAATTAATAATTTTAAAGGAACCTTTTTTGAAGGTTGTGAATAATCTCTTCTTCATTTTCTTTTTCATTTTCATTCATTCATTTTTATTCATTATTTTTAATTTTATATTTTCTTATATTTTAATTCTTACATTTTTGGGTACTCTCTGTCCCGTTTCATTCGCCATTTTACAATCTCTCTCTCTCTCTCTCTCTCTCTCTCTCTCTCTCTCTCTCTCTCTCTCTCTCTCTCTCTCTCTCTCTCTACGTTTCGAAAGGCTTGACTCATTGCTTATACGGACGGTACATGCAATTCTGCAAAAGGATTCATAAACCTTTATGATCGCTGTCTTCCACAACCGAATTCAACAAAAGAATAAAGAAAAAAAAAATGATGTCCCTATAAACACGAAAGTCTGAACGAACCACGTTGCACAAAAAGAGCTATTCTTCAACTCCGGCCTCGCTGCGAGCTAAAATGTTCATCGATAAAGTCACTTTATGCAAACGATGAATGCGAGGCCGTAAAATGGAATGAAACAAAATTATCATTTAAAATTAAAATTAAAATAAAATTAATTATTAAAAAAAAAAGGAGTTTATGAGTATGTCTATAAATATTGACATACTGGGATATATTGGGACATATTGGGATCCGTTTAATTATTTTATGGATCACCTTCGGGTGAAAATGACAAGAGAAACTCACATTGGCGAACAGTCGAAATGACGACTCATCTCTAGCATCATTTTTGACAACATAAATGGCGAAAATTTTGCTCTGGAATGAACATAAAGAACTTAAATAGGATTAAACACTACTAAATACTATTCCCTACACTAAAAAATAAGCGTTACAAAGTGTAAAAACTACTCTCTACAACGCGGTACTTCAAAAATATGGAAAAAAATTGACACTATGCAAGACGATAAAATACAGATTAAAGACGATAAAATACAGATTAAAGACGATAAAATACATATCAAAGACGATAAAATACAGAGTTTTATAAGCATAATAATCGCCAACAAAAAAAACCTATAATGCCAAACGATATTTTTTGGCTGGTGGTTTTCATTTTCAAAACTATTTAGGCATCATTCAAAAACTGCGTGACCCTTCGAGGGGGTGTGGGTGAGGGGGACGAGATCCAAAAAGGCTACCATTTACTACAAGGGGTGAAGGGTGATGTAGATAGAAAGACTACGGGACCGCAAAGAATATAATTTTGTTTGAAACAATATATATATATATATATATATATATATACGTATTACATCACTCGTATATGATATGGCATCACTCATCCTCCTCCCAGATTTGATCCCTAGAATCATTTGGGATCACTGGTGTTCCCAATAGAAGTTCTAGTTCATTTGGCATTTGAAGGCCACTCGCGTCTGTCATCCTCATCATAGGGAGGATGGTGCACAAAAGACCACTTAGTTAATTAGGAGATTTCACGTCAGAGTCTACAAACGATCACTAGGGATGAGGGGGTATCCAATAAGTGTCCAAGAACGGTCACGTCGTTGTTGAATGATGCCTTATAATAATACGGACCCCGTAAAAGTGCTTCATATTAATTAAGTTGCCGATCAAGAACTGAATTAATCATATAATTCTAACAGCATAACAAGACCAAAAAAACAGACAGATTAACAGCGAAGATGTTTTTTTAATACATGGATAAGATAACAAAAAGAATGTTCCATTTATACCTATTCATGCCCGTATACCTCTCCCCTGAGCCGATCGAGATGTAAATTTTGGAAGCTGCCTTTCCACTAATCTGTTAATCTTATCATTTTGATAAACACGATTTGTGTGTGTGTGGTGTTGTGTGTGTGTGGTGTGTGGTGTGTGTGTGTGTGTTAGAAATGTTAATTTAAAATGAGGCACAATGAAAATAAATCAAAGTAAATACATAATATGGAACCCAAAACCGAACAAGACCACATTACCGGAGAAATTTCTTTATCCAAATCCGATATTTCATTGAATGTAATCGGGGTTGAATTTCTCATTAAATCTTCAAATTCCTTTTCGTAATTCTCCTTCATTAACCTGAAAAATAAAATACAGTAAACAAATCTCTTGAATCGTAAAGCGATTGAAGAGAGAAATGTAATAATTTGGTCTGCTTAAGTTTGAACTTTTCCTTGTCACTAAGAGTGCATTTCAGTCTGATTGAGTCCCTATATTAATAATACCCTTTTCACAACGATCCAGTTTATCGAGGAAAAACCGATCGACCTGAATCAGGAATAGTGTGAACAATTTGAGAAATGAAGGTCCGGGGTTTCTCCCGAGGTGACGCCTTTTCCTGGGATAGACCCCCCACTAATGTAATCGATCTGTGGTGCCTGTTCCAGTGACCCGTCCATTTGTATCATTCGTGGGTGGGTGCTGACGATATTAATACACGTCTGGTAGAAGATGTTTTCACGAAACACGAAGATGTTTTCCAAACCAAGTTTACTTTCTGCTGCCAAGTGACTTTAACTGTTTTTACTTTAAAGTGATCTTACTTTATAATAATGAGCGTGTCTCTGTCACAATTTTTTAAAACCATTATTATGACCTTCAGATTTTACAGAGCACCACTTTACAAGGGTGTTGCAAGCAATATCATCGTTGCTAAAAAGTTAAATTCGGGGGTGGGGTGTAAGCACACACACACACACACACACACACACACACACACACACACTCAAAGGTTAAAAGAAAGTGATATGCATAATCTAAAACACAAAATAATTTATTTGAAGTACACGAGTTAAATAAACTATAAAATAAATACTTACAAGTAAATAGACATTCAATAATGATACTAATAACAACAATTAAATAAACATATTTAAAAATTTAAAATTTTTTTTTTAAATAAATAAATAGTAATAATTTTTAAAAAAGACATCAGTAAATTAATTCAAAATATGTACTCCGATTACTTAATCCCCACGGAAACCAAAGGGAACACTATCATAGCTCCTAGGTAATTGATATCGCTTCCTGTAGGTATTGCGACACATCTTCGTCCCTTTAAGTTCCTTCACCCCTTAGTTTCTGAGAGAGAAAGTTATGCGTTCCCACATGAGGAGGCGAATTCACCGCGGAACTCACCTGTAGGAGGTATATATTCACCTTTCTTCGCCCTAAACACCACACTATCGGTGTCGGCGTACAGGACCTGTCGACCAAGAGAATGCATTAATCCCAAAAGCCTGATGCGTCCGTAATCCGTCGTAAAGCTAGCCACAGGGATGTTTGTGACGTGGGATGTGTCTGTAGCCAACTCGGTTCTACTGTAACGTATTATATACTACCTACATGTACAAATCCAAGAACCTCTTTTTCGTTAGTTTTGGCGTAGTCCCATACCTCGTCAAAACTATGAGTTAGTGCACGTCCCCGTTATCAGTGTTCTGTGCAAACTTCCCTCAAAGACTGTTCAAACAAAGTTTTGCATTAAAGCGCTTGCCAGGGTCTCGAGCGATATGCTTCCGCTCACGGTAACGCTGAATATAAGCCGTTCTTCATCCCCGGTCTCAACACCTCGTGGATACCTTGACGCTTCAATTTTATCTTACAGGAAGGTGTTGATATAAGAAGTGAAGACGTTATCGAGTTCCTGGAACCTCAACACCTCATAAATCTTTGATATTCTGTAACCATGACGAAAAGCTAGATCCAGCTCAGGACTCGTAAAAACAAACGCCCCGGATCTTCCTCGCGTTGATTGTGTGATTACACTCCCCATTGCTCTCCTCTACACACTTCACGAGCAGGAGAAACTTAAATTTATGATTTATAACAATGGGTGATGTGGGCATCCATAAATTATGAAGGGGAATTACGTCAACGAAAGATAGACCAAAACAGTTCCCGTTCAAAATGTTGAGAACTCTTCCACGGTTGGTAGAGTGGGTCCCACAAGCTTTTCAGGGGCACCTCCGGGATATGGGTTATTCTTCATAACGTAGGGTATAACGGGTAGAAATCGAAGTAGTGAATCTTTACACCCTCCGTAGGTGGAAAGTATATTTTGAAAAGGTTTGTACGTCCTCCAAACAAACTGTCAACACACTTGAGAGGGTCCACCATCATTGAATGTTTCATAGCCCTTATTTCGTCACAGTATTGCTCGTCGTTTTCTATGTGCTCATCATACTCGTGTTCTCATAATACCTTGTGAGTGAACTGAGAATTTATAATTTTATCTCGAGTACGAGTCCAGGTCAACTTATCAGCGGAGAATCTGACGGGTAAGTTACCTGCAATACCACACTCAAAACGTGGGCATCCGTGGGAGGAGTACACAGTCTTCTCTCCGATGCGGAGGTCCTCACTCAATCCGTCAGCGCAAAAAGTACAGCCGTTGATCTTGCTGGCCACTTCTCCCATGTTTTGCGCATGCTTTAAGTGCACACCTGTTTGTTGGTAAGTGTGTGAGCCAGTCAAGGGTCTCATACCCGTAACTGCGTGGATTGCTTCGTGGTATAATAGGAAGTGAGTCCTTTAGCATGAAATCGTTTTTGAATACACTGAAGTAAAGGGATGCAATCGTGGTTGCAGCCTGTAGTGGATCGCAATTGAATCGGGTTACGTATATACATATTTCTAAAGCTTTGGAAGCAAACTCTAAGCACACGTATATCATTCACACAATAACGTTCACATTCAACCGCTATACTGTACGGATTAATTTCAGTGAAACTGTTGTAATAACGATCAAAATCTGCTCATTCACTCACACTCATACTCTCATCGTTAAAGTAATGTTTAGACGATGGTAGTCCAATGTCGTTTAAAGTGTCGGGAGTGAGAAAAGTGTAAGGGAAATACCCTTTTTGAAAC
>JAJOZX010002557.1:470000-607500 GCA_023014485.1 Bathynomus jamesi
GCCCCCCTTCCCTTGATGCCCTAAGCACGGGCTTATTTTGCTTAATGGTTAATCCGGCCCTGCCTCAAGTGAAACCAACGTCTACATTCACACACCTCACAAACCACTTCCATTACTCTCTGTTTCTCGTTAACTCTCGTGTCACATTTATACATTTTATTTACACATTTACTAATTATATCTTTTCGTTAGATTAAAGAAATAAAAAAATGTCCATAATTAGGTTTTATTTATTTATTATTATTTTTTACGTTTTCTCTTTACGGATCAAATCACGGTTGGCCAAACACATAGTTTGAAAATTACTTGTGGATTGAGAGAACTAGTTAAACACATAGGCCAAATTCTCAGTCTTACGGTAAACATAATCCCTACATTCTTCTACAAAATGTCATACACTTTTATAAAATCCAGAAATGGTCAATACATTTACAAATAAGAAGCAATCAAAATTTTGAACTTCGAATCCGCATTCAGAGAGTCAAAATTTGTGAAGCTACGTTTAAAATTTAAATGCATCGTAAACTTAAATTAAATGTTAAGTTCTGGTCTAAGACTTGTCTAAATTTTTATTTTAAAATTCCTTTGTATAGAGTTATTTACTAGTTGCAATACGAACGTGGACTAATTAGACAAATACAAGGAGGTTATGGGTACCCTGTACATTATGTTAAGACTGACTAACTGGTGTGAATTGACGTAAAATCAGTACATTTTACGCGAATTTTGCGCGCATTCTCTTAAACCTATCAATAAAATCCACTTCATATACATACTAGTAACTAGTGTGAAGCACTCGAAGCCATGCAACATGCTCACTACATTATTTCTTCTCTCTTAAAGTTAACATAGTGTTGTTTTTAAATGTGAACCATGCTAGCTTATACAGATAGATGCAAAAAATGTAGCCATGTCAGGCATGGTATAGATAGACATACAGTCGCGGATTCATACCGGTGTGGAGTGTTTTGCACAAAACGGTCACAATTTGCAAAGTTTGCAACTTTCAGATTTGCTTAAATAAACATCATTGAAAAGTGACCCTGTAATGAAAGAAGATCTTTGTTCCGTCTTTCAGACGCTTATAACATTGAATGAAAGTAAAAGAACATCTTAAATTAGCTCTAGACAAAAGGAAAATACATCAACATTTATTTTCTAAACAAAAACAGCAATCTGAATTTTCTGCAATATATACAAGGTGTTCCAAAATTATCTAGTAAACTTTTAGATGGCTGTCGATCAGTAGTCGGGCGTTGTGAACAATGTGTTCAAGTTGAAGGAAGACACTTTGAACATTTAAAATAAACAATTATTGTTGCTGTATTTCAAATAAAATTGTTAAATATAGCATAATTTTTGTTAAGATATTGCGTTCATATAAAAGTTTACTAGGTAATTTTAGAACACCCTGTATATTAAATGGGGTAATATACAGCAATGTGTGTTTTTAGTCCCATATATATATATATATATATATATATATATATATATATATATATATATATATATATACAAAAAATACCCCTAAAATGTTTAAAACCCAGGAGTTTCCGGGAACTCTGCCCCATGACCCCCAGTCAGGGCGCTGTCCCTGAACCCTGTTGGCGCCTAGACCTCTGGCTGGCAAACCGGTCACTTTCAGATTCTGAATCCAGCCCTGACTACGCCTTCTATCGTTGTGACTCGTGCCTTATAGTCTCATGTTAAAAATGGTTCATGGCCATGTACTGGGGTAGTACTGCAGTACTACAGTATTTACTTTAAAATGATCATAATTATATAAAAATTATGAGTGCAGTATTCAGTGAGAAACATTTAAAACTACAGTATTATTATTATTATTATTATTATTATTATTATTATTATAAGATTTTTTGTATGGTGACAAATCTAAGAAAATAGTTAAAATTATCATAATTAATTACTGCTTTTGTAAACTACAAAATTATAAAGGGAAAAAAGTGTTTTTTAACTGCTTAATAATGATGATGTTTGAGGTAAGTGAACTGCCTTCGTAAACATGTAATGTCATATAACAGAGTGGACCTACAGCTTTTTGTGGGATCCGAATCACTATTGACCCCATCACGAAAGACCCAGAAAGCGCTTTATTAACTGAAATCTGAAGTCCCCAAGCTGAGGCTCGAACCCAAGATTTGAAATTAACAACCCAGCGCTTTACCACTAATAGTTCATCTTGGCGAACATACAGAGGATTGACAAAAATAGACACACTAGCAAAGCTCATCATCAATGGAATGCCAAGAACGTGTGTCATATTTACATAACGCAAAGGAGAAAGCAGCACGATTCTAAATATATTGTTTGAATAAATCTATTATATTATTTATTCACTTTATTTTTACTAAATCAAAAAAAAAAAACTACAGAAGAATCGAAGGTGTCTATTTACTTCTGTGAACCCTCCGTATGCTACTGAAGTTTCCAGAAACCTGATTTTCCTGTACGAGCTTCTGCACCGCACGTTTTAACATGTGCTACCAAATGTTAAATAATAATAATTAGTGGAAACAAAATTTAGCTCTACGATACATAAACGTGATGGGCAAAAATACATACGTTCAAACCATCTTTCACTTAGATTTCGCGGAATTTCGGGTGACTTTGACTCACTCATTATTTACTGTATTTAAGAGTACTGCAAAAACAAACTGGAATCTTAATCTTTGACCTACATTCGCTTCATAAACACTTTATTGAAATCTTTATCGGAACACGAGACAATATTTACAATAGTAAATTACGTAAGAATTAAGCAAGTACTTACAGTATTGTGCGCAAAGTGTTTAATTAAACAGCTAAGATATAATAAGCTACAAATATGAACTTTATTAAGACTATGTAATTAAATAAATTAAGGCGGTATAAAATTCATGCAACGTACTTGAAGTTTTAAAAAAAGAACCATTGGTTTTATGCGTACGAGTAAAAATCTGGAGAAAGGAGAAGGTCATCCTCGAGAAGAATGAATGCTTTGGCTTGAGGAAACTTCTGAAGGCCGTTGTAAAGAACAAATCGAAGGTTCCTGGAAATGAGAACAACTCCACTGCCTTCCGGTCTGGAAATGAATAACTCGGAAGTTAAGATAAAAATTATATTGAGTGCTTCAATACGACAGTAACCCTAATTCTTCACTCCATTTAGAAGGAGGACATAGCTAGAACGCTAAATAATACACTTTAGTTAAATTCTTCAGATATACAGGGTGAGCGAAAAGTCCCTGTGCACCTGCAAGAAGTGTAGTGAACTTGTACCTGCACTGTGTTGGAAGTAGACAGGTGTAGAGGGACTTTTCCCTCAGCCTGTATAACAACATTTCTTATATATTCTTTACTGTATTTTTTTTACTGTATTCTTTACAGTTTATGAACGTTTCAAGGAATAAAAGTATTTTCTTTGTATATTTATAAACTCTGATTTCAATTTCGATAAATTCCCAAAATTCTTACTTGTGAACGAGCATTCTCATCCCAAAATGAAGGCCAGTTTCGTTGCTCCTTCAGATGGCCGTCAGTAACGAGTAACAGTGTTTGTTGTGACGTTTTCCTGTACCTTTACTGACTCCAATAAACTTTTAAAAATTAGTACCAGTTAATTGTTGCCTTAACATATATTATATATATATATATATTATATATATAGATATATATATATATATATATATATATATATAATATATATATATATTGAATATCGATCCCGGGGCAAAAAAAGAATAGTGAGTGTAAATGATGAGAGTAATTTCAATTTAACAAATAAGCAAATAAAATTTGTATGATACCTCTTTTAAAAAGGTTTTGGGCTTGACGAGGACTCGAAATGGCTTCGAAAGCGTTAGCAGATTTACCTGAAAATTTTCAATGGCAAATTGCAGTGAGAAGAACGTTAACTGAACTTACTGAAACAAATGTCTCGTTCTTTGCCAGCCATGATGAGAATTGGTATTTCCACCGATACAGTCTTCAAAAAAATGAAGGGAAATTTTATATATATATATATATATATATATATATACGAATCAAATCATCCCAAATAATTCGAATCGAATCGAATCTTGAATCGAATCAACTGTATACATATAGATTAGAGTATTTCTACACACAATTAGTTAAAATTTAAAATCTTGTTGAGAACAAAGGACAAAGTAAATCCTTCTAAAAAGTGTATTAAGTATTTGATCATGAGGAGGAACAATGGTATTAAAGTAAGATAAAAGTGTTATTGCGCAAGTGATTGGTCTCAGGATATAGATTGAATTATAATCTAAGTAAAAAGAAAAGTGTTTATTTACGAAAGTATTCTTCAAAACAACATCACTGATGTTGTTTACCAGACTTATTGGAGATTCGAAAATATCGAATCGGGGCCCAAGCTAACGAATCAAATCGATCCTCTCTCCCGATTCGAAATCAAATCGAATCTCAAAGCCTCGCAGGGCCCTAATATATACAGTGTATGTGTATATATATATATATATACAGGTGTCCCGTAAGTCTGGACCCATAGGGAAAAATAATAAAATTACAAAATAGTCCAAAAATTTATTACATAATCTGTTCAAGTGTCCGCCGTTGTGTCGCACACATAGTTGAAGACGTAATCTCCACTGCGACAGCACTTTCTGAATCACAGTCGCAGAAATTCTTGACACGCCTCCACAATGCGTGCTTTAAGGTGGAAAATGTTCTGAAGTTTGACCTCGTACATTTGGCTTTCAAGTGGCCCCACAAATAAAACTCCAGCGGAGTAAGATCATAATAAAAAAATAATAAAAATAATAATAAAAAAAAAAAAAAATATATTATAAATAAATTTTTGGACTATTTTGTAATTTATTATTTTTCCCTATGGGTCCAGACTTACGGGACACCCTGTATATATGGTGCATGTTCGCGATTTAAAATAAATTGGTTGCTTCTCCATTTCAAATCGAAGACCGAACTTTGTAAAGCTAGAGCGACACTCCTTCTTAAACTAAAATATGCCATTTTCATTTGTAAAGTTTGTTGTTATGGAAGCTCGCGTGCCAGTCTAGAATCAGAAAGACTGTTTCATCAAATATGATTCTTTTTTCGTCAATGGTAAAGTAATATAAATTAATATTCTTTGTTATCATACATCATATTCAGTAAAAGAAATTTTTCATGCTGTATCAATAAGCAATCGAAGGAGATATACAATCATATCTCTGCTCCAATGATGTTATATTGTCTTCCTAATGTCTAAGTTTGGAATTTTTTATTGCTTACGTTGTTATTGTTGTTGGTTAGCCGATCAGCCCACCCTGATCGAGCAAGCCGGCGGCACGCAGGTAACTGATCGCCCTCTCCGGAGTGGACCAGAGGTTCAGCGCACTAGTGATGTTGTGTTGTGTTCTGTGTTGTGCTAGAGCGGTACAGTCTGTCATAATGTGTTCAATTGTTTGTGGTGTGTCCTGGCACAGGTGGCAGGCGTCGTCTGTAGAGTTGTCTAGTCTGTGTTTATATGTCTGTAAGTTGAGGTGATGTCCACATCGGAATCGTGCTAAGTTAACTATCCGATCTGCTCAGGCTGGTCTCTGACCTGTCAATGGGTGGCGGCTTCGCACCTAGGACCGCGTTCGGACCGAGTCGTGTCAGTGCTTTGTGGTTAGGTGTGTGTGGATGTGTTTTCTGTACTGTGTGATGTCTGTGGGGCGTGGTATGGAATGGAGTATTTGGTTATAATGTCTCTCTGGTGTTACCTAATGGGGCGAGGTGTCGGTGCATGATTGTACATGTAGTGGCAAAGGTGCTGTGGTTAGTTGTCGCTGCTGCCATGAATTGTGTTCCTCATGTTTAAATGTTCCCTAATTTTCAGTATTTTTGTTTCTGTGTGCAGGTGTTCTATTGGTGTTGGTTGAGTACATACTGTAATGATACGAAGTGCGTTGTTTTGTATTGTCTGCAAGTGTTTATGTGTGTGTGTCTGAGATAATGGGTGCCCAACATGGCTAACATAGTCCATAACTGAGCGAATATATTGTTTGTATATGAGTGAAGTTGTTTTCTGCTGGTGTTCAAAGTTTGTGCCTGTTAGTACCCTAAGCGTGTTAAGTCTTGACGTACAGTTGTTTTTAATGTCCTGAATGTGGTTTGCCAAAGATAATGATGTGTTGTATGTGACCCCAAGTATTTTGGTCCTGTGAGTGTGGAATGTTGGTGTTGTTTAGTGTTCTTTTGTGATGGTTGATTTTGTGGGCGCTACTTTGAGTCTATTGTGTGTGAACCAGTCTTGTATACTGTTTATGTATGTTTGTAGGTTATTTGTAGCAGTGTCGATGTTGCTTACGTTATTTTCATTAGTGAATGTTTGATTTCCATCTTGAAATTCAAAAGGATTTTCACAATCACAAAGACTCGAAAATCCGTCGTACGTCTGGCAGAAGATTTTTCTCGCTTTCCATCTCTCTGAAGAAGGCCACGAAGGGCAATCTAAAACAAAAACAGCGTTAGATAACACTGCCCAACAAAAAAAAGTTTTTTGCTGCTGATTTAATTCTAAGACCTGTTTCTGGATAATATTGATGTGCTGATTTCAAAAATCACCTTAGATTTTGTCCATCACATCAGGTTTTCGTGCAATGCAATATTCCTATTTTGGGTGATCCATGAAGGGCGCTTATCAAAATTGATGATTTTTGAGACCTGAGTATGTAAAAACTTATTTTTTGAAAAGAAAAAAATTGGGCATAACCCTGCCAAAATGCGATATCTCCAAAATATTCGTATTTGATTGCTCGAAAACCTGACGTGATAGGTTGGTTGATGGTTGATTTTGTGGGCGCTACTTTGAGTCTATTGTGTGTGAACCAGTCTTGTATACTGTTTATGTATGTTTGTAGGTTATTTGTAGCAGTGTCGATGTTGCTTACGTTATTTTCATTAGTGAATGTTTGATTTCCATCTTGAAATTCAAAAGGATTTTCACAATCACAAAGACTCGAAAATCCGTCGTACGTCTGGCAGAAGATTTTTCTCGCTTTCCATCTCTCTGAAGAAGGCCACGAAGGGCAATCTAAAACAAAAACAGCGTTAGATAACACTGCCCAACAAAAAAAAGTTTTTTGCTGCTGATTTAATTCTAAGACCTGTTTCTGGATAATATTGATGTGCTGATTTCAAAAATCACCTTAGATTTTGTCCATCACATCAGTTTTCGTGCAATGCATATTCCTATTTTGGGTGATCCATGAAGGGCGCTTATCAAAATTGATGATTTTGAGACTGAGTATGTAAAAACTTATTTTTTGAAAAGAAAAAAAATTGGGCATAACCCTGCCAAAATGCGATATCTCCAAAATATTCGTATTTGATTGCTCGAAAACCTGACGTGATAGGCAAAAACTAAGGTGATTTTTGAAATCAGCACACCAAAGTTACCTAAAAACAGGTGTTAGAATTAAATCAGCAAAATTGGTGTTGGGCAGTGTAATGTATGAATCAACTTCAACTTATTTTTTGGCAACACCTGGAAAATAAGAGAAAAATACAATGAAATTTCAGAATTTCGTTCAATTCAGACAGACCTATACCCATTGCGTTGACGGGACATTTTGCCAAATTACACTTAACCTAATCTAACTAAGCCTAACTTAATCTAACCTGTCGAGAGAGTGTCACATCGAGAGAATGAGGCTAATTCGAAATCTGACAACTTTACTGATCTATATACGAAGTAATGTAGCAAAACTGGAATGACATCAATGGAGACCAATAAATTAACAGACTCAGTGCCCCGAGGAGTGGTTCCTATATTGGCTGCCAAAGGGAGACACCAAATGTACACGGGTGCGGCAAAAAAACGCCCTTTTTAGTTTATTCTCTTTTATTGAAGGAAATAAATCAATTACAGCATTTTAAGAGAAATAATAAAGGTTTTTAAGAAAAATACAGCATTTTAAGAAAAATAATAAGCACTTTCTCAGTAAAAACTAAAAATAACAAAATGATACAATATAAAACTAAAAAAATTATACTGTATAAAACTATAAAGATACAATTATTAAAAGGGCGTTACTTTTGCCGCACCCGGGTATATATAGAGTTATGGCCTTCATTATAGTCTTCATTTATAGCTTATTTTTTTAATAATATTTGCTTCTTTTTTTTATTTTTTATTTTCTAATTGTTGGCTAAAACGGAAGTGGATTCTCTCTCTCTCTCTCTCTCTCTCTCTCTCTCAAGACTGCAAACATACCCATACCCGAGTATCTAGTAAAACGTATCTTAGACAATAAACTTGTGAGGATTCTGCTCTGGCATTAGAATAGCAACATTCGATCCTACCCATTTGAATTATTACCACTTGAATTTCTGGGCACAATTTGTTGGGCATCGAAATGGAAGGTGAGAGAGCTTCCAGAGGCGTGAATTCCCCCAAATTGGGGATGAGGACCTCCTGAATGGTTTCCCCCCTTTATGAACAGGTTAAGCCACGAGTCTCTGTAGAAGTAGAATGGCGACCACAAAGACCCCATTTTGGCGAATATACTCTTAATCTCTTTATTTATATAAGCAGCGCCATCTCTCTGTAAAATCAGAAATAAAATGATTTCTCTCTCTCTCTCTCTCTCTCTCTCTCTCTCTCTCTCTCTCTCTCTCTCTCTCTCACACACACACACACACACACGCTACGATCCAAAACCGGGAGCTCTTGAGTAGAAGCCGCGGGCGCTATCACTAAACACAGCCTGGTTGGTGCACGATTCAACACCGAGGGAACACATAAACTTTCGCGATCAGAGGTGTTATACCAGATATATTTAATTTGAATTAAGTAGCATTTAATTTGAATTAAATGCTACCATTGCCTCGAATGCTGGGGGACTGGCACGTAAAACGCCTGGTCGTGAAAGCGTTATGTGTGCTCTCGCGTGTTGAAATATGCACCATGTTGCTGTAGTGTATTTGTAACACCCGCGGTTTCTACACAAGTGGTGCCCGATTCAAATCTTAGTGGAGTTAATTTTACATTATACAAATTCATTCATGTTTATGCATTGATATTCCATCTATCTATATATATATATATATATATATATATATATATATATATATATATATATATATATATATATATATATATATATATATATATATATACACGTACCAAAGAGGCAACAAGGACAAGTTTCCAGGCAAGATGGACTCCAAACCCCAAAGAAGATCTCGATAACCGCTAATGTCTGAAGTGAAGGCGATAAGTTCCATAGTAGTTTTACATGTTAAAGGATTCACTACTGATAAAAGAAGTCCCTCTCCTTTGACATGAGTAACTTTGAATTTGTGCTACTAACAGAGTGAACCATCGTCTTAAAAAAAAAATGAAGATAAATGTCAGTTTTTTGTGTTAGTAACTTCTTATTTTAGTTTTGGGTGTGAACCATATATATATATATATATATATATATATATATATATATATATATTATATATATATATAAAAAGAACATAATTGTTATTTACCACATTATCGTTTATTCTGAGTTTAACAGAGCGTCCTGTCACGGAAACTGATATGGATTTAAGAATACACGTTGGGGGAGACACCCAGTTTATCTTCACTGGATCAACGGGTACGAGTGTGGGGTCACCTGGAATAAAATGTTTTATATACAGTGTATATAGATGGGCCTGTTGACAGTAGGCTCGCTATAATAAAGTAATTAAGTTAATTAACAATATTTACCAACTTAACTGTCCATTTGAATGGCATTATTGAATCAGTGTGGTGGGTTTCAGTGATCGACAGAAAACCCAAATTGAGTATACTCGATAGGAGCAGTGAAAAGGTGAATGGGTCACCAATTTGGTCTTTTAGCCAAATAAATAATGTCGCTAATAAAGGAGATGAAAAGTTAAAATAAATAAAAAATAAAGGAATAATTAGTTAGAATAACAGTTAGTTTATATTGAAATGTGCAATATTCCGATTAAGGATTGTTGACAATAAAGGAGTGATTTTACACAGGACAAGAGAGTCCAGTAATGCAATGGGTTAAGACCAATAATTAGGATGACAAAAAATACAGTACTTAAAACCAGCAATAATCTTACTTGCGGTATCACATTAGCACAAAGTATGAGAGTCCGATTGGCGGTATTAGAAAACACTTCAGATACCCTCTGCAGTTAGGCTGAGAGTTTGTCTAAATTTATAGGTTCTCTAACAAAGTAGGCCAACTAAGTTGGGCCTGCGCAAAAGGGTTACAAAACCGAGTATATGTGAAAGATATAGGCTGTGAGACGCGAGAGACTACAAGCAAGATAAATGATGATGCTTGAAGACGAGCTGAGTTTGTGGAAGATATAGACCGCAAGAAGAGAGAGCACATAAGTAATATATTTATGCGATAATGCTCGAACACGGACTGCGTTTGTGGTATAGACCGTAAAACGCGAGAACCTATAAGCGAGATGTTGATAATACGATGATGCTGGAAGACGGACTGTCTTTGAACTTCATTCCTTAATGGCTGGAGAAACTATCTGATGAAAAAAATGGTTCTTCATGATGGTTTTTAAACGCTGGTATAATTTTCCGACCCTTTGTGAGAACCAAAAAAGGTGTCTCGTGATGGTTTTCTGACGCAGATGCGAGTTTTTGATATTTTGCGATAACCTTAGATAAGATAGCTCGGACTTGAAAAAGTGTTTACCAAGAAATTCCGACTGTTTCCAGAAACGAGACCTAATGTAAGGAAAGAGTTCATATAATAGAAAGTTAAATGGAAGCTAGACTTTGGTAACCTGTGTAATATTATTTTTGTATTAAATGTCATCATACCCTAAATGGAAGGAATCACACTAATTCAAATAAAAACATTAAATGATTTAAGCTGGTAAACATTTCAGTTAAAACTTCTGGCAACCATTAAGTTCTTCATTAAGAAAAGAGCAATAGATCTCAAGAGCCACTGGTCGTGGTGCTACCTTTCCTATTATTATTATTAATTATTATTATTATTATTATTATTATTATTATTATTATTATTAAATGACAAATTTGAACAGAACTATCATAAAAGTTTGACATTTTCCAATTGTTAACCTTAATTATATATCTTATCAAGTAGAAAGTAGAATATTGATAAGGGAATAGATAACTTTAACATACCAGCGATATTGTTAAAAGTGACCTTGAAACTATATGGTATTTACTCTTGAAACGATGAAATCTTAATCATACGCTTCACAATAATACAACTCTACTTATTTTAGCACTTTACACTTCATTGACTTTTAGCAAACTGTGAAACACCTTTTTTTTATATATACAGGGTGTCCCATAAGTCCGGTCTCATAGAAAATTTTATTTTAAATTAAATTTACGAAAGTAATACATTAAAACTAAAACAAATGGCCTTTTCCTCACCAGAGTAACTCACTTCCATATTAGCCACTGCGTGTTATTCTACCTGCAACAAAAAAAAAGGTCCCAAAACAAGACATCAATTTGAACATTTGTTTAGTTCCAATGTATTAATTTTGTAAATTTAATTAAAATAATATTTCCTATGAGACCGGACTTATGAGACACCCTGTGTATATACAATTTATACCAATTCCATTCTGCGAGAAAAGGTAACCCTCAAATGACTTACCTTTAATATCATTCATAGTTTGTTCTTTGAAGTGGTTCAGATTCAGACTGAATTTATGTTTGCCACTGTTGCTATCGAAAAATAAAAACGTGTTTGTCATGATGTCCAGAAAGAGTCTGTCCCCTTCAATCACCATTTCTTTCCCTCCTTCAGGAGATATCTCAATCCATCCCTTCTTTAACTTTAATAAAGGAGAGATATTCACGACAGTTATACGAACTCCATTTAAAGTAAGGCGGTTGAAAAGTTATTTTGATTCAAAATCCGAAATTCATTTAACGTATCCCATTTATTTCATTTGTTATTCAACCGTTCATAATACAGGGTGTTCAAAAAGAAACTTAACTCATTGGAGAATGCGTATAGCATTGTAACGTAATCCTTTTTCTTTCAGTGATCATTAAGTACAAGAACAGTATTCACAGTTCAACAAAGGATGTTCATTGTTGGAATTTACATTAGAAAGCGAAGTTATGACGCCACCAAGGATGAATTTGTACGGAAGTACGACGCAGACACCACCAAGAGAGACATTAAAACGAGTGTTCGATACACTTAAGTGAAAATCACAATGGCCAACACATTCAAAAAAATTTGTAATTTATTAATAAAAATACATTTTCCAATGGGTTGCGTTTCTTTTTGAACACCCTGTATTATGAATTGTATATAGTAAAGAGTTTGCCGTCTTGTTTGCATTCTTCCACATATTAATATTCTCTCTCTCTCTCTCTCTCTCTCTCTCTCTCTCTCTCTCTCTCTCTCTCTCTCTCTCTCTCTCTCTCTCTCTCTCTCTCTGATATATATATATATGCTTTCGTAATTGTAGGCTACTAAAAGTAGATCTGGTATAATGTCTTTAATTTTAGTCAACACCAAACATGGCAAAATCTTCGCGCTATAATAATCACTATCAAACAAAACTGTTAAATAGCTTCAAAATGCAGTTGACGTTCTGTCTTCCTTTTGCACATAAAGTTCTAAACTCTTACTTACTTGTTCGATAGTTACGTTGTTCTCCTTAAGAGAATTCCTGTTCAGTGTCAATTTCGTCTTGCTTTCCATTTTCGTTCGGAGATCTTTAACGGGAAAGATGAAGTCAACATCATCTGGATCATCGAACAGAACGGATGTCTGAAAAATAATCATTCATTTCTTTTCAATTTCTCTCCGAGTTTGTGAATGAACGTAACTCGTCGGAAAAGAATTTCTCACATTCAGTTTTACCCTCAAAAGCTTCGACAACGACTATCTATCTACGTCTCTGTCTATTTGTTATTTAAACGTTGAGACTGCCATGTTGTATTCTGACTTCATTTTACCATTAATGAAAATATCTTTGTGATAGTTAAAATTTATTTAACTTTAATTTTTAATAGTTTATAAAATATTAATTAAAATTAGTTGGACGAGTTTGAATACAGACAACTCGCGAATCGTCGCATTAATGGGGTAGGTCGAGATGTACGACGAAGCAAAAAGTGCGATGATGCGGGGATCCAATATAATGTAAAATACTGTACAGTGTACTTACTTTAAGACTTGACATTATTATATTATGTAGATTATTATATATATTAATTAATAATTAAATAAGGTGTACATAACTGTGGACGAGATTATACGAAATGCAAAGCTTAGTAAAACATGGTTTGGGCTCATGTGGCCTGGCCACGCCGTACTTCGCTTGGAAAGATGCGATGGAGGCGCCTTTTCGAATCGTGTCCACGACTTCTTTCGTTTTCGTAACGGTGCCATAATTCAATTTTACACCTTTCTTATGACCATTTTTCTTAAGAATTACATCATCGGCCATACCAACAATACAGATGACGCGTACTGAGGGCAAAATTAACGAATGGAAAAGGATGAAAACCATTGTTTAATGATGTACAGCGAACAGTCACGCACTACACGTTCAACAGCTGACAAAGGACTAACATCTGAGGCCCAGAGAAAGGCGGAAGATGGCAAGTCAACCATCGCAAAGGATCCCAAGCCGTTATCGTACTCTGGACGTGCGATGAGCAATCAGAATCTGCAAAAGGCGGGAAAATGCGAGTGCAATGATGTGATGATGCGGAAGTGTACGGTGTACGATGATTGGGAGTTTATATAGGGGGGTATTAATGCGAAGAAGCGGATGTGCGACGATTCGCGAGTTGTCTGTATTTATAAATACGCCATGGTCATACACGAATACAATGACGTCATACACAGGGCCAATCAGAGGGGGGACCAGAAGGGTCATTTGGTACAGACCTCAAGCTCAAAAGGGGCCTCAAATTTAGACACTTGTTAATTTTTTGGGTATGTGTTTTGCGACTTGTTGTTTTTATGTTGTTTTTTATGGGACAAGAGCGTTTGAATAGGCTCGCCATGCTTAATATCAACTGTGACATTGCACGAAAGCTAGATTTTTCCTCAATAATTAGTGCATTTGCACAGAAAAAGGCTAGAAAAGCATTTTTTAAATAAAAAAATATTCAAGTTATATTTCACTCTTTTGGGGGGGGGGGGGGGGGGGGGGGGGCTAATGATGGTCTTATTTTGTTTTCTTAAGTCGTTTTCATGTGTCATCTCTAAAGCTGGAAGTGGCCCGGGCCTCTCTGAACCTCTGTGAGGGCCTGGTCATACACGAAACAAAAAAATGAAATGACAACTTGAAAAGCCTTCGATCTTTTTGACCAACTCTCTCTATAAAAAAAAAAAAAATCCTACATCAGATCGGGCTTATAAAATGCTAATTTCTTATATGCAAATAATTTAAAACCAATTATTTAATTTGTGGAATTATTATTGTCTAGCAATCAATCACTTTCCTAATTCGCGGAATTATAATTTTCTAGCAATCAATCATTTTCCTAATTGTGGAATTATTATTGTCTAGCAATCAATCACTTTCTGATTTAAAACATTGCGAGAAATACATCTAAACTGCCAATAAGCCTATTTACCAGCAAATGACAACCTAAAGTAACACAGTTTAAACCAGGTTTGACAATTTGCTTTTTACCCGTTTTGGGAAGGCCATTTTCCATACCTCAGAGATTTCGTTTTCCTCGACTGTAGGTAAGTTTTCGTGTTCTCGTTCGTTGCAGTTACTTCGATGAAATTATGAGCCAACAACAGTTCGTTCGAAATAAGAACGAAGGTTACCCCAACCAAACATACGAAGTTTGCCCGTTTCATTTTGTACTACACAAATGTACAAATTACAAGATTGTTTGTTGTGAGGGCAATGTACCCTCTTCTCCATGTATCAACATTTGATGCTGAGCTTTTACTTCTTTGTAGGCATCGTTCTGATTTTCTTTTTTTTGTAACAGAGTTTTATTTTGACTTTCGTGTAACGTTTTCCACTTTCAAAACAAATTTTAAATTATTTTAAAAGTATTGTAGTACTCTGCAATTCTACTCTCACAAAATTTCAGTATAAAGCACGGAAATGGATCAAACTATATACTATCAAACTATATATATATATTGTCAAACTATATACAATATAAAATCGCGTACATTTCATTTCCCAAAACCACTTATTTTTTATACATTTTGGACAACACAAAGTTCAAAAATTTCGTACTAAAATCAGTATTAGGCCATGAGTTACGTGACTTCATTTAAATTATTAACACTACTGCACATTCCTTATTCATACACAGTAAACTGTAATAAGGAAATGTAAATGTTAAATCTTACCCTTCTTTTTAATTAAAGTAAATTTTTTCCTTGTTGAGAACGTCACCATTTATTTTCAGTAAAGATTTCCTTATTCTCGGTCGAGACGTCGGACACATCATGGTTTTTTTTTTTTTAACTCGAATCTTAGTCTCTGTGGAAGTTGCGTAAATGTCCCCACGTACGAGTTATATCAACGATGGCCTTACTACAAGTTATGTTTACGACAAAACAAAAGAAGTAAGGAAAAAAGAGCGAGTATTTATATAGAATTTATTACTGCAAATATACGACAATCAATCCTAAGAAAAAATTCCTCTGATTGAATTAGGTTATCTAAAAGCATTCAATTACCATTCCGGCTTTGTTAGTTAGGTAGAAAAATCATGTCCAACGTTTTCATACAACGAGAGTCGTGGTAAGATAATAATAACATTTACGTTCTTTGCCTATTAAGAACAAAAGGTACTTTCGTAAAATAGACCATTACTATTATTTACTATTTACAATTTCAAATTTTTTGCAATTCTTCTTTAGCTTTCAAGTGTACTGCTTGTTTTCATTTAAAGTATATTCGTATATATATATATATATATATATATATATATAACACAGTGTGTGTATATATAATTTTTTAAAATGCGTATCCCCAGCAGAATGTATTAAAAAAACGCATGACTGAGAAACCAAAGACATTTAGGGGTCGCAAGATGTAATATTTGACATTATTTTCTCTCTAATCCAGTTCAAGTAGTTTGTGACCTTGGTGTATACTCCTGGTGCTTTTGGCCGGGCACAACCGTATCCCCATGACACGATTCCCATTAGAAAATTATGTTTTTTATATTCCCAGACAAGAGGCCCACCAGAGTCTCCCTGACAAGAATCTTTACCCTCTTCGGATGCACAGATCATATTGTCAGTAATTTCAGAGCCGTAAACGTATGTATCCGATTGGCATTCTTCCGTAGTAAGAAATGAAATATCAACTTCCATAAGAATATTTGATATGGATCCTCCTTCATTAAGTTTTCCCCATCCTGTGACGGTTCCTATTTCACCAGACAAAGTAACATTGACATAACTGAATGGTAGACAGACGGGAGCAATTATATCCGATATAATAACCGGAGTCTCGAGTTTCAGAAGGGCTATGTCATTGTCAGTAGTGCCGGCGTCATAAAACTCATGCATAATGATATCTACAACTTTGATGTCTATACTCTGAGATTCATTGTCGACATTTATATTGTGCTCGGCAAGAGTGACTATGATTTTTCTAGGTTTGACATCGTCCACACAATGTGAAGCTGTTATAATCCAATATTTAGAAATGAGAGATCCTCCACAGAAATGATCGCCAGCCCTAGTTTTTTAGCGATACTTGCCATGGATATTCATTTACGTTAGTTTCGACCCCGCCAACGATACGTGCTACGTTCTTTAAGCCACAATTACAGCTTCTTTCAGTCGTAGCCCTTTCTTTGAAGGAAACTGCACAGTCAATTCCTCTATATACCTCGTTCCTTCTCACTCTACTCCTGAAATAAACTGTCACTGACGATGTAGAAAGTGTCACATCGAGAGATGTTTGATCGCATATCCTTTCTTTTGATCTACCACCATTCTCATAGGACAAAAAAACTTTTCTGCACCTCCGTGTTTCCTGGATATCAATATCACGGCAGTTGAGAATCATTTGAGAAGCTGTAGGAGCATATACTGTCCATTTACATCCTACTCTGGCTGGATGAGGATCGGGATAATCAGGTGATGTAAAAGTGGGTTTCACTCTCCTCATTTAACGTAAAAATTTCACCGCAGGAGAGAACCGACGGGATAAAAGCAGAGAAAAATGCCAAAATCCAAATCATTTCTTCTCTTCAAAGCAATTTTATAATAATGAAAATAATAAAAAATGAATCTTATGAAATTTTTAAGTTTCTTTTGAATTTTAACCAGTCTGTGAAAAAGAAAAAAATATTTTTAATAATAAATAAATATTATAATATTAATAATAATATAATAATAATAATAATAATAATGGTTTCAGTATTATTTAAGTTACCAAGAATATTTACTATTTAATTCGAGTTCCTCAAACATGGGCCTCATTGTCGGCCTGAGAAGCGATATTTTGAAGACTATCTCTGGCAATAACTTGAAAAATACACCCATATTTCGAGAAACAATGTCGCTATAAAAATTCTTATTGTTTTATGTACAGGTGGCCCATAAGTCCCACTCGGTTATAATTAAAGCGAAAATACAAAAAAAATAAAATAAAAAGCTTATAAAAAAAAAATTTAGAAATATTATTAATTAATTAAAAAAGAATTAAATTAAAATTTGTATTATTTATGTTTAATCCGCTAGATAGATTTCGCTTTAATTATAACCGATTGAGACTTATGGACCACCCTGTAAAGAAAGAAACCTAGCATAAAACATCATTAAAGAGCAAGAACGTTTGATGATAATTAATACCTGACTGTTTGAATATTTATACTGTACATTTTTTAGTTTAATATAACAGAGCCATGCAAATAGTTAATATAAAACTCTTTAAATAAGAAGACATAGCTGTAAGTTAGTTTTAATCTGACCTGGATTTAAACCAGTCTATACAGTTTGTGAAAAAAGTCAGGTAGCATAAAACATCATTAAAGAGCAAGAACGTTTGATGATAATTAATACCTGACTGTTTGAATATTTATACTGTACATTTTTTAGTTTAATATAACAGAGCCATGCAAATAGTTAATATAAAACTCTTTAAATAAGAAGACATAGCTGTAAGTTAGTTTTAATCTGACCTGGATTTAAACCAGTCTATACAGTTTGTGAAAAAAGTATTTTTACTCTACTTTTGTATTATTACGCTCAGTCAGTTTGCAAGGAGAGGACTGGAAACCACGTATTCGGATGATGACGTCATCGAGGTGGAAAGAGGTGGGGGATGGAGTGGAAGAGGGGTGATGAAATGGAGGAGGGGGGATGGGGAATGTTTTGGGAAGGGGATTAGGGCATGAAGGGGGGAAGTAGAAATTTCTATATTTTCTTTTTTAGGTAAGAAGGAGGAGCCTAAGGGCATGTTGGGCATGATGTCTGTCTATTCTATGTTCCTTTATACATGCCTAAACAGCTAGGTAATCATTACCCACTTCCTATACTCATTAAGGGAACGAGGGAAGGTTTTAGTAACACTCCCGCCCCTCCCAGCTCCCTTCCCACTAGGTTAGGTTGTATTTCGGGAGGTTTTGCTGCGCAAAGCACAGCGGGGATTCTAGTATATAACCTTGGTTTTGCTTTCTCCCGAATTGTTCATTCTGACGATGGTCAAGCTTGTCACTCCACCTTAGACCTACAGTTTAACGTGGAATCCGAACCACGCCCTACTACGGGCAGCCAGAAATTACAAAGTCCTCTCCGGACTCGATCTCATGACCTCCCTATCAGCAGCCCAGCGTCTTAACCACTAGGCTACCCAGCGTACCAATTATTTACCAACCAATGTTTTTTATTGTGTGGAAGGATGAACAACTGGGTTTGGCTGCGCGCCGCCTGCCGTCACCGGGTCTCGGGTCACCGGGGCCGATGGATTGTATTCAGCGGTGCTAACCACTACACCACCGAGGCATATATATATATATATATATATATATATACACACACACGTTCAAAATTAAAGAGCAGCTAAGAACATTTGATGAGATTCACAAAGAGGGTAATTTATACCCAATCTCTTTGAATAGTCATATACATAAAAATGAAAAAGAAGCTTCGACAAGACCTCGGAACAATTGCTAAACGAAAATGACCCCCTCTAAAACGTTGTCAATCTTATTGGCTATGTTCACTCTCGTTCATCAAAATAATAACAAAACAAAAAAAGATGCACTTTAATTTCTAAATCCACTCGAAGTAACCTCAAACTAGAGAAAATGTTAAGCACCTGAATCACACGAGCTCAGCGCTGAGAATAAACTCCGAAACAAGGTAGAGAATGGCGTCATTTTTAATGTTTTGTTTAAATGTAATTTGGGGAATATTGGTAAAAATGGAGCAATTTTAGTAGTAATTTAGGGAAAAAATTTACACCTTTAAATCAGACCTTCGTTATAAAGTGTTTAGAAAAAAGGGTATTGCTCTATTTCAAATAGGTACCACATTATTTATCGTTATATATGGGTCACTTTCATACTGGATACCGGTTCATTAATGTTCGCGAGCCTGCCGGAATTATTGTTTTATTTATTTATTTATTATTTTTTGTTTTATTCTTTGGCTTTTTATTTTTATCGTCTTCCATTTTCAAATACATTTTAAAATACTTGAAAAGTATTGTACACTATATTCTACACTCACGATGTTTAAGTATAAAGTGTAGAATTGAATAACACTGTTGTTCAACCCAGTAAAAGCGAACAAGTGTAGTATATATATATATATATATATATATATATATATATATATATATATATATATATATATATATATGGGATGAATTTCACAATTAAACACGTGAAATAAATGAATGAGTCAAACCCACAAGGAAAAGGGAAAAAAAAAATTATTCCAAGGCTTTTCGTTCATTCACCAGTAGTACACCTCGTCAGGGTACCCCTGACGAGGTGTACTATTGAATACACGAAAGGACTTGGAATATATATATATATATATATATATATATATATATATATTACTGTATATGGCATCGTTCGGTAGCTCCGTGAGGCGTCAGTTCGGTCCCGGCAGGCTGGATCAGGTGGAGTTGAGTTGGCCGTTTTCTCGTTTTTTTTGTTCTGGTTTAGGTGCCCTTGGGGCGAACTTTCTTCCATATTTTGGAGACATAAACTTCTCGAATCTTCTCTCTCTCTCTCTCTCTCTCTATATATATATATATATATATCTTTCGTTTGCTTCCCCCCGAATTGTTTATTCTGACGAAGGTCAAGCTTTTCACTCCACCTTAGACCTACAGTTTAACGTGGAATCCGAACCACGCCCACCAGCAGCCCAGCGTCTTAACCACTAGGCCACCCAGGGTACCCATTTATCGACCAACCACGTTCTTTTTTTGTGTGAAAGGATGAACAGCTGGGTTTTGCTGCGCGCCGGCTGCCGTCACCGGGTTTCGATCCCGGGGCCGATAGATTCGTAGTCAGCGACGCTAACCACTACACCACGAAGGCGCATTATATATATATATATATATATATAATATATATATATGATACAACTCAGAATGGTCCCCTAAGAAACTTTTATGTTACACACAAACCATGCACGGTCTGTGTGTAACATATATATATATATATATATATATATTATATATATATATATATATATATATATATATATAATATATATATATATGGTTCGCATTTTTGTCTTGTGCTGAGCGGACCCACGATAGAGTCATGCAAGGATGAATTAGTTTACTGTCTCATTTGTAAACGATTTAGTGTCCCTTTCGAGGCCTTATATACCCCATACTACTTCTATATAAAAACCCTTTTAAATATCAAATCGAATGATACCATAGCAATACCTCTATCGAGATACTGTATGTAGACTACTCGCTCGTACATAATATATAGTCTTTATGTATTCCTCATTATGTGTTATGTTTTTTTCATTATTTACACTTATTTCTAATATTATTTAGTCGTTCTTCGATACGTGAACACGGCCGCGTAAAGTCTCCCATTACTACTTAGATACGTAGATTTTTTATTCACACATAAATGAATTTCCCTATCTGTATTGTGTATGAAATAAGAACATAATAAATCATAAACATAATGATATTTACATATGATAAATAAAAATATATTAAATGAAAATAGCACGTATCTTTTCTTCACTCTTTCGGATGGTGCGTATGGTAGACTCATTCACGTGATACTCGCGGCCAAGTGATGTAATGCTCATACCACCACGCAACTTATCGAGAATCTTTATTTTTTCGGCTAATGTCATAACCTTACGACTTTTCTTCTCTTCACTATCACTCGCAGATGCTTTGGTGCCATACTGCTGTCTAAGGGTAATAGCAAAACAACGGCAAAATACGACAAAAACAATCCAACACAACTTCATTGAACTTAACGCGTTAGCGGGACTGAGACAAAGGGTGATGCGAGGGGTGACGCGAGAGGGAGGGAGATGCGCGGGAGTGTAAGAGGAAACACTAGAGCGCGCATTGGCACGCGTACAGTACTACTGATTCCGAACTTTTGAAACACCCTGTTTTATTGCCGAGTAAGTAACGTGGCGGCTCGCAAAATTTAAATTTTCAGTAACACCAGTTCGAATTCTACCGTGGTAGAATAAATGTGTTTCTAATGTATTTAATTTTGACTCTTAAGTTGCTCTTAGTATATTGTTCTTGATTAACATAATAATATGCATGTAATTACACTCGGTGAATGAAAATAAACTTAAGTGGAATTTAGTTGACATTTCCCCCAATAGATGGCGCCACCAAAATTCCACGAAATTATTTTCAAGGAATTAGTTCCACGGAAAGTATTTCGTCAAACATCGAAGTTTGATAAAAATGCCGTCGTTAACTGAGGGCATTTGCTCGATGAACAATTTTTCAGCATCTTGATGAAAATTCCAGTCTCAGTTTAACTACGATGAAAAAAACAGTGACGAAAATAAAGGTGACACTCATCAAGGAACGCATTTTTACACTCTCACGTAAGTAAATTGGTAAAAGTCGGTCCGAGGGGTAAACCCATACCCAGTCCAGCTAATTGTTTCCATGGTTCATTTAAAATTTTTTAAAAATTAATTAAAAATCGATAATAATTCAAGTAAGGTTTTAAAGTGGATTCTACCAAAGCCAACAACACGTTCGTTTGTCCAGCAAGAGAGAGAGAGAGAGAGAGAGAGAGAGAGGAGAGAGAGATATTGTATACGAGTGAAAAGGATTTCAACATCTAAACTTATCGTAAAACATTTTAAACCGCATTTTAAATTTCACTTGTATCGAAATTGATAATTATGACATACTTTCCCCAAACATTTATCATAAAATCATGATTTTAATTAAGCATCGTTTTGGCTATTACTTTCATAATAAGTGGTACTGACTGGTCAATGGCTTTCCTCTCTCGTACCGGCAGTCTTTGTCATCTTTTCGTCCCAGCAAATTCTAAAGTAAACTTGATTTCTTTTAAAATTTTCTAAAATTCGAAATTTGAGATGTTTATGGCGGAAGACCCATTCTGTTATGTATTCTTTAAACCGATCCAACGAATGACACAGAAGCGAAATAAGTGTAATCTACTCTAGAAGCCTTTTATAACGTAATACACATTCGTTAGAACACATAATGTAATAGTTAAGTGATAACTAAGTGTCAGAGTTAAGACACAGTTAAAACACATAGAACACAAAGTTAGAACACATAGTTAGAACACATAGTTAGAAACAGGGTTAGAACACAGGGTTAGAAACTAAAACAAAATTACATTCATTTATTTACTCGAGAGTTTAGTGAAATGACTCCTTCATTCAGAGAAAGGAAGATGAGCGAAGTTGAAATGAGTTTGAACCTCGTGCGAAGCTCTGACGAGAAATTCTCCTCGAACAATTTCCATATCTGTACTACTGTCTCCTATTAGAATTTGATGATTTGGAGGCATGTAAGACCTGTGGAGAGGAAAACAGAATTACAACACTTGGTTTTAAAGTGAAAAATATTAATAGTATTATCTTTTAATAAGATAATACTTTTCTAATAATTTGTGTTTTTATTTTATTCTTTTATGTAATATTTATCACTTGTTTTTAGTATTTTAGTAATTTTAAAATAACTCCTACTTTTAAGTTGCCTCACCTGTTTTTAAATACTGATCACACAATTCCTGTGATTACTCTATCAGTTAAAGGGATTATAAAAGAATTCTTTTAAAGTTAGTTATATCCTTACCATAACTTAAGACTTATAATTTTATTCTTCGACCCTTAAAGAGAGCCTGGCACTCCGCGAGGCACTTCCTCGTAACAGTTAAAGGAAAAATGGTCGCTTCTGTCGTCTTAAGGAAAAGACAGGAAAAACATGAAGGGAGTTTCCAAACCTATAAATATTTATTCATTTTTTTCAAATTTTTTATTTTGACAAGTCATTATGTTTGATTGGGTTGTTTAACCTCCATCGCAACATCTAAGGTCATATAACGGAAGGAACCTGTAGCTTTACGTGGGATCTGAACCACGGGTCGCTACATAATCTGGACGCAGAGGACTATCTCCCATCCAACTACTCTCCAGACTGAAAGTCGCTTTACTTTACTGATCGACGAGAAGCGGTGTTACGACAGTGGCCACAACGAAACCCACAACTAGATTAAAGGATTCAAAACAACACATACGTATATGAAACTTCGTTTCTTAATGAACATATGTTTATTTCGTCTTGAAAATAGAGTGCACAAACCCCAATTGTCAAGTGCACAAACCCTTATTGTCAAGTCACACCTTTTAAGCAATTCAGTTTAAAAGGCGTGACTTGACAATAAGAACGGTTCTTATTATAAGGTAAACTATTTCACTTCTATTCATTTTAAAAAAAAAGGCAAGTGAAACTTAATGTCACAGAAAATCCACAACAAAATCATTCGTATTTGCATCCCATTGCGTCGCTCCAAGTTTTATGCCAGTTAACTAGCTTAGAACGAAAAGGAGTATTCCTTAACACTCACGTCCGGAAGACGTTACGTAATCTTGAAAATGGTTTATAGTGAGCTTACGTATAAGGTAAAAGAGGAACACCAACAACGATGATCGTAGCGTCCTTGTAAAAAGAGTCTCCAGGAGGAGTTATGATGGTCTCTGCTGTCTAAGTTCAATCTCGAGTTCCTAGTTCCTTCACAAAAGTCAAAACGGTTAACGAATGGAAGCCTCTTTCTTTTCTTATAATTAAACTCAAACATTAATAATAATGTTGGGGTTGTTTAACCTCCTTCATAACAACAAAGAACCTCATACGAAAATTATAGTTCAAATTAATGTCTTGTTTTGGGACCTTTTTTTTTGTTGCAGGTAGAATAACACGCAGTGGTTAATATGGAAATGAGTTACACTAGTGAAGAAAAGGCCCTTTCCTAAGAAATTTAATTTAAAATAAATTTCCTGAGTCCAGACTTATGGGACACCCTGTATAGTATCATGTAGGATCCGAACCTTTACATAATTATGTTTGTTTAAAAATAAATTTCGGTTATGTCAGGTAAGTGAACAAATTAAGCCTGAAATTATCTTTCTTAGGTTTTACTTTTGAGTATATTTTACGATAAACAATAAACAATCTGTACTCTGATACAATAGAGCAGGAACTGTATAAATTCCCAAACCAGATTCACAGTTATTCACTGGCCTACTTAGTCAGTGCTCCAGCCAACTATCTCTTAATCTTCTATGGACCTCTTGTATAATGTTTGTGTACCTGTTGAGTCTGAAATAAAGTGTTTGTTTGTTTGTTTGGATATTTCTCACAGAAAATTTTTTCATCATTGTGGGAATTATATTATGTGATATTTATTCCTTTTTTATACGATTCGTATAAAATTCACGCACTGTAAACAAACTAAAAATGGTGATTTCTCCTGTCATCAATAACTTCAACTCGATGAATTGGAGAGCGTTTCACATGACCCATCGTGTCCCCCCCCCCCCCCCCCCACAACCGCTTTCTCTCTCTCTCTCGAGGAACTGTTTAAAATGTCTTCTAATTCTTACTTACCTCCCCAAATAGACGGAAAGAAGCAGTGTCCGATGTATTCTTTTTCAACACGTAAATGGCAAATGTTTTTCCCTGAATTGAAAAAGAAAATACGAAAAAGTATGATAAGGAAAAGGTGGTCTATATCTACAACTGATAATATTTCGCAATTCTGAACGTGTCATCCTTAAATGTACAGGGTGTCCCGTAAGTCTGGACCCATAGGGAAAATAATAAAATTACAAAATAGTCCAAAAATTTATTACATAATCTGTTCAAAGTGTCCGCCGTTGTGTCGCACATAGTTGAAGACGCAATCTCCACTGCGACAGCACTTTCTGAATCACAGTCGCAGAAATTTCTTGACACGCCTCCACAATGCGTGCTTTAAGGTGGAAAATGTTCTGAGTTTGACCTCGTACACTTTGGCTTTCAAGTGGCCCCACAAATAAAACTCCAGCGGAGTAAGATCATAATAAAAAAATATAAAATAATAATAAAAATAATAAAAAATATTATAAATAAATTTTTGGACTATTTTGTAATTTTATTATTTTTCCCTATGGGTCCAGACTTACGGGACACCCTGTATTACAAAAGTGATTCTGTAATTCCAAATTTTAGATGCATTCGAAAGACACCGAATCATTGTAGACAAAATGGTTTAGATGTACATAATGACCCCATGGAGGAAATATAGGGTGTTCCATTTATCTTGAGACCATGTATCATCTTAAACGGAGAAAGTGTGACATAAATGGAACACCCTGTACAAACGGATGGATAATTTTAATAAAGATGTATGTATGTATGTTACGAGAGACCATTTTCATCCATTTTCCCTAAAGAATAGAAATAGTGATAATCATGTGAATAACAGATTATTTAAACGATTTGACCTATTTTTCCAACAACCTCTTTCGGGGTTTCTTACCGGGGTTACAACTTTATCCGAATCCGCTATCTCTCCGAACGTGATTGGAACTGAATTATTCATCAAAGTTATAAATTCTTTTTCATAGTTATCTTTAAGTAGCCTGAAACAGAAATAATTATTATAAGAAATTATTAATTTTTGAAATAAAGACCTCCGCTTGCTCGTACTATAACATAAAGTGAGCCCTTAAAGTCTGATTATTTCATAAAAATGTATCTCAAATTCCCAGCAATTGCAGCTGAAACATGGTCGGTTACATAGATATTTACTTACCATAAAAGTACATATATACGTAACCAGATTTGCTATTGAAAGGTGATGTAATTATCTGGCTACAATAAAAGGAGGACCCCAAATAATCTTTGGAACGAACGATTGTGCCTACAAGTTCTGTGTTTGGGTTGCAAACAGAGCATATTTGGGTTGCATCGAAAGGTTGTACATGGGAAAGTATCCTTTATATAGCTTACAGCTGGTTCTCGTGTTATGTCAATACCTTCTCGTGGTACTGTTGTTGAACAATCAGACTGGTGAAAATGAGAGGCAAACAAATCAAAATCTTCAGCGTGGAAATGAGTTCATAACATTATTGAAACTTTGCGTCAGACAAGTAAACGAGGTCTCTCCTTCCCTCGGACGAATCTCACTGTTGTCAAATTACATCAGATGGACGCCCATGGGTGCGCAAATTGACTAATCAAAGTATGATAATAAAAACCCACTCTAATAGACAGTTTATTTCCACAACAGTTTCGATGCCCATGGAATCCTCTTCGGGTGGATACAGAAAAACGAATGAACCATAAACAAGAGGAAAACAGTCCAGGGACCATTAAGAAATTCGCACCTAGGTTAGATCCCGTTCTCCCGACACCGGAAGGGCATTTTATTGAAGGGTCCCGCTTATAAGTACATTCGCACAAATTAAAACTATCTACTTGTTCTATACATACAGATTCTATTATTTTTTTACATAATTATTGCATTATTATATTTATATTGCATTATTATTTATATATATATTATATATATCGTGTGTGTGTGTGTGTGTGTGTATATATATATATATAATATATATATATGAAAAAATTATTTCACGAAAGTGACACGTGAAAAGTATTTATGATGAATAAAACCACATATATTAGTGATGTAGCGGATGTCATTTTTTTCACATCCGCGGATGCGGATGCGGATGAGGATGTTTGATTTCAACATCCGCGAATGCGGATGCGGATGTCTACATTTTCGTTATTTTTTAGGATATATTCGAGATTTGTTGTGTTTAACGTATATAATAAGTTATTATATAGAGAGAGCTGTAGCTATAATGTAGTATAATTGATTAATTGTACAATAATTGCTGTACTTTCTCTGAACATATAAAATAATCAAGCATCTAACTAATATAGAAATCAATTAGTGAATTCGTCTGCAAATAAATTCGTTATATTTTGTTGAGTTTCAGCCACAATTAGAAACCATAATTGTGTTACCAGGATGCGGGACGTGAACCCAACTCAAATGCACCCCACCGACCTCTTTCCCAACCTCCCCCTTATAGAAAGAGATCTTTAATTAGCTTGATAACTATTTATATTAAGTTTAAAGTTTTATTAGGCATATTTATAAATGAGTAATTAAAATAAAGTAACTAAGATGTTCATCGTTTAATGTTCAAACTTAATTATAGGAAGGTTGGGTAAGGTTTCAGGAGCGACAAAAATATTATTTTAATATATATATATATATAATATATATATATATATATATATATATATATAACAATTATAAAAATTGTAGAAATTAAAAAAACAAGCGAGAATACATTTTTTTAAATTATATAATACACTTACTTACTTTAGGTTACTTTAGGTGGTTTGAACGACGGTTCAGGATTGACCTGCGGTCGACCCCTCTGCAGCATCCCGCCTTATTTGCGGGATTTGGTGAAGAGGGAATTGCTGTCTGATCTCCTCCTGTCCTCGTACCCAGCCACGCATAGCTGGTCAGGGACTTTGCGCAGGAATCTGTCCAGCTGGTTCTTGAAGTTATTCAGGTCGGTGTGCTGGAGATTCCTCACTTCTTTTGGTAGGACATTGAAAAGCTTTGGCCTCGTATTCTGAGGGTATTTTCCATCCTCGTTTTCATGGCCCTTTGTCCCACCACAGCTGGGGCCGTACAAAATCTGCCTCTTCTCTCATTCCAGTTTGTTTCTACTTCATTTCTAAGGTTAGGAACAGAGCCCTCAAGTATTTTCCATTTGTATATTATTGTGTACCGCTCGCGCCTACTTTCGAGAGAGTAGAGTTTCAGTGATTGTAGTCGAGACCAGTAGTCTTCACCTTCCGTTTCCTCTATCTTAGACGTAAAAGTCCTTTGTATAGCTTCAATGCTCGCAATGTCTCTTTTCTGTGTGGGCTTGTGAGTACTGAGCAATACTCAATTATTGGTAGGACTAGACTCTTCCATAATTTGAGCATGATGTTTGCTTTTCTGCTGGGGAAGCTCCTCCGATGATTCCATTATTTTTCTACCCGTTGTAATTTTGATGTTATAGTGCTTCTCTGAATTCTGCATCCGACGACATTATTACTCCAAGATCCCTGACTTGTGGATTTGGTGTTATCTGTTTGGCTTGCAAAGTTTTGTACCCTTTTTTCTGTAACTCCTCGTTATTACCATATCTTAGAAGTTGGAGTTTTTCTTCGTTGAACTTCATATTGTTGTCTTCTGCCCACTGGAATAATGTTTCAATGTCGTTTTGTGATATTTCTATGTCACCTTCGTTCAATATTTCCTTGCATATCTTTGTGTTATCTGCGGAACATGATACAATACTGTCATTGATATCTGCATCAATATCTGCAATCATTATTATGAACAGCAAGGAAGCTAGTACTGTCCCTTGTGGGACAGAGCTCTCTACTTCCGAGACTCCTGATTTGACTCCATTTACCACCACTTTTTGTGTTCTTTGCGTCAAGAAATTAATTAATTATCCATCTTCCACAGCTTTCCAGTAATTTCTGTATTCTTAAGTTTGTGCACTATAATTCCATGGTCACATTTATCGAAGGCTTTAGCAAAGTCAGTATTGATTACATCTATGTTTTGTCCTCGACACAGTGTTTCCAATATTTTCTCCTGGTGGTCTAATAGCTGTGATTGGCATGATCTTCCAGCCCTGAAACCATGTTGATTTGGGTTGTATAAGTTCTTTTCTTGTAGGTAGTAGGTAGTTTCGCTTCTAATTATACGTTCAAAACACTTTATAAGGTGTGAGGTGAGAGCTACCGGCCGATAATTCTTGGGTATTGCTCTGTTACCACCTTTGAATAAAGGGGCAATGTTCGCGTTCTTTAATGGCAGTGGAATTTGTCCTGTGTCGAGTGATTTCCTCCATAGTAAGTATAGCGGTTTGGCAATGCTGTCTTTACATTTCTTCAGAAATGTGGCACTCCATGTGTCTGGCCCTGGTGCTGAATTGTCTCGCATCTGTGATAGAGCCTTAATTACATCTCCTTTCGAGAACTCTAAGTCCATTAATAAGTTTGCGCCAGAATTTGTCCTTGGCTGATTTGTGTCAATGTCGAAAAATTCATCTGTGTTTTCTACTTTCATCTCGGACTTAGGGGTGCTAAACACAGAGTTAAATTGTTCCTTAAGCAGTTCGCTCATTTTTTGGGGGTCATTTGTGTGTTTGGCCTCCCCGTCTATCAACGGACCAATACTCTCTTTGCACTGCATTTTCCTTTTCGCAAAAGTGTAGAAGTATTTTGAGTTATTTATGTTTTCTGCTACCTTGTTTTCCTCCTCGTTTGTCTTATGTATGAATGTTTGCTTTAGGTCCATTTCTATTTCGCCTAGTTTCCTCTCTAGTTTGAGTCTTCTTGTATCAGTTTTGCATCTGTGGAGATATTTTACGGTTTGCTTCCGTTGTCTAAATAGTGTCCTGATTTTTCTCTCGAGCTTGCTACGTTTTCTCTTTTGTCTCTCTGGAACACGCTTCAGTAATATAGGTTTCACTTCAGACTCCATTATACCTAATATTTGTTCTGGAGTCTTCTCGTGAAGTAGTAATTCCCAATTTACTTCTTTTAAATCTTTATTTACAATTTCCCAATCGACTTTCTTTGAATTTATGTTTAAGCCTTCACATATTCCTTCTGCCTCTCTGGGATGCGTTTTCGGACCTCTGGGTGCTAACTTCAATTGTACTGTATACCGATTAGGTTATGGTCGGAGAAATTTGTGTGCGTTACCTTTTTATTTATTATTATCTCATTGTTATTTGTCAAAATTAAATCCAAAACGTTCTCTTTCCTAGTGACTTCACAGATTTCCTGAATAAGGGCGCAATGTTCCATCATATCTAATAGCATTACTGCTTGGGTTCTATCATCTTTCATTTATTATGGGGGTTGCAGTTACATGAAATTCATTGTTTTTGTCGCATATGGTATTCGACTTTCGCTGGGGGCATTCATTTTATTATTATATATGTAGAGGCCGACCGGAAGTTCTTTTCCTCACGTCCGCAAACATCCGGGAATCATCAAAAATTGAAAAACACACGTTATTTTCAAGGAGAGAAAAACAATAGGATGTTTTGTCTTCTCCCAAAAGGCCCGCAAACAGTTAGCGTCTTCCGAGCCTATATAAGCCATAGTTCACTAAACTCACTCTCACTTTGCTCGTTACTCCAACACGTGAATCTTCTCTCTAACGCAGCGCCGTTCGACCTCAGCCGGCCTTGTCCTTCAAGCAACACCATAACCATACACGAAGCGAATCAACACGTGAGACGACCTATAACTACATTCCCGCTAGAAGCAAACATCACTCTACCGGCGTCATCCTTCTGGCCCTGGCTTCACTCATCCTTCACCACAATTCGATCGGCGCCCGTTCAACAAGTATCTCAACAGGCCCTTAGCACATCCTCCTGCCGGTAGGCCAACAGTCTCTAAAGTCATCTACGGCGAAACGCAATACGGTCAAACTTCATGTAGGCCCTCAACACGTTTTCAGAGTTATCCAGCGTCGCGGTAAGCCTCTTGTCGGCCCTTACTCGGCCTACAGTGTTTTGTTACGTCGTGCTTCCACAAGCTTTGCCTAATCGCGTAGGCCCTAAAAGTGTCTTCATTACCGTTTCAAACTAACTCTCTCGTTAAGACCGCAGTAGGCCTATTCAAGTGTTGTACCAATACCGTAGTTTTGTATCACTCTGTTATTGTGTTCATTCTTAACGACCTAATCCATTTACTGTACCAACCGTACTTGCGTTATTTCAGTTATCAATAAGCTTCATTACTTATTCTGTGTTCACCTCTGCATATCTCATTAGCCTACCTGAATTAGTGTACTTACTTACTTACTTAACAATTAGACTGTATAACCATTCCTTAGTGCTAGGAATCAGTCATCTTTAGCATAGTATCAATCACTATAAATACCGTTATTGAATTGTTAATCACTGTGAACAAATAATTTATTTATTTTCCTAATTAAACACAAAACAACAAAGTAATTTCTCTCTCCTTATTAAATATTGTTTGTTTGGGCTGTAGGCCCAAGCTGGTGACCCCTAATTATTAATTTCAATTTTATTCAGTAATTATAGTAAGCCTACTTTCTTAGCCACATCAAACTGGTGATCCGTAGGTCACTATAAGTATTTTTACTATGATTTAACATAGCCATTATTCACTGATTCTTTAGATAGATTTCGTAGTTCAAATTAATGTTAATTTTCGTAAATGTGTAAATTTCATTTTCATTAAATATTTATCACCAATTAAGATGCAAAAAGGTAATTAATTAATTAATTGCTAATTGAATGAATATTAATTAATATCATATACTAATTCAATTTTCAAAAGCAAATTATTGCACATAAAACCACTGATATTACCATACACTCATATACAGGGTCGTAGCCACAATTTCTTTACGGGAGGGGCTAATACATATATATATTAAAAGTGTGTAAATGAGTAAAAACACATTCACAAATGTATTACAATAATTAAACATGTGCTGAAGGTACTTGGCATGGCCTACTTACTTATAATTTACTTATAATTTCAAAAAATGCATATAAATATCAAACCTATGATTTTAATTCAGGAGGAGCTGAAGCCCCCGTAGCCCCCCGTGTCTACGTCCCTGCTCGTGTGTATATATATATATATATATATATATATATATATATATATATGTAAAGAACGACGCTTGTGTAGAAGAACGTTCCGCACAAGATGAGGAGGAAGAACGAACAAATGAAAAATGAGGTTACCACCCGGGAATCGAACCCGGGATCTTCCGATTGCCGGTCAGATATGCTATCCACTACACCATGGGCCTCGATTAATCAGAAGTCGCAATTCTCCTACATACGAGCAAAAACCAATGCCCTGAGGGGGAACCTTCGCATGCCGTACATATATATACATTTTAACTGCAAACAACACACAGTATAATTAATGTAAAGAACGACGCTTGTGTAGAAGAACGTCCCGCACAAGATGAGGAGGAAGAACAAACAAATGAAAAATGAGGTTACCACCCGGGAATCGAACCCGGGATCTTCCGAGTGCCGGTCAGATATGCTATCCACTACACCATGGGCCTCGTTTAATCAGAAGTCGTAATTCTCCTACATACGAGCAGAAACCAATGCCCTGAGGGGGCACCTTCGCATGCCGTACATAATATATACATTTTAACTGCAAACAACACAGTATAATTAATGTAAAGAACGACGCTTGTGTAGAAGAACGTTCCGCACAAGATTACATTAATTACTGTGTTGTTTGCAGTTAAAATGTATATATAATTATATATGTACGGCATGCGAAGGTGCCCCCTCAGGGCATTGGTTTCTGCTCGTATGTAGGAGAATTACGACTTCTGATTAATCGAGGCCCATGGTGTAGTGGATAGCATATCTGACCGGCAATCGGAAGATCCCGGGTTCGACTCCCGGGTGGTAACCTCATTTTTCATTTGTTCGTTCTTCCTCCTCATCTTGTGCGGAACGTTCTTCTACACAAGCGTCGTTCTTTACATTAATTATACTGTGTGTTGTTTGTAGTAAAAATGTGTATATATATTATATATATATATATACTGCAAATAACAATACCGAAAAAGCAATACAAGAAAAACTGGCGAATATCGATAAAGCAATACAAGCCCTGATTCAGGGCCATACAGAGAGGGGAGAGGAAAAGGCGGTAGAAGTAATAAAGGAAATCCAAAATATTTCTATAGTTATGCGAAAAGAAAAACAAGGGGCTTAGGCAGTAGCGCAGGCAAAGGGGTGCCCAGGGGCAAGATGGGCTTCTGGATCCGCCCTTGACACATATACCTGTGTGTGTGTGTTAACTATCGCTGGTTTGGGCCCCCCACCTTTACAAAATCCTGGCTGCGTTCCTGGGTGGAGGCCTTGCAGAGGGACACGAACAGAATATGCAAATGGTCAGAAGAGAACATGACCTTTAACACCGAAAAATTTCAGCTCTTGAGATATTGTAGAAATAAGGGACTTAGACACCATATTATGCCCCAGACAGACAGGAAATTCAGAGAAGCACGAAAGCGATAGATTTGGGGGTTATAATGACCGATGATGCGAAATTCGAGACACAAAATCAGATAGCGATAAACAAAGCAAAAAGAGTCACGGGACAGGTACAGTGGCAGATTATCACTGAGGCTATTGAGGCTGAAGCCTCAGGCTCCCATGCTTGAACCCCCCCACCCTAATCAACTGTGCTTCGGTGATATAATTCGAGATTTCGCAAACCTCTTTGATTAAATATAACAGAGTACATAAACTGACAAATTCAACGTTTTATTTTACGTTTTATAGGCCCTAAAGTAAAATTTGTTTAATACTGTTTGGTTTTGGCAAACGGTAAAATACACTGTGTTAATATTCTTTTAAGTTTGTTTCTCAATTAGCCTGAGCACCGTACATATAATTCGTGTAAATGTACTATGTACTGTACATGTACATGTATTGTTAGTAAAAAACTATAGAAAAGAGCCCCCATACTCTTCATTGTCCCGGGGCCCCGAGGTGTCTTAATCTGCCTCTGGCCAGGTACTAAGAACTTTTAGAAGAAGGAACAAGACAGTAATGATTCATTCCCCTGCTGAAAACACTGATCATACCAAAACTTGAATACTACTCAGTCTTGACATCCCCCATACAAGAAGGAAGAAATTAATAAACTAGAATATATTCAGAGACATTTCACAGCCATGATCGGTGGCTGCAAAGAACTTAACTACAGGGAAAGACTGTAAACTAAGTCTGTACTCCCTGGAAAGAAGAAGGAAGAGGTACACCATAATATATACATGGAAAATGATCGAAAAACTGGTACCAAATCTCAAACCAAACCCAGTTACCACCCAAACAACACTAGAAAATAGAAAGGCAGAATGTGTAGTGTTCTGAATTAAAGACCTGGCAAGGGACCACCTCTTCAACACTGAAAGAAAACAGCTTGGTTGTCAGGGGGCCAAGACTTTTTTAACTAGCTTCCAAAGGACCTCAGAAACATGACAGGAGTCAAAGTTGAAGTCTTCAAAAGAAGACTCAGGACGGTACCAGATGAGGCGGGTGTACCTGGCTATGTGCAGTGGAGAGCGCAAGACAGCAACTCGTTCCTCCATCAAAAAAGTAAGAAAATCTGTCAATTTTTATTTGCATTTCCTTCGAAATTGGTGGGTGATAGAAATATTCTGTTTTTAAATTCGTAATTGGCGTAAAAAGTTACATTGCAATCACATAAATTCATTCGAAGGAGGATAAAAACATTCTATTTTGTTGTTCAGTGTAATGTTTATTGGCAGGAGACAGATCCCATTAAAAAAAGGTACAGTATCCATCAAGGTAATCAATGATACAACTAATTAAACAATAAGTTTAAAAAACAACAACAACAAAAAAGGAAATAAAATAATACACGCAATGAAACGAGAAATAATAAAATTAGTAGTAACAGTTTCCCTAAGGTAGTAACTAAGAAAAATAAAATAAAAAATGAAATAAAATAAGAAATACACGCAATAGAATGACAAATGAGGATTAAATGGCGCTATAGACACACACCACACTTTCATAACAAGAGGTCTTGTTGCGGTTAGCGAACATTTGAGAAGCCGAGCTTGAAAGTAACTTATGCAGCAATCTATAGGATCTGTTGTAAAACAAATCGAGGGTTCTGCTGGAGCCTTTTTTATAATTAACCCAGAGTTGCTGCCCATAAATATTAGTGCCGAAAATACGAAAGAGAGTATCTTTAGCTTCGCTTGTACAAAATTTGATCATGTTTGCCTTAGCACAGTAACTTCGATATTGTTTCCTTATGTCTGAGTCGTCACTCAAGGAGCTGGTGATAGTTTGACCCAAATACTTAAATTCTTGTACGTGCTCTATTGGTTAGTCTTTCATTTTGAAAATAATGTAAGCTGTTTGGCATATTTAGATACGAATACTGTAATTAAACTACAAAAATTGAACGTTAATACCAACATTGTGTAAACCAATATGAATGTAATGTATATCTTATGTAGTAGTAGTACTAGTAGTATTGGTTTGAGCGTTTAGGATGGAAGTGCATAACCTTACTTTTAGTAACATTAAAATTTATGTCAGTTTTGTGAATAGGATTCACAGATTTGTATAAGATGCTCCGAACCTTTCCACTAAAGAACTTATTAACGGCATATCATCGGCATAGAGCCATAGACCATGTTATTTATTCTCGTGTCCTCCATACATTTTATTTTCAAGTATTTTAATGTTTTCAAAATACAAAATGGGAATATTTTTCTAAGAATATTTTCTTCAGGAATAAGAATATTCCCAAAAATACAAAATAGGAATATTCCTAATTCGTACTTTGAAAATACATTAAAATACTTGAAAAAAATTTGTAAAGTTCAACTTTTAAAACTGCGATTCTATCGAATGGATTTCTCTTATCGTGTAATTGGATATTCTAAATTCTCTTAATGGAATTCTCTTAATGGAATTCTCTTAATGGAATTCTCTAAATAACAATATATTTCCATTAAGAAAAATATACAATTTAAAAGTACTTCAAAATAAATATTATCAGTGGTGCCCATCTGTGGTTATAATTTCAGTAATGATAATAGCAATAAAGTTTTAGAAGCCTATCCGTGGTAAGAAAGTTCCAATCGTTAACCTTAATCCTAATCCAGATCCGATATTTTTAAATATCCGTCTAATATTAAGCTTAATCCAGAATATCTATTTTACGGATCCGACCGTTCCAATGTTGAAACATCTGACCCGGATGTTATTTAGCTGGTCGGTAATGGGGGGCCTCATTTAGGTTGGTTGGATAATTACACCCAGCAGGTATCCTCTGCCAAACTTTTCATACGTAAAACCAAATTATAGGTTTTAATTAATGTTTTAATATGACGTTTTTAAAACAGAATATACAAATGGCTCTATTATTCCTTTGTTTCACTGACCTGTTTCACTGATGTAAAACGTTCATACATGAAGGTTATTAGGTTATATAGCGATTTACACTGCAATATAATTCTGAACAATTGTCTCCTTTAAAAAGGCTGTACTTTCATTAGTTTGTTCGGAGCTTATTCTAAGCGCTGAGCTCGTGGAACTCGGATGCTTAACATCCCTTCCAGTTTCAGTTTAACTGAAGTGAACTTAGAAATTAAAGTGCATTTTTATTTTTTATTTTTTTTGGGGGGGTGGGGGGTGTTACGTACAAGTGAAGATAGCAGAAAGGGTTGAGAACCTTTTATTCAAGCCATTTTATTTTAGCAATTGTTCTGAGGTCTTGTCAAAACTTTAATTTTAATTAAATTATTTATTTTAACTTATTTCAAATTTGAATTTCTTTTTCCGTTCATTAAAAAAAATTTGTAAATATTCAAAGAAATTGGGTATTACCTTTTTCAAAACCTCATCAAACGTTCTTACCTCTTTAATTTTGGCCATGCAGAAATCCTGATTGGTTCAAGGCCGATATCCTATTTTGGCGTCCCAAATTATTCAACGAACCAGTTAAGTTGTAATATTTTGCGTTTAAACTAACGAAAATATCAAGACTTAACGTAACCAATCGTCAAGGGCGTACAGTTGACCTAACCGGGCAGTCAATTAACGTAATTAACATAAACAAGTAATTTGAAAATATTGGAGTGCCGTTTATTTTTTGGTTGGCTGAATAATTTAGGACGCCAAAATAGGATATTGCCTGTTCCTGTATGTACGAGTATAGTCCAGTGGTTCCCAACCTTTTTGAAGGTTTAAAGGCTCCTTTCCACCAAACAGTATTTTCGAACGCCCCTCCCCCCTTCATCAATATAAAACTGAGCAAACAATACGATTATTAGCGAATGTAAATCTATTTGAAAAATAATCCCGCTACGGCGAATATATTATATTGCTATAATCTAATTTTTATATTATGTTACAAGTGCTACTACATCGGAGTTAATACTTAAATCTGCGTGTCATTCAGTTCCTTCTCCTAGCGACCCCCTTACTCTCAACAACCTCCTAAAATTTACAAACGCCCACTGGGGAGGCGGTTCTCCATTGGGAACCACTGCTGTATACCTCCACTGCAATGAAGAAGAGTAAAGAGTGTAGAAATTGATCTACTTTATCCTTTAAATTGGTCCCATGTAACGTGAAATAACACTTCTTTAATGTGAAGAAAATATCAAGTTAAAAGATAAATTGTATTAAAGCTTTACTATAAAAAATACTTAAATTTTCTTAGTCTCCATAGCTAATAGAATTTCTTTTGATGTCCCAAATATTTTATCCCTCGCGTTCCCCTGGGGCATACTCTCCTCAAACAAATTTTTTTTGGTAATTACAGTGTATGTGTATATATATATATTATATAATATATATATATATATATATATAGTATATACTATAATAATATATATATATATATATATATATATAGTATATACTATATATATATATATATATTATATATATATATATATATGTTAATTTTAATGTTAATGTTAGTTGTTAATTTTAAACATTATTTGGTATAGGTATGTAGATGATATTTTATGCCTTTGGTCTAACAATTTGGATGTTGACTTATTTCTTGGTAGGTTCAACAATTTAGTCCCATCTATTAAGTTCACAGTTGAAAAAGAAAATGATGGAAGCCTATCTTTTCTGGATCTAAAAATTCGGATTTGCTTGAATCAGCTCAAATTTAAAGTTTCTCGTACTACTATAATAATAACTCTTACGTGCATTTTTATTCTGACCATCATCCCTTGATTAAATCTTCTATTTTCTCTGCTATGTTTCTTAGAGCATTGAGAGTTGTCAGTCCTGAATTTTTAGATTCCGAGTTATGAAATATCATGAATATTGGTACTAAATTATGTTACCCTCTTTCATTTCTAGATAACTGCCTTAGGAAAGCCAAGAATAGGTATTATAATAGGGTAACTAAAGGAATTTGAGCGTAAAACTGTCCTTAGCCTACCTTACCATGTTAATTTTCAATATCTTCCGACTTTATTTAAGGCAATTGGTATCAGTGTAGTCTTTAAGTATAATAATACTGTTAAATCACGTCTAATACATATAGCCCGGATAATGTGGTTGGTTGTGTGTATTCGATCGGATGTACACAATGTACAGTAACTCAGTATATATAAGCCAAATGGGTAAAACGTTAGACATTAGGGTAAAACAGCATAAATATGCGTGTAGAACAGCAAATAATTCTAATGCATTGTTTAACCATATGTATAGATGCAATCATAGTATCAAGTGGGATAGTTCTAAAGCGCTCGTTAAAAACAGAGATATAATTGAAAGGAATATTCTAGACTGTGCATTTATCCATTTTAAAAATAATTTCAATAACAGTGCGCAAATGTATAAAACTGACAATATCCTGTTAATTAAAATGCCTTTTGCCTCTAATTAACTCTTGTTAATCATGTGCTAATCTTTTTATTTTACTGTCCCGCTGAACATAGGTATATATTTTGTCATCTCGCCTTCTCCCTTCATTCCCTGACGAGGTGCACTTCTGAATACACGAAAAGCCTTGGAATCATTTTTCTTTTTCCTTGTGGGTTTGCATCATATATATATATATATATATATATTAATGTAAAGAACGACGCTTGTGTAGAAGAGCGTTCCGCACAAGATGAGGAGGGAGAACGAGTAAATGAAAAATGAGGTACCTCCCAGGAATCGAACCCGGGATCATCCAATTATCGGTCGGATATGTTATCCAGTACACCAAGGTCCTCGATGAATCAGAAGTCGTAATTCTCCTACATACGAGCGAAATCAAATGCGCTGAGGGGGCACCTTCGCATAGGGTGGCCAGACGTCCGGCTTTAGGCCGGACAGTCTGCCTTTTGAGCACTCTGTCCTCCATCCAGAGCCACCTTGAGCCGGACGTTAATTTTTCCTCTTTTTGAGGTCTGGCTAAAAAGAATTATGTAAATTACCTCAGGTACACTTAAAATAGCGGGTACTGAAGGCCATAATAACCGTTAACGTATTTTTATTATATGTAGTTGGCAACACTGCTGATAAGCCGCATTTGTTTTCAATTTCATGACTACGAGTCGGACAGTCAGTCTGCCCAAGGAGTAAAAATGAATATTCATTTCTTTCAGTTATATATATATATACATATATATATATATATATATATGTTGACGTACGGCCCACACACACATATATATATATATATATATATATGTTGACGTACGGCCACATACGCAGTGTCCTCCTTTTTGGAAATTTGGAAATGGCCACTCTACCTTCGCATGCCGTACATATATACATTTAACTGCAAACAACACACAGTATAATTAATGTAAAGAACGACGCTTGCGTAGAAGAGCGATCCGCACAAGATGAGGAGGGAGAAGGTACCTCCCAGGAATCGAACCCGGGTATGTAGGAGAATTACGACTTCTGATTGGTCGAGAACCTTGGTGTAGTGGATAGCATATCCGACCGGCAATTGGATGATCCCGGGTTCGATTCCTGGGAGGTACCTCATTTTTCATTTGCTCGTTCTCCCTCCTCATCTTGTACGGAACGCTCTTCTACACAAGCGCCGTTCTTTACATTAATTATACTAATGTGTGTTGTCTGCAGTTAAAATGTGTGTATATATACAGTATATATATATATATATATATATATATATAAATTGAAAAATAGATATTCTTATAATTCTGGATTTTTTAAACACCAGTCCGGAATCATACCTTTCAACCTTTCAAATGTTCCGTGTGACGATTCATCATTTCACGAAGGACAAGCTTGTCGCCCCTCCTCTCGAGTTGGCCTGGTGAAGTAGTGAGTTGGTTTCTTTTGCTCTTCACCTCACATAGCCAGGTAACCCCGACTCATCTGGAATTGTTCTGAGCCAAGCGTCTAATCTTTTTTTGAAGATATCCACCGCAACACCACTCGTGTTCCTTAGTTCCTTGAGCAGCTGGTTGAACAGTCTTGGTCCTCTCACAACAAAACTATTTTCCTTCAGGGTTGAGATGTTCCCTGTCTAGCCTTTAATTTGGGAACACGACACATTTTTCCTTTTCTACTTTCCACTGTGTTGGGGGGTTATAGGTTCAAAGTAAGATTAGGGGCTAGTTCCTCCATTATTTTCCAATTGTAAATAATGATGTACCTCTCTCTCTTCTTCTTTCGAGTGAATATACAGTAAATTTAATTCAAACCTTTCCCAGTAATTTAGTTTTGCGTCCATTGATCCTGGCTGTGAAGCTTCTCTGAATCCCTTGTAGTTGACTAATGTCTTATTTTCTATATGGAGATGTTAGGACCGAGCAGTAGTCTAACTTGGGTATGATCAGTGTTTTCAATAGCGGAATCATTATATTCCTATCCCTATTAAAGGTTCTCAGTATCTGTCCATTGTTCTTTTTACTCTGTTTACTTCTATTATTTTTGTGTTTCAAATTTCGCGTCATCAGTCATTACAACGCGGAACTATTTTGCTTTAGAATGTCTCTGAATTCTTGTCCATTTGGAGTATAGTATTCCATGGATTTTAGGTCCTCCCTTCTTCCGTACCTTAACAGTTGAAATTTCTTAGTGTTAAATTTGATATTTTGTCTGCTGACCAATTGTAGATTCTGTTCATGTCTGTTTGTAGAGATTCTATATCCTCTGGGTTTCTTTTTTTTTTTCCTACTAATCTTTGTGTCATCGAGAAAGGATGTTACTGTACTATCATTGGTAACGTCCTCATCTATGTCAGTAGTATGATTATATGAAGAGTAATGGAACTAATACTGTTCCTTATGGTATGAGCTAAGGACTTCTGATTCTGCTATTTCTGGAACTGTAAAGACTTGCTGCCGCTTAATAAGGAAATTATATATCCATTTCCTACTTTTCCTGTTATTCCCATATATTTCAGTTTATGTGCTATGATTCCATGGTCACACTTGTCGAATGCCTGGCAAAGTCTTTATATTACATCATAGTTTTCATTACTTTCAAGTGCATTAATAATGTTGATAGAATATATCCGTAGTAGTGTGATAGGCATGATCTGTCTGACCGGAATCCATGTTGGTCATCATTTAATTTTCGAGTCTCCCAAAAGTCACAGATTGAAATATTCGTTCAAATATTTTGGTGAGATATGTAAGCGACACGGCCTATAGTTTTGGCTCGGATCGATCTCCTCCCTTACATATTGGAACTATGCTGGCTCTCTCAGGATGCTCGGTATCGGTATTTCCCGTGTCGAGGATGTCCCCCGTATCCAGTATAGGTGCTTACTGGCTTAGCGATTGCATTCTTGCAGTTTTGATCAGTGTGGCAGTCCATTTATCCTGGCCTGCCGCCGAGTGTGCATTGATTTCCCTATAGTTTGTGTAATATCATCTGTTGAAAGTCGAAGTCGTTATATCGTATATTGGGGCGTATAAGTCTACGTTCCAGATTAGTCGATCCCCTAACTTTCAATTTCAGATTTAGATTTTAGCCTATTCTGGGTGTTTAAGTCGACCACCAACTTGCCAACATAAAAAAGTAAAACTTTGTAAAAACCTTGTAAAAATTAGTTATCGAATCCTTCATAATCATCATCATAATCATCATGACATCATAATTCATTATATAAATCCTGAGATACATTTGCGAGTGCTTCGTCATATGGATCCACTTCAGATGTTGACAAAAGCGAGCTAATGCAGGACTGAGGACTATGACAGGTAGACCTGTCTTTAAACACAAGCTAAATTGGAAAGTGGAAGGTTAATTTTCTAGACTGGGCCTATAAGTCAACTCCCTACTTTAGGGGCATAATTTTAAGCTTAAAATACCGACTTATACGCCCCAAATACGATACTTTCCCCTTGTAGTTCTTCTTCAAAGAACGTGTTTCTATCGCATCAGTTTACCAGTTTTGGGAAAAAAGATGATTCATACTGAGCTCTTAATATTTCAAATACCTCTGTTAGGTCATCAGATAAAACAATGTCTTTAATTTTCAAAGGCTCGATAGTCGCGACTTTCGACTTCCTTTTACAAAATTACTGAAGTACTCTGAGTTAACCTTTATCGCTTCTGTAGCGTCTTCTATAGCGTTCCATAGCGTTAGATGTTCTCAACAGCTTTATACGCTTTATACGCTTTTTACATTCACGTCTCATTCTAAAGTTGCTTAAAATTAATCTAAACCTACGAGAAAATTATTGAATACCCGGTTAGGTTAATTGACTAGTACGGCTAGTAATAATAAAAATAATTTCAACACGTAGTTTCATATGATAATAAAAACCCACTCTAATAGACAGAGTTTATTTCCACAACAGTTTCGATGCCCACTGGCATCCTCTTCGAAGAGGATGCCAGTGGGCATCGAAACTGTTGTGAAAATAAACTCTGTCTATTAGAGTGGGTTTTTATTATCATATTTTGACCTTCACGTAGAAAAGTGAAGTTTTTTGCATTTACGTAGTTTTCAAGTTTTAAAAGTCGAAAAATTAATTTGTGACCCTTATTCCTGTAAAAAATCGTTTTCTTTATTTCAATAAAGAAAACCGAACTTTAGGGATAACTTTTGTTTTTGAATATTGGCACTTTCTTTTTTTTTTTTTTCTTGCATTAAACTTATGTTAATAGACCCTCTTTAATTAAATTAGGGGGTATCATACTCATCTTATGCATAGTGGGTTTGATCCGATATTGTGTTCTCACTCTCTCTAAACGTTCAAATTCGTTATGTCTTACTTTTAAGTTTGTGTTTTTGATACGTAAAAGAAAATTCTTGGTTTAGTATTTATTCTAAATTGGTTATATTTTTCAAACTACTGTTTTGGCCATGTAAACAAACATAACAAATAAAACTGGATTAGAAAACAATTAACTTTAAAGATCAATGACTTTACTTACTTTTAGACTGGCTTTTCTCTATTCTTTTGCTGCCATCTGGCGTTTGAAAGGATAACTAAATTACATGTAAAAAAAAAAAAAAAAAAATCACATTTTTTAAATTTCCTTAATCTTTCGTTTAATATTTATTAAAGTATGACCGTCAGTCAAAAAATTGGGACTTCTTACTTATATTTTTAAAGCTAAATGTGATCATTTTCAACCTATATTTATTTCCCCCCAAAACTTCTAAAGCCTTGACTCAGCAACATTACTAGTTAAATATCGTATAATGCATAACAACATCATAATTTATATTGATTATATTAATTATTATTAATAACTATTAGTTAACATTAATTAGTTAAAGTAATCCCATTAATTAATTGTATTAATTAATAATAATTATGCCAGTGAAAGAAAATGATACTTTAAAGGTAAACTCAAATAATAAAATAAATTAAATTTGATACTTAGATATTTTCATTTTTTTTTTAAATTTTATTTTAATATTTCTTGGTAAAATTGAATATTACAATATTACATTGATATTTAATGGAATGTATTTATTTATTTTTTATGCTTAATTTGATCCTTAAACTTTAGGCTTTACTGGGCTCCCAGATAAAATATAAATTATAACTTATAAAGCATTTCTTATATAGGTAGTTACGATTTTTTAATAATAAATATTGTTTAATTATAAAACAAATTTCACAGTAGTTGTGATTATTCAATATAGAATAGTGTAGAATAATTGTTGAATAGAATAGTATAGAATAGTTCAATAGAATAGTATAGAATAGTTTAGTTGAACGCATTATTTACTGGCACAAATTGATATCTCTCGAACAAATAATGGATCACCTGAGGACTAAAACCTCCAATATGATATTTTCGTTAAAACTAACGAAAATATCACGACTTAACCTAACCAATCGTCAAGAGCGTACAGTTGACCTAACCAGGCATTCAGTTTAATAATTTACTATTATATTTGGTACTGTAAAGCAAAAAACAAGAATACATGGGGGGTTATAGTCTTCAGGTGATCCCAAATAACTTTTAAACCAATAATTACAATATAAATGCTCACATTTATTGAAAATAATTTTGCTTTTTCGAACAGGTTCTTCAAAATCTAAAAAAGACCAAATTTTTAAAGTTTCCTTCATTATTTTTGTATTAATATATATTTGCATTGAAGAGGGACGATAATGTGGATCGTTGTACTTTTCTTTGCTTTCATCCCATCGGTTCTCTCCTGCGGTGAAACTTTTACGTTAAATGAGGAGGGTGGGACTGTCACTTTTACATCACCTAATTATCCCCTCCCTTATCCGGCTCAGACAGATTGTACATGGATAATAAATGCTCCTACAGCTTCTGAAATGACTCTCTACTGTAATGTTCATATCAAAAACATTAGAATTAGAACCCGCATGACGAACTATTTATCTTATTTTTATGGTGACCAACCATTTCTGGTATACGACAGTGGTGTTCTTAATGAAATAATTCCTACAGCATCAATGGAAGTTCGATTCTATAGTAATTTGAAAAGGAACAGAAAGTACAAAGGAATTAAATGTAAAGTTTCCTTCAAAACTGATACAACGTCCCCTTCTTCTACTGACCCTTCTGGTGAGTCTTCTACTGGTCAGCCTTCTACTGGTCAGCCTTCTAGTGAAAAATGTCAATGCGGATTAAAGAACGTGATACGTATCGTTGGGGGGAATGAAACTACTGAAAATGAATACCCATGGCAAGTAATGTTAATGACTACAACTAACCCTCCCTTTCATTTCTGTGGAGGATCTCTCATTTCTACAGACTTCGTTGTAACCGCTTCACATTGTGTGGAAGGAAGGAATGAAAACGATATTCAAGTTCTTCTTGGAGAGCATGACAAAACGGTCAATGAAATTCAGAGTAAATTCGAACAAATTTCACAGATCATTATTCATGAGAGTTACAGTGACATAACTCTAGACAATGACATAGCTCTTCTGAAGCTCGCAAATTCAGTCAATTTCACATACGCAATTGCTCCTGTCTGTCTACCATTCAATTATGTCACTCTTAATTTGTCTGGCGAAATAGGAACCGTCACAGGATGGGGAACGCTTCATTCCGGAGGATCCGTATCAGATATTCTTATGGAAGTTGATATTCCACTTCTTACTACGAAAGAATGCCAGTCGAGTGATTATGATTACGGCTCTGAAATTACTGACAATATGATCTGTACGTACGAAGTGGGTAAAGATTCTTGTCAGGGAGACTCTGGTGGACCTCTTGTCTGGACGGACCAAGAAAACTATTTCTTAATGGGAATCGTGTCATGGGGATACGGTTGTGCTGAGGAAAGAGCACCAGGAGTATACACCAAGGTCACAAACTACCTGAACTGGATAACAAAGGAAACAGCCACTGAGTTTTGCCTGCCCTAAATATATGTTTGGTTTATCATTCATGAGTTTTACTTTGCGCTTCACGATTTCAATCTTAAATTGATTTTCATGTCTGCACAAGCAACTGGTTACTGCTTTATAGTAAGCTAAATCTGTAACTGTAATAAATTACACTATATTGTGAACCCATATTGTTTTAATCCTTTTATCATTATACTCGTATATTACATATACTGTATATATACACAATATACATTTATGTACAATGTAATACAATATATATATATATATATATATATATGTATAGAAACGACGTAAGTATAGAGGAGTGTTCTGCACACGAGGAAGAGAAATAACGAACAAATGAAAAATGAGGTGACCGCCCGGGAATCGAACCCAGGATCTTCCGATTGCCGGTCAGATATGCTATCACTACACCACGGGCCTCGATCAGTCAGAAGTCGTAATTCTCCTACATAGGGGTGGTGTAGTGGTAGCATATCTGACCGGCAATCGGAAGATCCTGGGTTCGATTCCCGGGCGGTCACCTCATTTTTCATTTGTTCGTTATTTCTCTTCCTCCTGTGCAGAACACTCCTCTATACTTACGTCGTTTCTATACATTAATATACTGCGTGGTCATTGCAGTTAAATGTGTGTATATATATATATATATATATATATATATATATATATATATATATATATACACACAAAGCGGATCCAGGTTTTTTTCCGGGGATGGCGCGGCAAGATTTAAGGCGAGCGTAGGGAGTCAGGGAGTCCTAAACGTTTAGCTAGGGGGTCTGGGACGGGGGTCCAGCGGGGTCCGGACACGACATTTTCTAACAATATCTGACTCCAAATCAGCTAAAAAGCTTACTGCTTATGACACGTTTTTACATATTAAATATGATGATACTTAGAACATGTTCCGAGATGCGGTGTTGACCAAGTTGGGTGCAGTTTCATGTTTTTTAACTTAGGGAATAAAATAGTATATATATATATATATATATATATATATATATATATATATATATATATATACATTTCAACTGCAAAGAACACGCAGTATAAATAACGTAAAGAACGACGCTTGTATAGGAGAACACTCCGCGCAAGATGAGAAGAGAGAACGAACAAATGAAAAAATGAGGTAACCACCCGGGAATCGAACCCGGGATCTTCCGATTGCCGGTCAGATATAAACCATTACACCACGGGCCTCGCTCGAACAAATGCCGCAATTCCTCTACATACGCGCAGAAACCAATGCCCCAAGGGGGCACCTCCCGCATGCCGTATCTATATATACATTTCAACTGCAAATAACACGCAGTATAAATAACGTAAAGAACGACGCTTGTATAGGAGAACACTCCGCCGTGTTCTTTGCAGTTGAAATGTATATATAGATACGGCATGCGGGAGGTGCCCCTTGGGGCATTGGTTTCTGCGCGTATGTAGAGAATTGCGGCATTCGTTCGAGTGAGGCCCGTGGTGTAATGGTTATCATATCTGACCGGCAATCGGAAGATCCCGGGTTCGATTCCCGGGTGGTTACCTCATTTTTTTCATTTGTTCGTTCTCTCTTCTCATCTTGCGCGGAGTGTTCTCCTATACAAGCGTCGTTCTTTACGTTATATATATAATATATATATATATATATATTATATAATATATAATTATATATATATTATATAATGTATATAAAAATACAGTATATTTACTGTATTGAAAACAAAAATGCAAAACACTAATTAGTATAGTACAGTACAGTATATACAAATCATGACGGTGAAACAGGTAAAGTTAGAACAATAATTTACGGGTTTTTTTCAGTAAATTTATCCATAATATCATCAATATCAAAGGAAAAACTTTGGTGTATGCTCATTAATGCTTATTAATTTAATCGTTCCTCGTTCCTTGTATTCCTTAAATAGGTCTTCAATCGCCTCAATGTAGAGAACGATCGCTCTGCCGTTGCTGTAGTAACTGGTAGAGTAATCAGTATCTAAATTATACAAATATAATTATTAATAATAGTTACATAACATTACTTTACATCATATTTCAAAAGTACAGTAAGAAAAATTTCGGGGGAGGCGCGCGCCCCCCTGCGCCTCCCCTCTGGATCCGTCCTTGTTAAAAATATTTATTATATATACAGGGCTATTGAAAATGATTCACCTGATTTCAAATGAGAATATTTTTTAATGTTACAAATACAGAGTGATTTGTAATACATCAACCAAAAGAAAAACTGTCCAAATTTTGTCTCTCACCTCATAAATGCTCTATGTGACTTCCCCTAGTTACACGAGCAACGTTGACACGATAGTCGAATTCCTCCCATACTTGCTCCAGCATGTCCGTTGTCACTGACTCTACGGCAGTAACAATGCGAGTTCGGAGCTCATCCAAAGATGTGGGCAACGGTGGCACGTACACAGTATCCTTAACGTACCCCCAAAGGAAGAAGTCGCACGGTGTAAGATCCGGCGACCTAGGGGGCCAGCTGTGGAAACTTGGAAACTCTCTCTGATTCTTTGCACATTATCCTCAGACACGCGCGGTCGTCCTGTGGACTTGCCTTTACACAAACATCCTTTTTCCTCGAACTGCCGATACCACCGACGGATGCTCTGAGCACCCGGTGGATCTGTTCTGTAACGTCGACGAAACTCACGCTGCACTGTGACTACCGATTTACAGCTCGAAAACTGCAACACACAAAACGCCTTCTGCTGTGCGGACGCCATTTTCACACTGACTGTTTGTTGCTATGCTAGGCCACGGCGTGACTTTGGAGCCCTCTCGCGGCGATAACTCGGAGATTTCCTCTTTCATGTGGTGTATGCCCAGTTGATGCACGGTTGATAGGTACGGAAGTATTCTCAGTTGAAATCGGATGAATCATTTTCAATAGCCCTGTATATATACACGAAGGTAGTGCAGCTGTTACTTTTCTCACCACGAGTTAATACGAGTACAAAGTAAAAATAAACGTGTTTTTCTTTAAAGCTAAAACAGAATTAATTGATGCCAACTCGTAATTTTATTCGGATCACCCCAAGTCTAAAGCCCCCAATGTGATCTTTTCGTTAAAACTAACGAAAATATCACGACTTAACCTAACCAATCGTCAAGAGCGTACAGTTGACCTAACCGGGCATTCAATTTAATAATTTCTTATTATATTTGGTACTGTAAAGCAAAAGACAAGAATACATGGGGGCTCTACGTAGTTTTCAGGTGATCCTTTATTCCTTATTTTATGAAGTTTTCACACGAAATAAATCTAAATAGTCTTCAACAAAGAACAAAATATTGCATTTCAAAGCAAGAGTGTGCGTGTTGTGGGGGTGTGGGGTGTTTAACCTCTTCGTAACAGCAAAGGTCATGTGATGGAGGGGACCTACAGCTTTACGTGGGACCCGAACCACAGGTCGCTATATCATCTGAACACGAAGGACGGTCACCCACCTAATTACTATCCAGACCCAATGTCACTTACTTCCCTGATCTACGGGAAGCGGTGTTGTGACAATAGCCACGAGGTCTTCCTCAAAGCGAGAGAGTCGAAAGAAATTTAAGCTGTAAATGGTAAAAATATTGGCCTACTTTTGAAAAAGTACCCCGACTCTTATGAAATGAAGCTCTAGCCCATGACAGCCACATAAACAATCATGTGAGGAGGAACAACCATGGGAGGAACAATCATGGGAGGAAAACTGTAAACACAAGTTTACAGTTTTCCTCCCATCTCAGTGACCCTTCCTGACTGAAGAACGTAAAACTGAGCAACTAACCTAATGAAACCTGAATGCCATACACCTTTATGGCCATTATTTTAATGACTTAAGGTGGATGAAAAATGGTAAAACGGAACAACCAAGCAACCAGCCAGCGTTATGGCGACTCAACGATAGTGTGTGAATTGTGTTTCTATCATTTCTCACAAATACAAGCAAACAAGTACAACCCATTTATTCTTCTATAATGAGAAGATGTTACACGATAGCGTTACTTGGTTGGTAAATTCACTAAAGAATAAATAACCCGATAAATTCATAAAAGAACAGGAAATAAACATCAATAAATAACTAAATATAATGATGGAGTTCTTTCACCATCTTCGCAACATCCTCTAAGGTCATGTGACGGAGAGGACCTACAGTTGTATTGTGATCCGAACCGCGGGTGATCCGAACCACGGGTCGCAACATAATCTGGACGCGGAGGACCGTTTCCTATCCAATTACTACCTAGACACACTATCATTTAACTTCGCTGATCGAAGGGTTACGACACTGGCCACGTCGTAGCTCATATTTAATCAATATAAACATTATTTTGAAGAATGACTAAAAAACAAAAATAAAACCTAAAAATTACAAGAAATAATAATAATAATAATAATATTAATAATAATATTAATGATAAGCAGAGTTACAAACAAATTTTGAATTCTTTGCATTGTTTGAATTCTTTGCGTTAGACCATGTTGATTACGCCTTGTTACCTCCAGAAGGCTTGAGAGACATTGCGGTTAGTAAACATTTGCGAAGCCGAACATCTCAGAGGTAATTTATGCAGCATTCTAAATGAAGTTGTGAAATAAATTTAGGATTCTGCTAGAACCCTTTTTATAATTAGCCCAAAGTTGTTTCCTATAAATATTAGTGTATGATACAAAGTACAAAAGAAAGTATATTATCTTCGCTTGTTCCAAATATGAAATTCTTTATAATCATATTTGCTTTAACGCAGATCTTTCGATATTGTTTTCTTATATCCGAATCATCACTCAAGAAGCCAGTGATAGTTTGATTAAAATACCTTAATCATTGTATTTGGTTGTATTGGTTTATCTCTCATTTTGAAACTAATATTCGCTGACTGATTTGAGCTTTTGGGATTGAAATGCATAACGGTAGTTTTAATAACATTAATAACATTGAAATTGATATCATGGTTTTGCAAATATGATTCCAAAGTTTTGTAAGGTAATCCAGACCTTTAACTGAAGGGCTTGTTTGTATCGTATCATCGGCAAAGATTAATTTATTTATCCTCTTTGGTATCTAAATAACATTCTAGTTTTGTCTCATTAGAAGAAGTAACTAAGCCATTAATATACAAATGAAACAGCAGAGAAGATAGTAATGAGCCTTGTCTAACTCCGCATGAGAAAATTAAAGATACAGACAATACATTGCTCCAATGTAACCGTAAAAGTTTGGTGAAAGCATCAAATTTTCAATATATTTAATTAAACCTTGGTTAACTTTAGTTTTGCTTCCGCCCGAATTGTTCATTCTGGCGAAGGTCAAGCTTGTCACTCCACCTTAGACCTACAGTCTAACGTGGAATCCGATCCACGCCCTACCAGCAATCCCACTACCAACCAATTTCTTTATTGTGTGGAAGGATGAACAGCTGGGTTTTGCTACCTGCCGCCTGCCGTCACCGGGTCTCGATCCCGGGGCCGATGGATTCGTAGTCAGCGACGCTAACCACTACACCACTAGAATAAAGCATTCCTGCTTCCTATATTTTTTTAAAAATAAAATAGTGAGTCATATGCCTTGCTTATATCCATGAAACACCCGTAAATAGTTCAATTACTGTCAGTGAGACCTTTTCAAACTCCACTGACTCGGAGATGTCTTAATCGACATAACAGAAGTTTCTCAGGTTTTTGAGAAGCAGGAGGCAACAGCAATAAACCTGTAATTATCAGTAGAATGTACCCATATTTATTTCTGATTGATAAGGGGCATAATATATGCCCTTATAAACTCTACATGAATATAACTATGAGCAAGCATAGCTGAGAAAATCAATGAGATATGATGATTTACCACGTCGTTAGCGTACTTTAAATCAATAGTTCTTAACCCCTGGAAGGTTACGAACCACTGCTTTAATTGACTATTTGATGGGTATTTTGGAAAAGCTAGAGGATGAAGTCATTATTACCTCAAAGCGATACAATGATTAGATTGACTGATGCAGTATTATTTGTATATAATAGGTTTACTATATGGAGCTCATCCCATAAGTGCTAAACTAATGAATAGTTATTGTTTACAACTAGGCTGACCATATTTCCTTGAGACAAAAACGGGACATTGGGATGGCAAAAAAGGGACGGGGTTATGTAATATTCTGTATTCATGAAAAAGTAAGTACATAAACCGGGACAAAATTGACATTTTTATTAAAACGACGGGACGGCCACGAAATATAAAACAAACGGTACTGTCCCGTTCAAAACGGTACGTATGGTCAGCCTATAATTACAACTGACTTAAACTGCTGGGCCTCGCTTTTTGCCTTTGGTGTATTTTGACACGATCATTGAACCCTGACGCCGTTCTTTTCTCTTGTTGGACGTTGATCAGGGTGGATGTGGGTTAGAGAGTTTTCCCTTTTCATCCATCTTGGATTATATTACGGAATAATTTGGAATTATTTTAAATTATAATTATAAACATTATAATAATTAAATTATAAAATTGTAAAGAAATTGAAATAAAGGCTCGTGCGCGCGCGCACACACACACACACACGTGCGCATCCTTTTCAATCTCATGTCCTCTGTCTGGCAAGCATTTTAAATATGTTGATATTGTCCGGCTTTTATTTAGATATGATCCAGGCTTAAAAATGAGCTTCCCACAAGTTCAAACGACACAATTAATACCTGACATATCCTCCTTTTGCCGGACGTCTGGTAAACCTAATTTAAGTTAGCCTCGCAGGATTTCAGTGCTCGAACAGAACCTTTTGACTTTTTTTGCTCTACGTCTTCGTTTTTATCCTAAATGTAAAACTAAGTCTCCTCAGGAGGGATCCTATTTCATATGTATCTACGCGTTATGGACTAGAAGGTTTGAGAATCCACCGTGAACTTGAGAAGTCTGTCAGAAAATTCAAGAAGATTGAATTGGACCTTGAATTTTTAGAAATCTGCCGGAATAGTGGCGTCTTTCCTAATTATATATATATATATATATTATATATATATATATATATATATATATAAAATTATAAAATTATAAAGATATTGAAATAAAGGCTCGTGCGCGCACACACACACACACACACATACGTGCGCATCTCCGCATGAGTGAGGTATTGACAGTTTTAGATTAATATATCTAGAACACTAATTAACCAGACCTAATTTAACCTAACCTAACCTAATTTAACCTAACCTAACCTAAGTGACATCGAACCGAGAAAGGCGTGATAAGTGTTTCGAACGCAAGTGACGGCTCCAAGAGTGGTTTCTGTTAAGCCATTAAATAGTGAGGTACTCGCTAGTCTAGCCTAACCTGACCTAACCTACCGTAACCTAACCTAATTAAGAGCAACATATCTTTTGTTCCAATAATAAATAACTTTCTAGATTTTTTTATACAATTTTTTTCATGTTCTGAGGTATCAATATTGTTACCTCACAAAAATATTACCTCACCCAATCTGTGAATTCTCACACACTCGACCTCACTTATAATACATATATATATATATATATAATTTTTTTTTCAGAGAGTTTGGCTTCTTCTCTCTCTCTCTCTCTCTCTCTCTCTCTAAGCAGAGTGCCAATAGTTCGGAATCTAAATGTTGGACCTCTTTTTAAAAAAGTCTGGTGCCAGTGCCACACCCTTTGGATGTATGAAGTACAGGAAGGACCTACGAATAAGGATAATTATAGGGCCTAAGCTGTAGTACTTTCAGGATGTACCATTTAGATAAATAAGTGATACGAACAGGGGCGGGGGGGCTAATTTTTTTAACGTTTGTTTTTCTAAAATTAAACAAAAACAAATAAGTTTAATAATTATTCGCCAAATTTGAAGCGATAAGTTGATTTCATGGTTTCCGGTCGTACGGTCGTTGCTGTAGACAGGATTTACCTACATACATTGTCATTCGTCCTTGACGAGCGAATCTGTGCGTGCGTTAAATATTATATATATATATTATATATGTGTGTGTGTGTGTGTGTGTGTGTGTGTGTGTGTGTGTGTACTTTACAAACTTTAAGCATGTGCATACATAGAAAGAGAAAACGAAGCTATCTTCTCTACAAAATGTTTTCGCACGTACAAAATCATCCCCAAATGTACAATAATGTTGTACATAAGTAAAAAAGACAAAACAGTATTTTAGGGAGAGAACCGTGCAATTATCCGTTAAACAAAATTTTAAATTTTTTTATAATTTCCTTCCTCCTTTTTCTTTCATACGAATTAAATTATAATAAAATTATAATAATTAAATGACATATTTCAATGTATTAAATGTATCATTAAAATAAATATTATCCTCACAGTAATTTAAAGTATATATAAATAATCAAAATTATTATTATTATTATTATTATTATTATTATTAGCCGACTCGAATTTCTCTGTTTTGAAGGTGTCTCTCTCCCGCTATTAATGAAAATATTGCTCTCGTAAGCCTGATAAATATGAAGGGTGGTTCTGTTCTTGAAAATAGGACTCTATTTTAAGAGGATTTAAGGCTTTAAATATTTTACGTGATCGCTCAAAATTTAAGGAAGATTACCGACTTCATTCAGACTGTAAGCCTGAGAACGGAGGACAAAATTAACAGATTTTTACTTAAATTAAAGTCTTTGTTTAACATATAACCGAACACCATTATTTATTTGTTACAGGTTGAACCCCTGACAGTCTGTACTGCCTTCCTAAGACCCCATAAACAAGATCCTTCCCTACGGCCCTTTCCTACTGTTTACGATACTCCTCCTTCAGTTTGCCTTACCATTTGCCTTACCAGTTTGCTATTTGGTCTCCAGTTTGTCCCCCCCCCCCCCCCCCCCCCCCCCCCCCCCCCCCCCACCCCGACACAACATACGCATATCCAAGAAATTTACATTGAAGAATTTCTACTCATTGTCCGTGAAACGAAATGTTGTTTAGGCCACAACTCGTTTATACCCACAACTCGTTTATGCGCAGTTTTGACGTTCAATCCCTCTGCAACACCATTTTCCTTAAAGAAATAATTAATAGTTTAAATAATAATTAATCCTTAAATAATCTCATATAAGGACAATGTCGTTCAGGGATTAACTACATAAAAAAGTAATTTTTAGAATCGTAACGTTCAATTCTTTTTCATTTTTAATCACGACCTTCACAAAGGACAGAAAAAACTGCGTGGCTACCGTCCCATACCCCGTTAGATAACACCAGAAAAATTAAATGAAAGCTGCCATTGCCTCGAGTGCAAGAGGAATAATACAGTAAGTAAGCAAAACACCTCTGGACGCGAAAATTTTGTGTTCCCTCGAACGTTAAAATATACACCAGGTTGTAATAACTTAGTGGGGGTAATTTGCATTATGCAAAATCATGCACGTTCATGCATGATATTCCATATATATATATATATTATATATATATATATATATATATATATATGATAAACAGAAACGCTCCAGGAAAAAGAGTAAAAGCATAAAAAACAGGGAAAGAAAAGTCAATAGCGTTGGGTGTTGTTTTTTAAAATTTCTTCGATGCCCTTAACAATAAAACAACAAATAAGATTCGCTGCCGATAGTCTCATTTTGAAACACTCAAATTAAAAAGTTGTTATTAATGGTTGTATTACAACTGTAAACAAACAAAATATTTGAATTAATGAGAAGGCGTTGAATTAAAAACAGAAAAAAAAACAACAACAGAAAATCAACAACCAAAAGATTGAGGAAAAGTAACAGATATATGAGAAGAACGAAGGAATGTAGAGAAGGGGAGAGAGAGAGAGAGAGAGAGAGAGAGAGAGAGAGAGAGAGAGAGAGAGAGAAAATGCTAAATATAAGAAGAAAACCATGTCACCAGAAATTAATAATCGGAGAATTCAATAATAACGAGAATATATTTTTGTTTGTATACTCTGTTTGAAATGGAGTGTTGATGATGAAGGAGAGAGATGTCATTGCGCGATAAAACAACGAAAAATACCAAAACTATCTCTAAAACATTCAAGTACAAGAGTAATTATTAAAACCATACAAACTTAAGGTTATGACTAATTTTTCTTTTTTTGCGTTTAATACAACTTGCTGGGTGTGGGGGTGGAGCGGTGCTTAGTAAAAAGAAGTTTAAACATTGTTATTTCAGTCACATTAATAAACATTGTGACCTCAAAAAAAATAAATATTATATATAAAACCTTGGTTAACCAAGAATTGTTTATTCTGACGAAGGTCATCTCGTTGCTCCACTTTAGACTTACAGCTTTAACGTGGAATCCGAACCACGACCCACACGGGTGGTCAGATATTACAAAGTTCTCCCTAGATCGAACTCACTCTCACGACCTACCACAGCGCCTTAACCACTAGGTACTCAATATATATATATATATATATATATATATATATATATATATATTACAACAAGTTATGATTACGTTTCAAAAATTTGAACTTACCTTGCTAGTCTCGCATTGAATTATTTGATAAAAAATGTGAGCTCATGACCTCTGCGTATTTCATTTGCATATTTTGACACATTTTCAGCGAAGATCAAATTTTTTTAAAATTTCATTTTCAGTCTTCTCTTTGATCGAATCGCAGCCACGCGAAAGGAACGCGTTAAGGTTGAATTGTACATCAATTGTGCCACGAAACTAATTATAGGATTACGCAGGGTAAAGTAAATAGCTTTAGACCCTAAAATTATTATTTTCCATTGAGTTTTTTGATATTATAGATGGCACTGTGCCAAATCTTGCGAGTGTATCATTTTAAAATTTGATCATTCTTTTTTTCGGTTTTGTTTCGTGCGTAGATTAAACAAAATAACTCATTCGCCCTTGGCCCCTCCTCCTTATTGCTTAACAAAAACAAAAACATCTCGAGTGTTTGATACCCTAATTGTTAGAAAGGGAAACAAAAAGTTAATTCTAAATTTTTGTACGACTTTGTGCCAACAGGAATTAAAACTAAAAACAAGTTATATTTGGAGGAGGTGGCACTCGAGAGGTTTTGGTATATGACCCCTCGAAATATATTGTCCATCTCATTAGTGAAAGAAGTGCCACCGGAAGTAGAGATAAAAAAGTAAATGTAAAAATTACTTTAATTAACTTATTAGTGAAGTTATTTTACATCATACGTTCTAGTATGAAAGAACCGTTACAAGATGTAATCATATGATGCACACTATTTTCTTCATTACGTATTCAAAAACGCGAGGAAATACATTCTGAAAGGGGATTTATACTATTTGACTTGGCCCCTCCTTACAGCATAAAATAAATACATACTTAAAATGATGAGATAATGTTTTGAACAATTATCTCTCATTTTAAACAATTAGTATGACGCAAAATAATTTATTTGTAGAAGTAAATTGTCCGACACTCGTCCGACGATGTAGGAGGTTTCAGTCATTTTGGACTGGCTAGTGGCTATAGTCTCAATATTAAAACCAGGATTAACGTGTTCATATCTAATATTGAAGAGGATAAAAAGGGCAAAGATTACGTGGTCTTAATTACGAGGTAATTCTAAAGCGAAGTTTCGCCGTATATCGGAATAAAGTGTGACAAAAGTCAGGAAATGCGAAAATACAAAAAGGTGAAATTGGATATGTCGGAGAAAGTTTTGGAGTTATGTGAAAGCAAAGAGTTCATAATCCAAAACACCCCTTTTTATTTATTGTGTGCCTCCTCACTTACGCTCCATATATATATATATATATATATATATATTATATATATATATGTGTGTGTGTGTGTGTGTGTTACGACTCAGAATGGTCCCCTGAGAAACTTGTTACACGCAGACTCTCCATGGAACAAGGAACTCTTCTGGGAAAATTAAATCCACTGTAGTCCGAATAAGTAATGGTAAATGACAAATACCAAAGTTTTTCCTTTTCATGATTTTCGTTGCATTTACGTTGGATCGAATACATCAAAGAAAAAGGAGTAACTATTGTATTTTTAGCCAAAAACCAAAACTTAAAGCCTCAACCGGAAAATTTGAGAGTTCACTTTTCAAAGCACTCAACACGTCCGTTTCTTGCGTATATTGAGGTTCTGAATGTAGCTATCTGGGAAACTTTAAACCCTAGACCCTGTCCCAAAGCTAGGTCGTATTGCTTAGCAGATAGCTGGTGAAGGAAGCTATATTTTTGGCCTTCCTTTGCTAGTGACCCATTGCCCACGTTGGGCTTCCATCATTAAAAAGAAAAATTATAATATTTGTCATTTACCATTAATTATTCGGATTATAGTGGATTTAATTTTCCCAGAACAGTTCCTTGTTCCATGCCACGGTCTATGTGTACACACACACACACACACACACACACACACACACACCACACACACACATACATATATATATATATATATATATATATATATATATATATGGGAATGAACTCAGAATGGTCCCCTGAGTTTTTTATGATACACACAGACAGTGCATGGAACAAGGAACTCTTCTGGGATAATTAAATCCACTATAGTCCGAATAAGTAATGGTAAATGACAAATATGGTATGTGTCATTTACCATTACTTATTCGGACTATAGTGGATTTAATTATCCCAGAAGAGTTCCTTGTTCCATGCACTGTCTGTGTGTATCATATATATATATATATTATATATATATATATATATATATATATAATATACACAGGGTGTTTCATAACATGTGGGACGCACTTTCAGGATGGATTCAGGACCTGAAAACAATGAAAAAAGTTTATAAACATATGCCCGAAATCGCTTTGTTTCCGAGTTACAGCCCGTTATGTGTTCCAGCAAGTATCCGCCTTACCTTTCAAGGAAGTGCTCAAAATTACCGCCTTGCGCTTGAATACACGCGTGAACACGCCTCGTCATAGACTGCCTGACGCGTTCAAACATTCCAGGTATTGCTCGGATTTTCTAACATCCTTATTCTACACGTTGGCGAAGAATTTCAACGTTGTCAATGGGTGTCACGTAAACGATGGATTTCAGATGACCCTACAGGTAATGGAAGTGCCCCTTGTACCCCTTGTACTTTCTGAATGTGATATGGGTATAGCTGTTGTTCCCGTAAAATTCTCCACACAGTTGTGTATCTTACCACCCTCTGCTGCTGCTATCCTTCGGGTGCTGACACCAGGATGCTCCTCCACGCGATTCAGGACCTGCTCCTCCAACTCAACAGTTCTGGCGTTGATTGGTCTACCACCATCTGAAACTCGCTTGTTGAATAATCCTGTATCACCAAGACGCTCGTCTATTCTCTGGAAGGGCTTCTTATCTGGCAGACGGCGATTCGGAAACCTTTCCACATACAGATGTCTTGCTGCGGCCGCATTACACTCGGCAAGTCCATACATGAGATGCGTGTCTGCCATTTCTCTGTTTGAATAAGCCTCCAGTCTCACTTCAAATGCACACTATCACTGAATAGCACAAAAACTTTTAAGTTTTTTTTTCACTGAACTGCATTTATTCACGGTAAGAAGTTACGAATACGAACAGTGAAACACCGCGATGCACCGCTGACTGACTGATGGCTCTACACTCAACGATATTGAAACATGTCATAGGGTGTACGAAACATTACAATCGGCAAGGCCATACATGAAATAAGTCTCGTACACACTCATAAACATTGTCGGCAAACAGTGTTTGTAAACAGTTTGCGGAAAGAATTGCTGGAACCACAAAACGGGCTGTAACTCGGAAACAAAGCGATTTCGGGCATATGTTTATATAAACTTTTTTCATTGTTTTCAGGTCCTGAATCCATCCTGAAAGTGCGTCCCACATGCTATTAGGGCCGCCGAGAGGGCGGGGAAGCCGGGTTAAATCCCCGGGGCCAGGACCTCTAGGGGACCCGGAAAGAGGGGGAATAAAATCTAAAAATATTAACAAAGCAATTGATTAAATAACAGAGGAAATATAATTAATGGCCATACATTTTATAGAGATTATCATAGTCAAACTCTGAAACAGATAAAATATTATCTGCGGTCCACCATTGCCCAAGACCGACTGACAGATCTGGGAACCATTGTAATTGAAAGGCAGTTAGCCCGTACTTTAAATTTCATCAGAATCATTTACCACTTTGCTAGAGAGAAAGCAAAGAAAGTACACTTCTAATTATGAAAATCTTGCATTAAACAATTGTCTTGCCTGCATGGACTGGTACTGCATTTGTAAATTGTATCGTGATAGAATTAATATAATTGATTCGAAAAATAAATGGTCCTTTTCTTCCGAGTTGTTTATTCATACTCTATGTTTTGAACAGTGACTTGGACATATAATGAGTTTGCTTGTTATGTACACAAAAAAAACATTCATAATAAAATGCTGAGTAAACAGGGGGGCCCATATACCAATCCTTTCCCGGGGCCCGGGGCAGCTCTCGCCGGCCCTGCATGTTATGAAACACCCTGTGTATATATATATATATATATATATATATATATATATATATATATATATATATATATATATATATATGAAGAACAAAACCTGCTTAAAGTGACCACTATCGGGACCAATCAAAAGTGATCACTTTATGCGGCTGATCACTTTGTCAAAGTTTCATACTGCTCCAAAGAAAGTTAATAACAAACTGACTAGCTTTTACAGTTACCTGCTTGACCTCTGAAAAGGATTACCTCAGTAATTGTTTTGAATGCATTTTCGTACTAAAACGCATCGTTTTAACTTTGTATTTATTTAACCGCAGTAGCAATTTCCCAAAATTATAGGTATGACTCATGACAAGATTAAGTTGCAAGATCATTGTGTGTTTTATTAAAATCGTACAACTCCCTTTCAAAGGTTAAATTTTGAACGGAAATTATTTTAGCTTGGTAAAACTCGTCATTTTCACCACTATGTAGGTGGTCACCATACTGAGAAAACTTTACATTGTTCATATATGATTTTTGCAGGGGCCGCAGAAACGTGGTCAATTTACTTGGCTGGTCACTTTGCATAGGTGGTCATATTGGCAGGTTCTAAATATATATATATATATATATATATATATATATATATATATATACTGTACTAGAAAATGCCCGCTGCGCCTTGCGCAGCAAAACTCCCCCTCCGAGACAACCTAGGGGAAGACTGGGAGGGGCGGGTGTGTTACTAAAACCTTCCCTGGTTCTCCCTTAATTTGTATACTAAATTTGGTGCAAATTACCCTAGCCATTTAGGGGGAGGGCCCTTCCCAGTCCCCCAAAGGTGGGAACTGAAATGGGCGACTGTGTTACTAAAACGTATCCTGGTTCTTCCTTAATGTCTATATTAATTTGGTACAGATTACCCTAGCCGTTTAGGCGTGTATAGATATATAAGCTCTGCGCATACGCAGAGCTACCTGACCTACCCCCGCGGTTACACGCCTCTTGGTCCTCTCTATCCTCTTGCAAAGTTTGGTTGAGATCGGCCCAAAAACCTAAGAGTAGTTAGGGAACAAACAGACACACAGATTTTTTGTTATATATATACATATATATAACGTAAAGAACGACGCTTGTATAGGAGAACATTCCGCGCAAGATGAGGAGAGAGAACGAACAAATGAAAAAATGAGGTAACCACCCGGGAATCGAACCCGGGATCTTCCGATTGCCGGTCAGATATGATAACCACTACACCATGGTCCTCACTCGATCAGAAGTCGTAATTCTCCTACATACGCGCAGAAACCAATGCCCCGAGGGGGGCACCTCCCGCATGCCGCACCTTATATACATTTTAACTGCAAAGAACACGCAGTATAATTAACGTAAAGAACGACGCTTGTATAGGAGAACATTCCGCGCAAGATGAGGAGAGAGAACGAACAAATGAAAAAATGAGGTAACCACCCGGGAATCGAACCCGGGATCTTCCGATTGCCGGTCAGATATGATAACCACTACACCACGGGCCTCACTCGATCAGAAGTCGTAATTCTCCTACATTTGTTCGTTCTCTCTCCTCATCTTGCGCGGAATGTTCTCCTATACAAGCGTCGTTCTTTACGTTAATTATACTGCGTGTTCTTTGCAGTTAAAATGTATATAAGGTGCGGCATGCGGGAGGTGCCCCCCTCGGGGCATTGGTTTCTGCGCGTATGTAGGAGAATTACGACTTCTGATCGAGTGAGGACCATGGTGTAGTGGTTATCATATCTGACCGGCAATCGGAAGGTCCCGGGTTCGATTCCCGGGTGGTTACCTCATTTTTTCATTTGTTCGTTCTCTCTCCTCATCTTGCGCGGAATGTTCTATACAAGCGTCGTTCTTTACGTTAATTATACTGCGTGTTCTTTGCAGTTAAAATATATATATACAGTATATATATATATAGGGTGGGTAAAAAAAGTGACCCCTTAGAGGTAAACTGTCATATTAAAAAAAAGTTAGGGGACTAGAGCTCCCAAACTTCATAGATACTTACCTTAGCATGTTGTTCGTCTTAATTGAGAAGTTGTTCGATGTGTTCCCCTTCCTGCTCAACGCAGGCCTCCAAACGTGGACGCCACTGATCAATGCACCAGTTTACATATCGTTGAGACACCTTCTCCCAGCCGAACAGAATTCTTTCGCGTAGTTCATCTATATCTCTTATATTGGTACCAGGGATGTAAACTTTGGACTTCAGGGCTTCCCAAACACCATAATCTAGTGGTGAAAGATCGGGGCTACTAGCCGGCCACATATTGGGTTCGATAGAATCCGGTGTTTCGTTCTCAAGGAATGTGACAGTTTGGCATGCTCTGTGAGCAGGGGCTCCATCTTGTTGGAAAGTATATCTTTCACCACTAATTCGTCGAATATCAGTTAGATAGAGTGAAAGATATACTTTCCAACAAGATGGAGCCCCTGCTCACTGAGCACGCCAAACTGTCACATTCCTTGAGAACGAAACACCGGATTTTATCGAACCCAATATGTGGCCCGATCTTTCACCACTAATATATATATATATATATATATATATATATATATATATATATATATATATATATATATATAATATATACTGATATATATATTAACTTCTAAAATTTTTACTTCTAATTATGCATTTGAATTAATTTGTATGATTTCCTATTTCAGTATTTCTGAGATGCGGAAATTTGGGGTATTACTTGCCCTCGCTGTCTTTCCCTCTGTGATGGCATTCGGAGAAACCCCTTTTATATGCTACCCTCAAACCAAATATACTCACCCTTCGGTCCCTTCCCCTAAACTGATCCCAAACCGTTATCCATACGAAAGCATGTATTACAGTCAAGTTACACCGAAGCCGAACTCCTATGGACATGAACCGAAATGGAAGGTCAATGAACCGAAATGGGAGGTCAATGAACCGAAATGGGAAGTCAATAAACCGAAATGGGAGGTCAAGGAGGACCATAAAGAAGAGTACGAAGAAAATCGCTGGAATAAATATAAAGGTCTCCACACTTGAGTTTTACGTGTGGAATACTTTGGTTGTACAGTAGAAATGAAAATACAGGGTGTACATAAAGTCAGGATCTATTTTTGTGAAGCACTTAGAAATTATATGGAATTCAATCATAAAATGATAAAGTGGTAACATTTATTAAATAATTAAGAGTAGGATTCGACGTGACGCCCATCAGTATCCCTGCACAGCTCAAATCGTTCCGCAGCATTTCTAAACACATTCTGGAGCATTTGCGGGGTTATGTTATCTGCAGCAGTAGACGACGGTACTAACAATCCTATCCCCGTCGTCTCTCAACATGATGGTGCTCCTTGTCACTATGCCAAAATTGTTCAGGATTATCTAAATGGACGTTTTCCAAATCGCTGGATCGGACGCGGAAGCAACAAAAGACCTTGGCCAGCGAGATCACCAGATTTAACCCCTTTAGATTTCTTTGCATGGGGCTTTATCAAATCGCACGTCTATCAGACGAAGATTACGAGTCTTGAAAACTTACGTACACGTATACGAACTGCTGCAGATAACATAACCCCGCAAATGCTCCAGAATGTGTTTAGAAATGCTGCGGAACGATTTGAGCTGTGCAGGGATACTGCTGGGCGTCACGTCGAATCCTACTCTTAATTATTTAATAAATGTTACCACTTTATCATTTTATGATTGAATTCCATATAATTTCCAAGTGCTTCACAAAAATAGATCCTGACTTTATGTACACCCTGTATATTAAACTGCCTTTTATCCTACAGGACAATGCGATTATAAGAAAGCAAACTACGTGGAGCCCTACTGCTATAAGTTTATGTTTCCTGAACTGAATTTTGAAGAGGCGAGGGAGCTGTGTATGAACCAGGGAGGAGACCTCTGGGTTCCCAATTTAAATGATCCCTACCTCTTCAACAAATTAGCGGAATATTTTCCAAACGTGTTTGGTGAGTTGAAAAAAAAAATATATATAGATAGATAGAGAGATAGATAAACAGATAGATAGATAGATAGATAGATAGATATAGATAGATATTTCGTGAAATCATTATTACTTTTGGGTCTTTAAAATGCTCGTAATTTAAACTTTTCTTTTAACCTCACTAATTTTCATTTCCATCAAAGTTTATCAAAACTCATGATAGATTTACAAAGTTGTAAGTCCACACCCACCCACTTCACACCTACGTGAAGTAGGCCTATACATATATAATAATGAAGTGTAAAAGAATAATATACTTGGATAACAGGGTAGGGATAAATTCTGTAATTATTTTTACCTTATCATGCTTTATGAAAGGAATTTATACAGGGTGATTCACTCGCTGGTAGCCCAGCGGATTATAACGATACTCTGGGTCTACCATCGAGTGAATCACCCTATATAAACGGTAGCACTTAGTCAGATGTCTCTGATGGGTTGATAGCTATTTTAATAGTGGTCCTCCTACGTTGGCAAAGAAGTCCCTTTACTTCGCAGTGGGATAACTCGATAATTAGGGATTATAAGTAGTGTGGCCATCACAATCACTGGATCTAGATCGTGACAATCACTGGATCTAGATCGTGACAATCACTGACAATGAATCTACGTGGTGACACTCATTGACACTAGACCAAAATCGTGACAATCACAATCACCTTTTGAAGGTTCTCTCATCTTGCCCAGCTATTAGGTGCCAATAACTTTCTCCATCTCTGCAGGAGTCTTTGTTGTTATTTCAGGACAACGTATCTTCGTAGCTTTTAATAGAGCTTCTTGGTGCCAGTTAAGTGCCATAGTCACTCATCCTTCCTTTTGGGATCTTGACTGAATATACTTTTCTAGATTATTAACAGTTAATTTTCCAAATTGGCTGTTTTAATAATAATAACAATAATAATAATGATAATAATAATAATAATAATAACAGTAAAACGTGCCTGAACGTCCGTCATATAAAGGACTTTTAATTTTTTTAGTATATTTGTAGTTTCTGCTTCGTTCATTAATCTCAAAATGTAATTCCTTCCAAGTTTTCCTCTTTCCTTCCTTAACATTATTCAGTATTACAATACCTAATTTGAACGATCGTCAATTAACAGTTATTTCTTTAGTGGTAATTAAACTATGGTCAAAGCTTTCATTCAAAATACCACCGATGATACATACGACGGAGGAGGTGTTCGTTCAACGGGGCTCGTCATAGAGTTTCCAAGTATAGATGGTATGAATGTTTATAATGTGTGGCATACTCGTCCTGGGTATTTAACTGAAAAACTCCACGTTGAAACAAGGGGAGATGATTCTCAAGAATGGGTATTTATTAAGGGAAATTAAAACGTCCCTCGAGGATTACCACCTCAGTGTTTTCCAGCATCCTAAATCGTTGCCCATACATTGAAACGCTCGCGGTGAACTGTTGGCTGAAAACAAGGTGCTTGTTTGTCATTTGATGGGATTGTTTAACCTCCTTTACAACGTCTAAGGTCATATGATGAAAGGGACCTACAGCTTTACGTGAGATCCGAACCACGGGTTGATACATCAGTTGAACACTGAGGATGGTTCCTCATCTATCTACTACCCAGACTCATTGTCGCTCAACTTCGCTGATCGACGAGGAGCGATGTTACGACACTGACCATGACACTGACCACTGACTATCTGATTAGTTAGTGTCCACGTTCGTTCATTCAGCTTGAATTGACTAAAGCGAAACACATGCGAGAATAGAACCCCCCCCCACAGAGTGCCAAAAGTCTGTATATCAGCTTTGTCCATGTTAACTTTCATTTTACACAAACATTTGTAAGAAGATGTTTCCGTGAAGTCACGTGTCATTGTAGTCCAGTTTAAACTCTTTCGACGCACGACACGTTCTGCTTGTAACCTAAGTAACACACACACACACACACACACACACACATATATATGTGTGTGTGTGTAACTTAAATTTTTTTTCTAGGCGCGAAGCACAATACGGTGTGGATGGGAATGAAGCTGATAAGCAAACGGTTCATCACGTTGAAGGGGGAAGACGAGAGTAACACCTATTTGGGTCTCATGGGCGACAGCGAAGCAAAAGACGGATCCTGCGTGGTCGCCTATCTGAAAGGGGCCGTACACTTACAGTGTGTAAACTGCACTTTGAAATCGGACTTCGTCTGCGAAATTCCTCTTCATGACGAAACGGAAAAAATAATCCCACCTTATCGTGGTTAAGCTTACAAGAAATGGGGTGAATTTTACCAATAATTTTAGCTGTAACTAATTTAATTAATTAAAGCAAAGCTAAACTGAGTTATTCTTCAATTGCTCTGATTTTCTTAAATATTATCGTACTTAGTTTGAAATTCCTGTAGTAAAACTGAAAGCCGATGTAAGGTAAATTGACAGCTCTTTAATTAACCTCAAATTTGTTTTCTCTCACATTATAAAAACGGTTCTCTCTCTCTCTCTCTCTCTCTCTCTCTCTCTCTATATATATATATATATATATATATATATATATATATATATATCTATTTATCTATCTATTTACGTATCTATACTTCTACGCTTTAAGTAGTTCGGTATTTGAGTTAAATAACAGCACTTCAAGTTTAAAGGTGAAGGTGTACTGTCCTCATAATGGCTGTATTGGTTCAAAATTATTTTATCTTTTACGCTTACAATTAAACATTGATATAACTATTTCTTATCTTTTAATCTTTTATGTTTAAATGGTGCCCTTCTTCAGCTGTAATACTCACTTCAATTAGTTTTGAGTATTGAATACGAAGTACTTTTACGAAATGAGGTTTAGTGTCTGTTCGTGTTAAAGTAATTGATTCTCGAACCATAACCGGTGAAAGTAATTGATTCCCGAACCATAACCGGTGAAAGTAATTGATTCTCGAACCATAACCGGTGAAAGTAATTGATTCCCGAACCATAACCGGTGAAAGTAATTGATTCCCGAACCATAACCGGCGAAAGTAATTGATTCCCGAACCATAACCGGTGAAAGTAATTGATTCCCGAACCATAACCGGTGAAACCTTTCACTACTATTATCAAATCAAACTAAAACAAACGTTGGTTTCCTTTTCTCACTATACAATTAAACTCGTCTGAAAGGATAGATGTATTCGCGGAAGAGCCGCATTTTAGTACACTTTGTATTAATACCTGTCAGTGGTACCGTGTGCGGAAATTTGTACGTCAACGTTTGTACGACGGAAATTTATACGCCAGCATTTGTACGCCAGAACATTTATACGACTGGAAATTTATACGACTGACATTTGTACGACGGTAATTTAAGTATGCGCTCTACCGGACACTTTTTTGACTTAAGTATGCGCTCTACCGGACTTTTTTGACTTAAGTATGCGATCTACCCATGATAATAACCGTGACTTCATTTTTTTATATAAACATAAGCACAGGTGCAAAAAAATAAATAAATAAAAGTAAACATTATTTAAATATTTTGAAAATAATTTCAATTTGAAGAATTTTAAATTTTATCATGTATCACAGCGCATTAAAGGATTAATAGGTAGCTAAATGGTTATTGAATAGGTACAGGTGGTTAGATTAGGTGAGGTTAGGTTAGGTCTGGAGATTAATGAGAAAAAACTCGCAAGATTTATTCTCCGATTTTTCAAAAGACATTCGTTCTATATATCGCTAGTTACATTTTCTTTTAAATTGATAAGCTGAAATCTAGTTTCAATTATACATTTAATTATTGTAATATGTAATTTCATAATTTGTGATAATTTGTATTTTAACTTACCTAGTTCCAAATTCAATTTTACTAACTGATCATGAATTTCTTGCGTATAACGTATAAATTACCGTCGTACAAATTTCCAATCGTATAAATGTTCTGGCGTACAAATGCTGGCGTATAAATTTCCATCGTACAAATGTTGGCGTACAAATTTCCTGGTTTCCAGTGGTACATTATGGTACCACTTGGAATGAAAGTTAATATGATGGAAGAGGAGAGAGGGAAGGAAGAGGTACTGAGAGGAACGGGGATGCAAGCGGAAGATAAATAGACGCCCGAGCCTAATAGAGTAATCGCAGCTCCGTTTAAAAATCAAGTTTACTCTGCATTCTCGGGGTTGGAATAACTCAGGAGCGGCTTACCAGCATCACGTGTAACGAAGAAACCACGAAAAATTACAATAATTACAGGGGATGCCGACGAAGGAAAGTCGACATCTTCTAGTGGTACAACGAAGAAGAGGGCGAAATCTTCTCATCAGGCCATGAAGAGGGGAGGCGTAGTACAGTATATATATATATATATATATATATATATATATATATATATATATATATAGAAGACGTAATGAGAGATGTAGTTACCTTTTGACACCATTTTATGGTTTACTTCTTTGAGGAAACGATTCCTCCGAAAAAAAATTTCAGTTCTCGTTTTAAATAATTATTGGAAATAGACTGACAACTATTGAGTGTTGCTTTATTCTCATAGGAAAGGAAGTCACAGTGTATATGTGTCGATATATATATATATATATATATATGTTTGTGTGTGTGTGTGTGTTTGTGTGTGTGTGGTGTGTGTGTAAATTTAAACTTTAATGATGTATTTTACACTTTTAATCATGTTGTAATCATAATTTTGTTAATAAACAAATTGATAATAATAATAATAATAATAATAAATAATAATAATTATTATTATTATTAATATTATTATATTATTATTATTATTATTAATATTATTATTATTATTAATATTATTATTATTATTATTATTATTATTATTATTAGAATGTCAAATTCAATGAATTATTCAATACTTTTTGGCAAGGGATGTTTGTTATAAGAAGGATATCAGTATAGGCTATGAATGTACACACACACATATACAGGGTGTCCCATAAGTCCGGCATCATAGGAAAAATAATAAAAAAAGGCAAAACAAAAGCTTTTATTTACAGAACGTGCTCAATATGTCCACCATTGTTTTCAATACACAAATTCAGACGTGATACCCAGTCAGCAAGCACACGGTGAATGATGTCAGGAGTAATGGTGTTACATGCCCCAATAATGCGCTGCCGCAAATGTTCAACACTCCTAATTTTCTCTGCGTATACCAGCGCTTTCAAGTGGCCCCAGAGATAAAAATCTAGTGACGTGAGATCCGGGCTTCTAGCTGGCCATTCCACAGGCCCTCGACGTCTTATCCAATGACTAGGGAATTGTTGGTACGGGTATTCCCTTACTTGGGTGTTGTAATGTGCAGGAGCGCCGTCTTGCTGGAACCATGTTGGGAAATTTCCTTCTTCGTTCAAGACACTGGGAAATGCTTCTCCCTTGAAGACCAATTGTGATTAGACTGCGTGGTTTATCTTCTATGGCCCCCTGTTTCCTTAAACTTTGCAACAAGTCTGCTAACACAACTCTGTGTTATTGGCTCGCGGTCTGGATGCAGTCTGTTAAATTCAGCATCGGCCTCTCTTTGACTCCGATTTCCTATGAGTAGAATTATCTGGATTCGTTCTTCCTTGCTCACAGACATTATGGCCTGTAGAAAGAGAAAAATATGAATTATGGTTTGTAGAAATAGAAAAATATGAATTTCTCCTATGATGCCGGACTTATGGGACACCCTGTATATATATATATATATATATATATATATATATATATATATATATATATATATATATGGCAGTTGTAAGTATGCTTTCGTAAAGCATCTGCTTGCGCGTCAAGGTGATCGATCTTTCATTGCTTTTATGCTTTTCAAATAGTTTCTCTCCCTGATCAATCGCTAAAAAGATTTCTTCAGAGAATGTTAATTTAGGTCAATTGACATGTTTCCGAGTGATGTCAACATGTTTTGAATATTTTTAAAATACAGTATTACGAATCATCAATTTTTTTCCTACTTTTTTTTAAGGAATTCTTACATTTATTTACTTTTTCTTAATAATGTTTACGTTTATTTGAATAATAGTGAAATACTCCATTATAAAAGGCTATTTTATAATGACGTATTTATTCCATCCATCATTCGTTTCATCCGTGGTTCAGTTGGTAACTCTGTATCCCAACTAAGGTTGGGAATAATTTGAAAGTTAGCTCAATGGGCCGCATTTGTTTGGCCTGAGCGCTGTGTCAGTTTCATCTAGTCCGTTAAATGTCCACCAAAAATTGAGGCCAACAATAGATAAACTACGATTAATAGACTTTTAGTATATGAAAATGTATAATGAAAATGAATTATAAGAAAACTATCACAGTTTAAATACAGGGTGATCAAAAAGTCGATGTGCACCTATATTACTCTGAGAGACAAAAGTGCATACATACAAAAAGTTAGATATTTTAATAAAAAATTATACGATATCGTGCAATTTGTGTTACTGTAATATTGCACGATATCGTATAATTTTTTATTAAAATATCTAACTTCTTGTATGTATGCACTTTTGTCTCTCAGAGTAGTATAGGTGCACTCCACTTTTTGATCACCCTGACATGAATAGTTCTTTCCTATATGTATCGAATTTTAATGAAATTTCCCACTTTTAAAATTGAGAATATCTTTAAAAAGTGTGATAATGAAGTGGGAATGAAAGTGCCAATATTGAAAACGTGATATAAAATGGATGACTTTTTATGAGTAATGATATCAGGTGCCAATGGATGCCTTAATCAAGGAGCCACGTTATTTAAGACGATGCGGGACATTTGGTTGCGGACCTGAATGTCCATGGTACGTTTTACAGTTGCAAAAGGTGATCAGAATCGGGAGAAACCATTGGATTCGCGCATCCAGAGAAAACTCTTCACAACAGGGGGGGGGTCAATACCGTTAAACTCCAACACCGTCATACTACCTTCACTTAACAACAACAACAACAAGACACGATAACGTATCGTTTTTTATCTTCTAAATAATCCAGTGAGCATAAATCGTCACGAAAATTGAATAAACTCCACAGCGTAAAAATCGTTGAAAGGTGAAGTGCAAAATAATTACATTTCTTTTCTTTTTCAAAACCTCCAATTTTCTTTTTTTTCTTTTATTTTCTTATATTTTGTCTTTAATTAAGTCTTCCTTTCTCTTTAAGAGCAGCAAATCGTCTCGCTTGTTATAAGCTCAGTATTAGAAATTCTATACGAATGAATGGACTCGTGTGTCCGGAAATAACAAATGAAGTTATGGAAAGCGAGGTATGACGTCATATCAGACAATATCATGGCCACCAATTATTTTTAATTGTGGCCTAATTTGAAATATTTTTTTTAATTGAGAATATTTTAACTTTTTAAGAATTTTAAATCTATTCGGTTTCCGAGTTAACAAACTATTTGATCTGTCAGTGTGTTGTGTGTGTGTGTGTGTGTGTGTGTGTGTGTGTGAAAGTGAAATGACTCAATAATATAAAGTTAAAATTTAAAATAAATCTCAAAAACGTGTGAAAAAGAGATGACCCATCTTACAATATCTGTACATCATAAAATTTCATCTCCGTTCGAAATCTCTTATTAGAATACAGCCTTGAAACGGGTAAAAAAAAAAAAAAACTGTTTTGGGGCCTTCCCAGTGGCAATACCAATCTTCACATACCTTCGTGATGTTTACTCGATGTTTACATCCTTAAACATCTTCATATTAACTGACAAAATGCCCAAAAATACCCTAAGAATCATATGAAATATTTGTAGACATTTTTTGTTTAATTGTGGGTATGGAAAAGTTGTGAAACGCCTCATACCCAAATACTGTTACCCTCACAACATTTTATTAATTAACTATTTTCTTTGTTCTTATTTTTGGTAACTGTAGTTGCTTAACTTCCCCTCCCCCCACCCCAGACCCCATTCTTCGCGGATGTGGGTCATCACCCCATATACCCCACAAAGTTTTAGAAATGAATTTACAGAAGAAAATCTACAAATTACTTAAATTTTAAATTATTTTGTTTCGTATCAACGAATCTCTCTCTCTCTCTCTCTCTCTCTCTCTCTCTCTCTCTCTCTCCTCTCTCTTCTCTCTTCTCTCTCCTCTCTCTCTCTCTCTCTCTTCACACCACACACACACACACACACCACACACACACACACACACACACAAATAATTAATACCTTTAAGGTTTTAAAGTCATTAATTGTAAGTCTCAACCTATTGATCATCTATTAAGTACTATATATATATATATATATATATATATATATATATTATTCCACCAGAAGAACCAAAATCTGACCTAGTGATCAGGCCAACTAATGCGATTCATTGTCCTACTCTATTACCAGCATCATCGGGAGGGGCGGGAGGTTGAATCCCCGACCTCAGTGTCGTCAATTCGCCCTTGAATCGCTTTTCATTTTCCCCTGTAGGTGTGTATCATTTATTATTTTCATGTATTTAATTGTGAAATTCATCCCATATATATATTTTTTTTTTTTGACCTTCGTGAAATGAGATCATCGCACGGAACATGTGAAAGGTTGAAAGGTATATATATATATATATTATATATATATATATATATATATTAATATATATATATACAGTATATATGTAATTTCTTATGTATAGGTATATAGTTTACAAAAATGTCTGAATTTTTCAATTTATTATTATTATTATTATTATTATTATTATTATTATTATTATTATTAAAGTTATGCAACAGCTAATGGAATAATACCAAAATAAGAAATGGATTTACCTGAAGCGCACGCTTTCAGTTTCTTCTGAAGCTTTCATCATCAGAGTTTTATCCCCTGATGCAAGGATCATGTTTGGGAGGTCAACAAAGTAACTCGTTTCCGTTAAACCGAAAGACAAGTTTGACCTTGAGAATCGTTAAAAAAATGAAGTCTGACCTCTGAGGCTAACTGCTCTGCTCAACGTCCATTTCCATTTCTGTTCGGATCACTGACCAAGAAAATTAAGTGTGGACTAACCATGAGCTCCACCAAAACTCCCATTGACCCCAGTGGCAGGAATTATGTTGTAAGAGTTTTGAATGGCAATGGACAAAGGTTGAAATGTCACACGTGACTAAGAATCAGGTTCGGTGATTGATTATTCGATTTTGTTCACGTTCTTCAAGATAGTTTTGGATACTGCGACGGGACACACCGTCGAATAAATACGTTGACAAACGTTTCAATTAAGCGATTATTGCGTCGATTTAAACGTCTTACGAGACGTCGAAACTGATTTTAAGTTTAAACTAACTTAACCTAACGTAATCTAAGTTTGCTTAACTCCACAACAAACAAAACAAAACAACCAAAAACTTTTAGTCAGAAAAAGACTACAACTTCCCCTAAAGTTTTAAAATATGTTCCAATATTTTTTCAATATAATTTAGGTATCTGAAATGGCATAAATATATTCACAATATTCTAATATGAATATACCGTTGAAAGCTTGGAAGCTTTTTAGGCAAAATTAACTCGATTCAGTTTATTCATTATATAAGAGAAGTAATAATAATAATAATAATAATAATAATAAAAAATAATATATTAATAATAATATATAACAAAAGAAGAGAATTTACAAAAGCAGTGTTTGATTATTTTACATAATTTTAAGTAAAATGATCAGTTGTATACTTCATAGAAAATAAATTATGCTTAATAAAGAAAAGCATAAATTATGAAATTAAAAGTGTTTAATAAAATTAGCATATTTTAGATAATTAATTATAAAATGAGAACTAATTACTATGATAATAATGGCCGTAGTAAACTTATACATCAGTAAGAGCTAATGAAGTACTTCTTTAGTGGGTTTGCGAAATACATTTAGTAATGAAGACTGTCTAATATTTATGGGAATTGCATTCCATATATCTGCTCCTTTGAAAGAGGGTACATTTCATGCAGTTTCCATTGTATATTTTGGTTTGTGTATAAAATCTCTGGGGAGTCTAGCGTTATAATGATGACGTATTTGATAAGCGGGAGATCGCTCTTTGAGTAATAGATGTTGATTTTTTATTGATAACTATGAATATATTGACAGCAAAATTGAATTTGTATAAACCAATTTGGTTTTAAAATATTTAACTCGTTAAACATCAGGAAAGTGTGACTTTGTCCGTTATCACTATTTGAAAGGATTCGCAGATATTATTTATGAATAACTTCCAAAGGATATTTCATATATTTCTTTGAGCTACTCCATGTTGTAATGCAATATAATAAACGTAGATGGATGAAGGAATAATACAGGATAAGGAGTGCGTTTTGAGGAAGGGGCTTTTTTTCGTCTATACTTTCGTCACAAACTACGTAATTTGTAGATGATTGGAGCATTCCTAATACACTTTCTACAGAAACAAAAATAATTTCATCTTTACACTTCTACATATTCTACATACTTAGAACCTTACAAACATACAGCAAATTAGAATATACACGGTGGAGCAAAACTCGCGCACCATAGGAATTTTCAGTGTTGACTATATTATTTTTTGCTTTTAGGTAGGGGATAGCTGCGAAATTAACAATAGACGAGAGGATGAGCTTGGTTTTAATACATGGAATACCAGGTACTACAAATCGATGAATCGGTACAGAATTTAAAGAATTAAAAAAAATATAAATAATATAGTCAACACTGAAAATTCCTATGGTGCGCAACTTTTGCGCTACCCTGTATATGCATAAAAAGACGTGATTCTACATTATCTTTTCTCTTTTTTCTCTAAAAAAAAATTCCAAAAAAAATTCCTCGTTTCTAAAAATTTAGAAAATTTAAAAAGTTAAAACAAAAAATATTGAATCTTTTGAAGAAGTCTTCCGGAGTCTTGTTTATTCAACAAAACAATGTCCAAAGGCGTCGTTACAAAAAAATGGCGAAAATCAACAATAAATCGACCTCCAAATTTCATTTTATTTGGTGATCAATTAATCTTTGATAATGAAATGAGCTTATTTCATCAACTAAGCGTTTGAAATGAGAAATTTATTCCATTTCCTCAATTTGCGTAGAAGAATCGGTTATATCGAATGGGGTACTGGGTAATGACATACCCCAACCCCTTCTAAGGGTTTAGCGGCAATTCAGAGGGGGACAACCCCATTGTGAGATATTCCAGAAATGAAGTTAAGTTAGATCGGATTTGGGATAAGCTAAATTCCGTTAAACCGAATTAATTTAAGTTATCTGGTGCCACGTTGCTTTTTCAGTAATTCAAAATGTCTTTTCTATACTGGGCCAAATTCCCCTTTCATACCCACTAAACTGTTGAAGATTAACCTTCTTTCATTAGTTTCCCTTAAGTTTCGGTTTAACTATTTGCCAAGTAACTAATAGTTATTTAAAAATCCAATTTTTTTGGCCATTTTTTTACTTTTAACATCTTTTTCAAAGGTGTTGATTTCAAGTTAACCGACTTGGATAGTGCAAATAGTTCCAGTTTACGATATTATAACAAATGAAGATCTACAACTTGTATGTAAATTAAAAAAAGTGGCATCCTACCCAAAAATAAATTGAAAATAACCTAACCTTGCATTGGAGATGATTGTACGACCCAAGTTACTTAATTTTAACTCACTAGTTCTAACAGTAATATATACTGTGTGTGTGTGTGTGTGTATATATATATATATATATATATATATATATATATATATATTTAGGAGAAATCCAATGACAAGGAGGAATGTAAATGCCATGAAAAGTCTTCTTTAATGCGCAACGTTTCGAGCAATACGCTCATCATCAGGCTAGATAATAACAATATGAAATTAGAATCAATAAATAAATGTGAACAAGACAAAATATTTTGTCTTGTTCACATTTATTTATTGATTCTAATTTCATATTGTTATTATCTAGCCTGATGATGAGCGTATTGCTCGAAACGTTGCGCATTAAAGAAGACTTTTCATGGCATTTACATTCCTCCTTGTCATTGGATTTCTCCTAAATATTAAATTGAAGCTTTGTAGAAGCAAACCGCATGACTATATATATATATATATATATATATATATATATATATGCGCCTCGGTGGTGTAGTGGTTAACGTCGCTGACTACTAATCCATCGGCCCCGGGTTCGAGACCCGACTGCAGCCGGTGCGCAGCAAAACCCAGCTGTTCATCCTTCCACACAATAAAGGAAGTGGTTGGTAGATAAATGGGTACCCTAGGTGGCCTAGTGGTTACGACGCTGGGCTGCTGATGGGACGTGGTTCGGATTCCACGTTAAACTGTAGGTCTAAGGTGGAGTGAAAAGCTTGACCTTCGTCAGAATGAACAATTCGGGCGGAAGCTAACCAAAGGTTATGATGATACCAAAGGTGTGTGTGTGTAAGGATGATGCGGTACTATAAATAATCCAGGATTTCCTGCAGAATGGACATTGAGATAATATATATATATATATATATATATATATATATAATGCACACACACACACACACACGCACACATATACTGTGTATATATATATATATATATAGTCAATGCTCGAGACATGTCAATTGCGCAAGTGTTAGTGGGAAGAAAGTTTTTACTGCTTTACACAAAGCGCCGTTCTATCCATACATCCATTCAGGGTATGAGCAGCTCGCAGCATTATTGCGAAGTCCACAGAGGGTCAACGTATTAACATAATGACTCTCTTCAGTTCCTCATCTTTTCTTGAGTTTTTTTAATTCCCATCCCCCATTTTAAAATTCGGGTTTCATCTTGGATCAGAAGCTACTCCTGAGCCACCATCAAGGTCACCCATCTCTCCGATCAGTTTATTTAAAAGGCAGAAGATTCTCTTCTGGTGTCATTGTTTGGTGATTCTTTTGGCGAGACAGTTCAAAGAATATTTGGTTGTCATAGCAACGGAATGAAGTTGGTAAGTGGTTCATCCGAAATATGTTTATTATTATTATTTGGTGCCCAGAATTAGTGTATACGCCGCAATGAGTCAGAGTTTTGACCCCCCCACACACCCCCCCACACCGATCTGACCACATATACATTTTGCCGTAAATGAATATGTTGAGTAACCTCCTTCATAAGACGAAAAGTAAAGTTACCGGTCCTCTTTCTAAAATGGAGGAATGTTATTTCGTTGCATGACGTCGGAAAGTAGTGCCCAACTCAGTTCAAGTGATTGACAGTTATCTATTTAATCTATTTAATCTAAGGTTAAGATCTTTCGAAGCTCTTTTCCTTAAACAGAAAATGAAGTATTTTCAGTTAAAAATGCAATTTCGTTCTTCATTTTTCATTCTACCTCTTCGGAACCTGTTTTCAGTATTAAATATTCATTTCTTCTTTATTCTTTAACAAAGGACTCTTTATAATTCATAAATTGTTCGTCTTGAAAGAGAAAGTTCAGTCGAACACATGAACGGAATGCGTTAGAGCAGTGGTTCCCAACCTTTTTTGCGCCATGCCCCACCTCGACACCTCAAAAAATTTGATGCCCCCCATTAATATAAAAACAAATTTGTTGTTGAAAAGGTATTATTTAAAATTTACAATAATATGAGTACATTTAATATGAGTTACCGTACATTCAATATGAGTAAATAAACTTGAGGTTGAACCTAACTAAATTATTACCTTGAAATAAAATTTCTCAGTTGAAAAGTTATAATTTTAAATTTCAATAATATGAGTACATTCAATATGAGTTACATTAAATATGAGTCAAGAAACTTGAGATTGAAGCCAACTATATTATTTCCTTGAAATAAAACTTCTCAGTTGAAAAGTTGCAATTTTAAATTCACAAAAAAGTAATTTAATCAATAATACCACTTTAAATTCACAATATTAGGTAAAAATACAGCAAATTCAAAGTCTGATAATCTCAAGTTAGTGAGATCCTTGAGCTTGATGTTTACTACAAATGGTTTTGATTTCAGGCACTAACTTAGTTAGCTTCAGTCTTAAGTCTCCTCGTTTTGTGATATCCAGTCGGTTTCTTTTTTTCTGTAGTAAGTCACTTACAGCACTAAAACCACATTCCACCAAATATGAAGATGGGAATGGTAACAGTAGCTCTCTCGCCAAACGAGTTGAATTATTATGTATAAATTTCATTTTATTATTATGTATAAATTTCATTATTTTATAATTTTATTATTATGTATAAATTTCATTTTATTGTAGCATTTTCAAATTGCCCCTCAAAATATTCAAATTGCCCCCCTGTGGGGCGTGCGCCCCACGTTGGGAATCACTGCCTTAGAGTCATTAAAGTCAGGGCCTATCAGAGGGGGAGCTAGGAGGGCCATTTGGCCTGGGCCTCAAGCTTAAGGGGGCCTCAAATTTATAAACTGTCAGGTTTGAATATAATGTTTTGCAGTGAAAGTAATAATTGGGTTTAGCTATGGGCCTCAAAAGTTAGAAGTAGCCCGGGCCTCTCTGGACCTCCGAGAGGGCCTGATTGAAGTAATCAAGGATTTACCAATAAATTGTATAACTTTTAAACCTCTCGATCTTGGCATCTATCCAACGTAATATTTACAGTATATATCCGGTTAGGTTACGAAAAATTAGGATGGGTTAGATCCTAATTTTGTTTGTAACTCAATGTGGTTAGAAATGTTTACTTACAAAACTTGATAATAAACCAATACCTCTGAAATCACGTTTCACATAAATTATAATTTTTGTCCTCACAGTAAAAGTTAAAAGCAAAGGAATGAATCTTGTTATCATTGGTTTTATTTTCTATTTTAGACATGAATATAGTCGCGATATTATAGTAACATAGCTGCATACACGGAAGGTTTAAATAGCAAATATTCTGAGTTCTTGGTACAGTTTGAGTAGAACAAACCTGAGGTGATATGAATGTACTCGTGATTTGAGCGGGTACATTGGTGTTGCCACGGGGAGGATAATATATATATATATATATATATATATATATATATATATATATATATATATATATATATTAGCGATTAAAATTCTTTGAGGGAAATAATAACGAAAAGGAAAGAGAAAGGTCAAGAACCATCAAAAAAGATCTTGCATCTGGCAACTGAAATTGCCTCAAATGAAGAGACGACTCTTTGGAAAGATAAAAAAAAATTTAAAAATCAAGATGAAACGAGCCATTCTTTGCATTAAAATTATCAGTATTTCTAATTAAATAAGATCCAATTAATTTTCTTTTATCACCATTATTAACAATTAAGATAATGTTAGAAGTATCAATGCCAATATGATGATTATCATTTTCAAGACGCTGTTTGCATAAAGCGGAATTGCTGTTTGCTGTATTCAGACTGTATTTGTTTTGATATAAGCCATGATTAAAATCAATAGTTTCTCCGATGTAACACTTATTACAGACTTTACAGAGTACTTTACAGATACCCACATTCGAGCAATGATTATTATATGATCAATTACGCAAAAAAACTTCAGGGTGTTACGTAACACAAGGCCACCCGCAGCTTGAAAGACCATTATAGGCACTACCAAAGTACGAAAGATATAACTCCTCAATTATGATTAATATCTCTCATTAACTTGTTATTTTTACCACGTACATTTCACAGGATATCATAATCACAACTGCTTAATTCAGATATTGAAACCAACAGTAAATAGAGAACACATTTTCATTCAGGCTTCACTCAAACTCAATATATTGCATCACATTTAAGTAAATTGGCTGTAAAATATAATAAATTTAATTTAATTCAATTGAATAACCTTTATTAATAATAAAATAAATATATTAGTCTTACAATTTACAATAACATAAATAATTGTGAAGCTAGACTATTTATTTTATTTAATTTGGCTCTTAAGCTTTAGGCTTTACTGGGCTCAAAAAGCACTAAGCACTAATAAGCACTAAGGAATAATTTAAACTAATAATAATTATTATTATTATTATTATTATTATAAAGCTGCTAGCACACAATTTATTACACAATTCATTTTTTATTATAGTTTATTCAAAATATCAACTATAAGCAGGTACCTGCGGGCGTCCTTGTAACAATTTAGGAACCACGTTAGTACCTTGCGGAAAACAATCAAGAAGGACACTGGAATTGAAGGGTACAATTAAGATATCTTTAAAATTCATGATAGGAAGATCATTAGCATAAAACTACTTCCTTGCGATTTTAAGTGCTTTTTCGATAAAATTGAGAGGATAGCCCAGTTTGGTAAAAGATCCTTTTATATATATTCTATTTTATCATCCAAATGCTGAGAACTACAAAGTCTAAAGCAGTGGTTCTTAACCTGGGGGGCGCGCCCCCCTAGGTAATTTCCAGGGGGGGGCGCGATCCCTTGGGGAAAAACACTAATTGTATTTGTTATTCTCTTAACGAGAGCATGGGCTAATATTGAGAAGTTTATGAAAAAATGCAAAAGTATCCCCCTCCAAGGGGGGCGTGGAGGGAAGGACCAATTCCTAGAGGGGGCATGGTAGTAAAAAGGTTAAGAACCACTGGTCTAAAGCCTCTGATGAACAATCCTACATGAATTCCTCTTTTAGTTGAGGAACTGGGAAGAGAGCCAATTCACGTAAACGTTAGAGTGAGTGGTCTTTCTGAAACTGTAAATTCAGGTTTATCTTATAATTTGAATATCCAAAAAATGAAAAAGTTTAGACTTTTTTGCAAGCTCGGAGTAAACTGTATAGATTGCGGCAGGCCCGTGCACAGGACACTTCAGATGGGGGTAGGGCTGAAAGTTAACAAAAGGGCACTATCTCCTCCCCTCCTCAAAAAAAATAAGTCTTCACAGCATTTACTTGCAAATGGGAGGGCTCAAGCCCCTGTAGCTCCCCCCCCCCTGCACGTGCTTGGATCATTGCGGGATGCTATTTAATTTAATAAGAATATCACTGGAGTCGAGTTCCAAAGTGAAAATAACAAAAACATCGTCTACATAACGATACCAAACATCGGGAAGAAATTTTCTTTCGAACAACTCCATAAACACGTTGCTAAGAGTGGCAGACGAGGTGGAGCCCATACTCAAACCCGCTTTCTTTCCTAAATAATGGAGTTGTTAAACGTAAAAAACGAATGGCTTAAACACACCCTAATCATTTGATAAATAAGGAAGTCGGACAGAGGAGTTGTACATTATTTTCTCTGAGAAGTTCCAAAGTGGCTTCCACAGGAACCTTTGTAAACAAAAATCAACATTACCAATATGAAAGTGGAGATATTACCAATTGAAGAGGATAACTGTTTAGAAAGCCACATGTCTAGTTCATAATTAACACTACCTATATTAGAAATAATAGGTCTCAACGGTATATTCGGTTTATGAACTTTAGGCGGACTGTAAAAATTACATAGTTCGGGTGAAAAGGCCGAGAACTAATTAAAAAGGTGAAAATCCCAAAGTAAAAGCTTCAATTTTTTAGGTATTACAATAATATTGTGTGTGTGTGTGTGTGTGTGTGTCCGTGCGTGTGTGTGTGCGTGCGTGTGTGTACGTGTAAAGTCCTATAACAAGTAAATAAATAAATGAACAAGCACTAATATCCCGACACTTTGTGTGAAAATGTTCATAGAATAAAATTATAAGGATTTTGCTTTAAAAATAAATAAAGATAAACATTTTGACAAGTTGCTGCCCTTCACCCTTCGGAGATCATGATGAGCATCATTAATAATTAAATATTATTTGATTACTTCTATTTCCTCTTTAGCTTTGGCCTTTATAAAAGAAATTAACAGCAACAGGGGTCTTAAATCTTAACTATTAACGGTATAATGTTTCTCTCTTTCCAGGTCGTGTTGTTAACCCTTTTTGGGGTGTCCTTTGGTCTTCCTCAGAATATTGGTCTTTTGAGGTCAGATTCCACCGGACCCAGTTCCGATGGGGCCTACGCTTTTGAGTGAGTGCTTTAATGTAGACGTTTCGAATTTAAAGAACGAGACAAGGTACTGCTCCAATCGTCTAGTTTGGAGGTTCTATATTGTCATAACTTAATTAACCGAAACTTTTAACAAACGCTTCCGTATCGTTTTCGTACTTTGGAAAAGCAGAAAAGTAATTTAATGAGAAGCTCTTAATCACGGGATTAGAATCCGCATTGCGAGGTATCTAGCCACCGCTTTACCCACCGAGCCATCCTGGACTCTTAAAAGATACTCTCCAAATTCAGTGAAATCTTAGCAGTATTTGGCTATGTTCCAATTTACAATCTCAGAAACTATCTTTTCTGACTTTAACTGAACTAAAAACTTAAGACTTTAAACAATTTATTTTTAAACAAACTAATTAATGATTATCATCATTTTAATTATTTTTAATTATTTTAACAAAGATTCGAGAGTGAAGACGGAATCAAGAGACAAGAAGGAGGAGAATTCAAGGCCCCGAAGACCTACGCTATTTCTGGATCTTACTCGTAAGACATACCATTAATTATTAATTGACAATTAGTACTTTTATATTAATATCATAGATTATTTGGCATTTATTAGTTTGCATTTTTGCTGAATCAGTGAAATAACAATTTAATAGTCAGTGGACAACTTAAACGGAAATTATTGTAAATTTAAACGTGATTAGGAGTAAGAGTATATAGTTAAGATCACGATCAGGATTAGGAAACAAGGATGTATAAAGCTGTATACAAGATGTATACATTATCTAATTTTAGTGTGCAGTGATAACCAATTTGCGCAGTAATAATTTAAATTTGTGCAGTGATAAATTGAAAATTGTGCAATGATAAATTAGGTTCTATATCCGATATAGAACCTAATTTATCACTGCACAGATTTTCAATTATCACTGCACAAATTTAAATTATTACTGCGCAAATTAGTTATCACTGTACACTAAAACTAGGTATGCTGTATACAGTATATAAAAAATGAGACAGTCAACCTTCCATGAATTTGGCCTGAAACTTCTGCAACGAACGAAAGAAGAATCCCATTCACAAACACGTTTTCTAAGACAAACTTATTAACTAAAGAAAATCGTATCTTAGGAGGTATAACTCAATCGAAAATGACGTTTATGTCAATCGCGAAAAGCAATATGAAATTAGGCAGACATAAAATTTCATATTAAATTTATTTTAGGACAGAATAATATTCTTATTAATAAACAAATCACTTATAGGATACTTTTAAGACTTTTGATTCTTTTAATTATACCAAATGTTGACGTGCGAGTGAAAAATATTGTTTATAGTATTTAAGAATACTTGAGTTGCTTCCTTTCTTTAGTTCTTACTAAGTACGATAATTCTCTCATCATTCACACATATTCACATCAGTGCTTCGTCGTCTCCTGTTCAACCTTCAATATAATAATAATAATAAACCGTATTATTATTATTATTATTATTATTATTATTTCTGTGCATAAGATTGGTGTTTATAATTTAAAATAACTATTTAAAAAATATTCATGAAAAACGAAGTTAATAAATGAAACCTCGGTTAATTTTCCTTCGTCAGGTACACAGCTCCTGACGGGACTCTAGTAGAAGTGGTTTATGTCGCCGACGAAAATGGTTTCAAGCCGACCATCGTCCTTGGAGGGTAATTTTTATGTCGTCTCTTTATGAGTCTTTTAAAAGGAATATTTTTTATTTGATATTTTTCTTTATAAAATGTATTCATTACATAAATCTGTCCACTGTAGTGCGAGATCTTCACCTACACAACCTGCGAGAGTTCCAGAAGATCCTGACCTATCATTTGGCCTCCCTCCTGTTCGTTAAGTACGAAAGTAATCGAAGGATTATAAGATTTCATACAGAAATGCAATGGCTTCCTTCCACTATTTCAGTCTTCATTGTCACCCGATTTTGTGAAGTTCTGGTCTCGTGTCAGATTCAAAAAAAAAAATATATAAATAAATACTTTCTGTTCAAACTTTGTTTTTCCGCGAAATGTATCCCAAATTGTATCTGTGTCCCATTTCAGACCGACGCAGAGGCATCGTAAGACGCTTAATAGAGAATAAAGGGAAGGAAATATCGTATTTCAATATATATATATACATACACCTTATTTCATTATTTGTTCAAGGCATTTGAAAGATTCGTAAATCATGTAATAGATGTTAGGTATCCCATCTCACCAATCCCTTTCGTTTGGTCGAACCCTACAACTAGTTACTAGATGGATGAAGCAAATGAAATAATTTTCCCAAATGATCAATAAGGATATTGAAGTGAAAAACGGGAATTTTATTAATAATCAGGTCATAAACTAATTCTTTTACCCACATTACATTTTAAAATAACCTCTGACATAGTACTGCCACCATAACAAATGCGTTTGGCATCATGATGTAATAATATCTTTGTTTATATCATAATAAATGTCGTAGCTGTTGAGAAAGACTTTACAGTGTCTCATACTACTGCTCGAAAAATAAGGGCTACATAAATTGGCTGTAAACATCGCTTTTCGGAATAATTAATAATAATGTTGAGGTATATGGAGAAGCTGAGAGACGAGTTAACGACATTTAACGATTTACTGTATACTCACTGTTCCCAACCTCGGGTCGCGACCCAAATCAGGGTCGCGAGGGTCCTCAAGAAGGATCGCGAAGGTCACTATATTCATTATTTCTTAATTCATTTTATATTTATATACATATTTAAATTTTATCATAAGCCTGAAGGTCGGGGGGTCCTGTTGGTGGCCAATTTAGGGTCGCAGCAAAAAAAGGTTGAGAACCACTAGCATAGAGTATAGACCAGAGGTCCCCAACCTTTTTGTGCCGAAGAGCACATTCAAGATTACCGGTAGTGCGGCGGGCACCATTTACTTTTTCAAGGCAAATTTATAGTTGGACTTAATAATGAACATAATACACCAAAAAAACATTTAATTCCTATGTAAAATAATGAACATAATACACAAAAAAGAACCATTTAATTCCTATGTAAAATAATGAACATAATATCAAAACGATAACTTAATTTATTTATAAAGAAATAATTATTTTCCAATAAATGAGCATCTGTTTCTGTAATTAACTACTAAAATTTAATAAAATGTTAAGTATGTTACATATTTTAAATATTTAGTAACTAAATATTTAAAATATTTACCATACTTAACATTTTATTAAAAATTTAAATAAAAACTTATCAATCGTAGTCAGTCAGTGGCGAGCACACGCAAAAGGTTCGGCGGGCACCATGGTGCTCGCGGTCACAGGGTTGGGGACCCCTGGTATAGACTGTAGACGAACAGAGATTTGAACGTCTTTTGGGTGCCACTCATGAATGCCACTTTGTCATCATCATCATCAATTTTTGCTCCTCATTTTCATCAAAAGAAGGTAAATAAGAATAATTGGAGGGAGTTGAAAAGTGATGCGAAGCTCTGACAAAATATTGCGATTTTTTTTTTATGGGGGTCTATTAAGTCGAAAGTCTACGCGACAAGACCAACCGACATTCATGAACTGAAACAGAGAATTCAAGCAGCTTTTGGTGAAATTACGGTCGAAATGCGACAAAAGGTGGCTTTGGAATACAGAGCAAGGCTGCCTATACTGATCGAAAATGGTGGAAATCACATTGAAGTTTATAACTAACCTTGTAAGTTTATAAAGGTAATTAAATTTATATCCAAAAAAACTTTATGTATGTACCTATGTTGTGTATAAATTTTATTTGATTTGGTTAAAAACAAAAAAGTTATAAGGATATTAAAACCGTCAGAGTTAAAAGGCCCACCGGTACTCCCTTTCGTAAACGTACTGGTCTGACTCGTTATCTCCTATAAGGGCAGGATACCCTGATGGCACGTACACCCTGCGCAAAACGCCAAATAAAATACGATATGGCAACATTATAAAAACAAAAGCGCAACCTATGAAAATAAATAAATTCAAGGGAAAGAAGCCAAACTCTTATTTTAAAAACTTTCATGACGTCACATACATTTCATGACGTCACATCTGCTGTTCAACCTTCAATATAATAATAATAATAATAATAATAATAATAAACCGTATTATGCTATTCGTTATGTACGACTGTATCGCAAAGGTTATTCAGTATGACGACTCATCGGTCTAATACAACCTCACACTAATTTTTAAAGTGTGTTCAGGACTCCACTTACGTTAGTTGTCACTATATATATATATATATATATATATATGCATTTCCCTCAAACCACTTATTCTTTATGAATTATGGACAAACACGAAATTAACCAATTTTCATACCGAAATTTCAATTTCATACTCAAATCAATGTTTAGGATTTGTACAACTAAACTTATGTTACTTATTAACTATTATTATTATTATTATTATTATTATTTATTATTATTATTAATTATTAACAATACTTCACAGTCCTTGTTTTTCACAGTAAACTTAAGCAAAAGTAAAGAAACGCTAAATATTGTTTCTGATCATTTCTTTTTAATTAAAACAAAAGTTTTCCATGTCCATAACGCCAACATTTGTTTTCAGCAAGTTTCCTCATATATATATATATATATATATATATATAGAGAGAGAGAGAGAGAGAGAGAGAGAGACTTTACGCTCAAGACAATCGTAATCACAGCTTAAGTGGAAATGAGGTGAAAAGTTGCATATTTTACAGAGAACATCGCTCCGCCCATTTGCCCATTTCAGGATACAAGCAGCTCGCAGCAATATTGCCGAGTAAACAGTAAAAAGGAGGTCAATGTACTAACGAGGCTTCCGTACAAAGTTCAGTACCACTAGAAATATATATATATTGTCTAAAATATTTAGACAGTGGGTTCAGGGATTGTTCAAATATACTTCTGACGGCATAAGTGATCGAAGTATGTTAGAAATCAATTAAAAACTATTGGAACGTAATCACAAAATCAACCAAAATCGACGAGAATAAATAATTAATTCATGTTCGATCATGGTAATTATGTATTCTATTAAAAGTATGTATATATATCCATAATATATATTGTATTATTTCATAAAAACAGCGTTGATCGGCTGCATATAAAAGTTTACAGATATCGACCAATCGCTAAAAATAGAACGAAAATCGTACGCCCGCCAGAGAACTGAGTCTCAATTCCTTCCAGCTTCTGGAAATTTTGGGCGATAATGTGATACTTCTCTTTTGGCGCGTTCTGACGCATCTTGATGCCGTCGAAAGGAGCGTCAGACAGTAAAAAATTAAAATAATTCAGGGTTGCCAGGTGTGGCTAAAATTAGCCATTTGGGCTAATTTCAGATGTGGCTGGCTAAAAAAAATGATAAGGACTAGCCACTCGTTTTTTGGGCTATTTTTGGCTAATTTCAGTTTATTTACCATATAAATTTTTAGCTTATAAAAAATTAACTTTTTCTACAAAATTTTGAGTCTATTTGTCTACGCTTTTCAGAAAATAATGTGTTCAATGTTTGCTATCAGCGTTGTCTTTTTAGTCTTTTTCAAACCAGATTTGGTTTAAAAAATTCAGGTCCTCGGGCCGCCTCTAGTCATCTCTAGTGGCAACTGGCAACTTAAAAGTTACCAAACAGTGGTGCCAGATTGGGCTACAAGTAGCGGATTACGTTACTTTTTAGGGCTGCACGCTACTAGTTTTAAGAAAGAAATAAGTTAAATGTTAGCACATTAGATTCGATTTTAAGAATAAAGTCACATTTAACTTTGAATAAGAAATGTTGTACAGATTTTAAGGTCACAAAAAAAATGTTGAGCCTTTTCACAAATAATATGTATCACTCAAAGAGCCAAGCTCAAGAAACAGCGCAAGAAAGCACCAGCAACTTGGCTACTTCCAAGGATGAATTCGATGAGCAAGAATTTGATGATATTGTCTCTACCAATTTTTAATAAAAGTATTTAGCATTATAAGGATGTCATCAATATTTATTAGAAGGTAAGTCTTCAATTATTTACTCATTTTATATTTCTTATTTTTATTTTATCATTTAAAAGTAAGTATACATTATGCAATCGATTTAAAGAAAAAAATTCACATTTTGCATATATATATATATATAGTTTATAGATTGAGATAGAGGACTGGCTAATTTTGGCTAATTTGGTTCTCTCATGTGGCTAAAAATGCTTTCGAACACTTGGCAACCGCCGCCGCCGCCGTCAGTCGCCATCTTAGTTAGTTCGAAGCTCTCATACGAGTAATACGTATTCGGTTTGACTCCGTAATTTTAGCCGGTTATTATTTCAATTAACTTCAGTTTATAATAAAATGCTAAGATTTAACATCATTCACTAATGATTCTAATAAGTCGAATTCTTTTAAGATTTAGAATTCCTTTTAAGCTCTTTATTCATTCGTTGTTACACATATATATTTGATACCCGGGTGTTAATCGTTGACCCAAGTGTTTGAGAACGCCATTGTGGATTGTCTTACACGCGGAGAACCATCCAGGGGTAGCTATTCAGATTAGTTTGGAATTTCATTAACGTTCGTTAAGTTGAACCTTCGACAGGTTGACTGGGGTTATCAGCTTGAAACGAGTTAATTGCGATTCACGAGCTTAATCTGACTAGCGGTATATATTGTGGAACAACCAATTGCACAACGTTGCAACCTAAATCAATACTTTATAGGTAGGCTTGTAAAGACTAACTTATTTATCAGTCTAAATTAACCTGATTTAAATCTACTCAATTTCAGTCTAAACTAAACTGAACTAAATCTACTCAATTTCAGTCTAAACTAAACTGAACTAAATCTACTCAACTTCAGTCTAAACTAAACTGAACTAAATCTACTCAACTTCAGTCTAAACTAAATCTACTCAACTTCAGTCTGAACTAAATCTACTCAACTTCAGTCTGAACTAAATCTACTCAACTTCAGTCTGAACTAAATCTACTCAACTTCAGTCTGAACTAAATCTACTCAACTTCAGTCTAAACTAAATCTACTCAACTTCAGTCTAAACTAAACAAATTTAAATCTATCCAACTTCAGTCTAAATTAAACAAAAGTTAAATCTATCACATAAAGAGTTTAAGCTTCCCTTAAGAATTATGTTCCTTTAAGTGAATATGCTTAAACATTAAACAGCGTCCAAGTTTTGTGAGCCCTAAGTTTAATTTAAACAATACCTTTTCGAACCTGAGGTAAGGGTGGACGCGGGTAGCCGTAAAGATAACCCCCCTTTTAGGCTGCCTAATTTTCCATATATAATATATATATTGAAAAAAAGCGCACAATGAGAAAGCAAACATATTTAGGGCTGGCAAAACATGGTGTGTGTCTGTTCTCTCTCTAATCCAATTCAGGTAGTTTGTGACCTTAGTGTATACTCCTGGGCTTCTTTCCACAGCGCATCCCCATGAGGAAGTGTTTTCGATTATCTTCCCAGACAAGAGGTCCACCAGTCTCCCCCTGACAAGAATCTTTATCCACTTCGTATGTACAAATCATATTGTCAGTAATTTCAGAGCCGTGATTATTACCAACTGGCCGGCATTCTTCCGTAGTAAAAAATGGAATATCGACCACTATAAGAACATATGATGGGGTTCAAGCTTTTCACTCCGCCTTAGACCTACACGTTAACGTGGAATCTGAACCACGCCCCACCAGCAGCCCAGCGTTTTAACCACTAGACTACGCAGGGTACCCATTTATCTACCAACCACTTTCTTTGTGTGGAAGGATGAACACCTGGGTTTTGTTGCGCTCCGCCTGCCGTCACCGGGTCTCGATCCCGGGGCAGATGGATTCGTAGTCAGCGACGCTAACCACTACACCATCGAGTACTGCTTGCCATGGGTATTTAGTTAGTTTCGATCCCGTCGACGATACGTGCTTTGTTCTTTAAGCCACATTTACAGTTTCCTTCAGTTCTAGCAACGGACTTTTCTTTGAGGGAAACTGTATAGTTAATTCCTCTAAACGTCCTGTTTTTGTACAACCTCGTCTTCAAATGAACTTTCAACAACGTTGCAGAAAATGCTTCATTGAAGGAGTTTTCACCGCATTTCTTGAATGTTTGTCTACCGTCATCAAAGAAAATGCTTCATTGAAGGAGTTTTCACCGCATTTCTTGAATGTTTGTCTACCGTCATCAAAAGCTAAAAAGCTTATACTGCACTTACTACTTTCTCTTAAATGGACATCGGAGCAGAAGAGAATAATTTTAGACTGGAGAACTATTCACTGTCCATATACTCGTACAATCTGTCCTGGGCAAATGTAGGTAGGGAATAATTAGGTGACTTGATACTGATCGTCTCTCCCTCATCAGTTAGCATAAAATTTCCAACGCAGGACAAAACTAACGGGGATGAAAGCGGGAAAAATGCAAAAATCCAAATCATTGTTTCTCTTCAAAGAAAGTTTATTAAATAATGAAATATATTTAATGAAGTTTCTTTTGAATTTTAAAGAATGTGTGAGGAAAAAAAAGTTTTTTTAATAATGAATAAATATTATGATTACTGAATAATGTTTTCATAATACCAAATATTACCAAGTTTTTTTATTATAATTTGTCTGTTTGCCTCGAGTTGCGGAAAATATTTCCCATAGGATTTCCTCAACAATGACGTTATTCTCAGCCCCAGAAAGAGATATTTTTAAGTTTGTTTTACGGAAATACCCTCAAAGTACATTGTCTCTATTTTAAATGTTTTAATGAAATAATGTCGAGTTTGTTTATGTATTTAAAGAAACCCCAAAAGAAGTGTCATTAATTGAGTATAATATGATGAAACCATAAGCCATGCGAATGGTCATTATAAATCTATTTAAATGAGACATAGCTTATAGGCTGTAAGATAATCTTAATCCGACTTTGATTTAAACCATCTACAGTTTGTAAAGAAAGTCTGTCCATCTACTCTTCTACTATTATTCCCCACTAAACTGTGACAAATGTGGGAACTAAATTGCTTTCTAAAGACTGAATATCGTTCCAAGAAGAAGATAGTGAGAATAGGCTACTTGTAGATATTGGCCCTATCCTTCTTCAGTAATGATTGTGAAATACGTAAGTTTTGTTATTTAACATAAAAAACAAGAAGGGTTTCATGATGAATTCACGGATTAAGACTACAAAATCTGGATCACCGAGTTATTTACACTAAAGATCTTACACAGTTTCATGGTCATAAGTAAAAATTAAAATACGTACTATATTTTATATTAGGCATCACTCTATTTAAGGGTCAAACGCGAGGCTTCTGTACTTCTGTTTTTAAAGAAAATATATCTTTTTAAACACTTAATAATCTTAATAGCAAATCGATATTATAGCAAACTCGAACTTTTGACAAGAAAATGGGTAAAACAAAATGGCTTCTACAAATAGTTCTTTACACTTTTAGCTATTATTTGTTGTTTTTTTACATCAAACAAACTTCTAAACAAATAAACTCAAAAGAAAATGGCTATTAAACCCGAATCTGACGAGCTCAGGGCTACGAATAAACCGCAAACGAGCAACAGGAGTGATCATTTATACCAAATATTCACCATCATAATAAATGCAATCGAAAATAAAACCTAAAAATTTCCCACCAATGTACACGAATGATTTATTTAACGTAAATAAAAAACGCTGCAAGAACAATAAAGCAATTACTGTATCTTATCTAGAAAATTTGCATCGCCATTAATTATTCCGGGTCCAATGTCCTCAAAATGTATGCAAAATGGCATTCCGGTGTCCGAAGGATTACCGTTATTCATTTGTTTTACTTTTATTATTATTCTTTAATGAGTTTTTTTCATATCTGATAAAAGTTAATTATTGTTTATCAAACTGTAGCAATTATTGTTCTGTTAGGTTTTAAATTTTTATTCTACAGGGTGTTCCATTTAAATGGAACCATAGCGAGTAATGAATAATGGTGGGGGGGTTTCCAGATTTGTGAGGTTAAACGCAATAAAGGTAATGCTAAGGTAAATTAAGGTAATGTAAATAAAAAATTTAAAAGGTAAATTAAAGTAATAAAGGTAATAAAAGTAATTTAAGGTAAATTTATATAAAAGGTAAATTAAGGTAATAAATGCAAGTAAATGTAAATAAATGTAAATAAAGGTTAATAAATGTAAATAAAGGTTAATAATAGGTAAATTAAGGTAATAAAGGTACCAATATCCTTTCCAATCTTTATTACTCCCATCTAAATGGAACTATAGAGAGTAATGAAGATTGGAATGGGTATTGGTACCTTTATTACCTTTATTTACATTAATTACCTTATTACCTTTATTACTTTTACCCTCACATCTGAAAAAAAAGGCATTATTAATTACGCTCTATTACGCTCTATAGTTCTATTTAAGTGGAACACCCTGTACATTTAAAATGCTGAAGTGCAAAGTACATGAAACCATAACACTATATATATATATATATAGGGTGTCCCATAAGTCTGGAACCATAGGGTAAAATAAGTAATTAATGTTTTTCCGTTTATGCAAGTGCTCCTGATGTCTTTGAGTAAGGAAGAACGCATCCAGATAATTCTGCTCGTAGGAAATCTGAGTCAGAGGGAGGTCGCTGAGGAATTTAACAGATTGCATCCGGACTGCGCGCAGATAAAACACATCTGTGTCGGCAAACTTGTAGCAAAGTTCAGGGAAACGGGATCCATAGGAGATAAACCACGCAGTGGACCTCCGAGGACATCCACCGACGATGACACAGCCGCTACCATCCTCGCTCATTTCACAAAGTCCCCAAAAGTCTCTTCGGCGTTTTTATTGCCGTTTTTATTATTTTGCCCTATGGTTCCAGACTTACGGGGCACCCTGTATATATTATCTCTAAATTTTCCTCCTTTCCTGCAATCTCACTTTGCTTTAAAATTTCTACTTTAAATTGTCTTCCATTTTTTTAACCTTCCTCCTTAAACAGAGCCTCGAAGGGACCAGTCTGGTGGTGTTTCGTGTCTTTTGTTTATAATATATATATAATATATATACTAGAATGGCCACTGCAAAAGTCACCTGAAACACAACTTAAGAGGGTACTGCGAGGGGTGATTACCCTAGCTGTTTTGGCATGTATAAACGAATAAGCATCATTATCATCATCATCCCCTATATGGGTGTGTGGGTGTAGGGTCGGCCTACTTCCCGCACTGTGATTTTTAGATGTTTTGGTAGTTACTTGGACGTCTGCCCGAGTAGTTTGAACCAATTAAATTAACGATCTGACGTAAATCATTCGAAATTGGGAATAAAAAAAAAAAAACCCTCACATTTCTAAAAGGAGTCTTACTTCATTCAGATAGTTTTTTTGATGAATTTACTCCAGCAGGAGGCTCAACCGAAGTGATTTAAAGATAAGGAGGAGCCTTTTGAGATGCCTCGGACGGTCATATAATAAATAACGAGGAAAGGAAAGCATCCTCCTCGGCATTATGTTCGATTATATATAAATCAGACGAGAAATACAGAATTAAACTAAAAGAATCTCGATGAATCATTGGATTTGGGGAATAAAGGAAAAACTCGCGAGATGACAAGAATCAGCTACGGTTGAGAGCAATCGAAAATCATATAGATAAAGGTAAGCTAATAGCTACGTCCCATATGCCCCAAGGATGTGAGGGGTAAGGGTCCAAATCTGGGCTTTCTCAACCAGTGTCAATTAAAGCGCGGTGGCCGGCTTTTGAGCCTAGAATATTGGTGCAATTTTTATTCAACTTTTCCGCAACAACTCTGTTGTTGTCTAGTCTATTTTTCATATGTATTTATCTATTCTGGTTTATATATATATATATATATATATATATATATATATATATATATATCAGTGGCGTGCGGTGGGTGTCTCCACAGGGTAAGCGGTAGCTGCAAAAAAAATATATATATATATATATATGGGATTGAACTCAGAATGGTCCCCTGAGGTTTTTCATGATACACACACCGTGCATGGAACAAGGAACTATTCTGGGAAAATTAAATCCACTATAGTCCGAATAAATAATGATAAATGACAAACATTATAGTTTTTTCTTTTTCATGATGTTAGTCCGACGTGGGCAACGGGTCACTCGCAAAGAGGCCCCAAAAATATAGCTTCCCTCACCAGCTCTGCAAAGCAGATAGAACCCTGTCCCAAAGCTGGATCCTATAGCTGGCAGTGATGTAGTCGAGACCACCAAGTCCGAGACTGAGACCGAGACCGAGACCTGATCCTGTGAGACCAAGACCGAGATCGAGACCGAGATCAAAGGTTCGAGATCGAGATCTACCTTCCGAGATCGAGACCCTTAAAATTCGAGACCGAGATCGAGATCGAGACCAAGCTCATGCCTTTTCAATTTGTTTTACACTACTATGGAAATTAGACTATGTTAAGTATATTAATAAACTAATAACTACTTTCTCAGATGTAGTGTGTTGAATGCAAAAGGTGTAGCCTATAAATTAACAAATGAATATATATATATATATATATATACATACTTTTTATTTATTTACTTCTTTTATATCTGTTACAGAAGGTCTAATGAACGTACCCACTACCCAGTTTGACTTGTGCATTTATTTAAAGCATGATAGGTGCTCATTACACTTAAGGAACATCAGCATGCTCAGAAGATCTGCTGAAGGTCGACTTCTGTGGGGCCTCATTATTATGCCTCCATGGCTAAATACACGCTCAATTGGAGCACTAGAGGCAGGCACTGTTAAAACAGTCATGGCAATATTGGCCAGTGATGGGAATGTATCCCTTTTCTGGTGCCAAAACTTTATTGGAGAGCAGTTGTCTAAAATATGAGATTCATCGATCTCCTGCGGTTCAAAATCTTCCCAGTTTCAACGTTCTTCTGCTTGGACCGATAGCTTTGATATTTTGCCATTAGTCTCGGAACTTTGGCTTGACTCTGTTTTATTTCGTCATCGCTGCTGTGAGAATGAGCGCTTAAGGGGAGGTGTGGCGTGATAAAAGTTCCGCCGTGACATCATTGATGACGTCATTTTTTAAGTTACAATTGGCAATTGCGATTTGTTCTACGAATCGGTACATTGTAAATATAAGTGATGTGAAGGGTTGTCGAGTTATTCTATGCTTTATTAAATCTATCGGTACTGTTTTCTTTATGCTGTATTTCTTGCATTATTTTTGTGTGAAGCATTTTATTTTTTCAAATACATATTGGATGGGAGGATAATCGTGTTTATCACGCCACAGAGGTTGACATGCCGTTTGGCAACACTAAGTGGCCTTATAATATATACTTATATATATAATATACATAATTCTCTATTTAGTGTTTCCATTTTCAATAAAATTAATCTGACGGGGGCGGGGGAGGCAAATTTTTTTGTAGCGCTAACCTAAAAAAATTCAGACCCACACCCCCTCGCAAGACAAACGTGGCAACTCAAAACAGGGTGACTGATTAGTGAATACCTAGAGTCCCTTACTTATACAAACTTTCATAAACATTCTGAATTGTGTCTGTTCAACCAAGCCACCATCATGAGTATGCCAATAACATGTATTTTTCATTATGGTCTCGAGAGGTCTCGAAAGGTCTCGGGGAGAAAAACTGAGACCGCGTCTGTCGAGACCGAGATCTAAATAGCGGAGACCGAGATCGAGATCGAGATCTGCAAATTGGGTCTCGAGATCGGTCTCGAGACCGAGACCGATCTCGAGACCTACATCACTGATAGCTGGTGAGGGAAGATATATATTTGGGTCCTTTTTGCGAGTGACCCATTGCCCACGTCAGGCTAACATCGTGGCAAAGAAAAAAAACCTATAGTGTTTGTCATTTACCATTACTTGTTCGTCGGACTATTGTGGATTTAATTTTTCCAGAAGAGTTCCTTGTTCCATGCACGGTCTGTGTGTATCATTATATATACAGGGTGTCCCAGAATTAACTATCTATTTCAATGAAATCGGACAAATTTTTTAAAAACACTTTTTTTTATGTTTATCATGTTTAATATGTGTTAAAAATGTATAAATTTCTAAATTTTTTTCATAATTTTATTTTCATAATTTTTTCATTATCTGGTCCAATAAAAGACCGTCTGAAGTCATAGAATGGCAAAGAGACTCTCCAAACGTTAACGTGTAGCTTGGAATGACCAAATCCAAAATTTATGGCCCATTCTTTGCGGAAGCAACTGTAACAGGTACCGTCTACCTTGATATGCTTCAGCAGTTTCTCGAACCACAGCTTCTTGATGATGGCATTCTTGATAATGTTGTGTTTCAACAAGAAGCATTGATCTTTTGGCGATAAACCTTTGTTTTTATGAAACCTTATGCAAAGAAATCCAAGGGTGTCAAATCCGGAGAACGCGGAGGCCAAGGTCGAGGTCCTCCACGTCCAATCCACCGATTCAGAAGGCGTCTGTTGAGGTATTCTCGAACAATTAGAGCATAATGACATGGTGCTCCATCTTGTTGAAACACAACATTATCAAGAATGCCATCATCAAGAAGCTGTTTTTCGAGAAACTGCTGAAGCATATCAAGGTAGACGGTACCTGTTACAGTTGCTTCCGCAAAGAAGAATGGGCCATAAATTTTGGATTTGGTCATTCCAAGCCACACGTTAACTTTTGGAGAGTCTCTCTGCCATTCTATGACTTCAGACGGTCTTTCATTGGACCAGATAATGAAAAAATTATGAAAATAAAATTATGAAAAAATTTAGAAATTTATACATTTTTAACACATATTAAACATGATAAACATAAATAAAAGTGTGTTTTTAAAAAATGTCCGATTTCATTGAAATAGATAGTTAATTCTGGGACACCCTGTATATATATATACTGACAGAGCCGGCCCTAACAAGTGCGGGGCCCTAGGCATTTTGATTATACGGGGCCCTACTCCAGAAAAGATTTTAGTTCATAGTAAAAAGGCAAAAAAATAATCTGAAGTGCTACACATTTATTGTAGACATCTGTCTAATAATATTAAGAATAACAAAAAAAAATGCTTTCATTAAGAATACTAAAAAAATACCATACTTTATAAATTTATAATATATTTTAAAGACTAATTTTTCTAACCTTCCTTTCTGAAAATTCCATTAAAAGGGGTTCAAAATTTAAACCCCCTTGCTTCTTCATGTTCAATTGACAATATTCCAAGGTTATTTTTAGCCTATCTTGGCCCATATTAGACCTTAAGCAGTTTTTAATTAATTTTAATTTTGAGAAGCTTCTTTCTCCTGATGCTACTACCGTCACAGGAATTGTTAAAAATATTCTTAGAGCAATCAATAAATTTGGACAGCAAGAGGCTATACCATTAGATGAAATGAAGTCAAGTAATTTTAAAGGCTGCCCTATTAAATCTGATATATTAAATATATAAAAAATTTATTTGCCCAGCCCCGCTGGCAGCGCGGGGCCCGAGGCGGCTGCCTAGCTCGCTTTGCCCTAAGGCCGGCCCTGTATATATATATATATTAATCAATTGGTTTCCAAGCTTTTTGTAGCGGGACCTTTCTACTTGCAAAAACATCAACTTCGCTACTACACTTCATTAAAAAAATACCAAGAAATTGCAATAATAATAATACTTTTGTATTTATTATTTATTTTTTTATTTTTTAGTTTATTCTTATTAGCTAAAATGTAATAAGATATTGCTATTTTTTTTTCTGTAAATTTTACAGAAAAAGAAAATATTTTCCGGAATGCTTCCGGCCCCGATGGGGTCGCGACCCACACTTTGGAAAACCCTGATTTAAACAAATTTAAATGGATACTTTTTTCGTCTCGTTTAACAATCCTTAGTCTAAATTACCATTTATATAAAAGTCAATCAAGATGATAATTTACTCAACATAATAAAGATTGTTTTAACCCACACAACATAATAAAGATTGTTTTAACCCACACAGTCATGCAGTCATGGGTTGTCCGAAGCCATGTGAGAAACGGGAATGGGGAGTGCAGTGATGAACCAGCTTGCACGCAATGTATTCGGCTTAACCCAGTGACATTATCGCCCGTAATTTTTAGGATATTACTCGAATGCAATTTGGATAATATTAATCTACCATGTTTGGTGTTTATCAGTTGATCTTATCCGTGTTATTTATCTTTATTTTTTTATTATTTTCTATTGTAAAAATTAAAATGAATCTCAAAGATTTTGTCTGAAAGCTTTCACGTAAATGCCTTACTCGAGGGTTTGACCAAACTTTATCTAATATAGGTAGATTTTGGTTTGACCACAGAAAGATAAAAAGATAGAGCAGTATTTAAACAGAGAATATAGACCTGATTTACATTTAATCTTACCGGCAAAACATGGGAATGAAAGGAGCTAAGAAGAAGGGGATATCCCGAATATGATCCATAATTAGTACGGAAATTAGGAAGAATATTCTCGCTGTAGATTTTCACAACATTTGAAAATTAATAACTCTAAAAGACATTTGCTGTAATTAAAGTATTTATGGTTAAGGAAAACTGGAATAAATTTCTTTGTTTTCTTCTTTTTCATACTTTCGTTTATCTGTCTCCTCCTCCCAGGGGTGCAGTGCCAATTTTATAGGTGCCGGAGCTCTGGTGGGCCTGACAAAAGCCTGCCATTTCCTATCCTGTTTCTATATATGCCACACAATGACTAAGTATTTCGTGTTTGCACTCACTCACTAAACTGTTGATAATTAATGGAGACAATTTTTTTGTTGCTTGTTATGGTAATTCCTCCAAACTTCCTCTTGCAGAGGTGCCGGAGCGGCGCTCCGGTGAGCTCCGGCAGCACTGCACCCCTGTTTATTTATCGGGTAACTGATGAAAATCCGATTTAAAAAAAAAAATTCTATTTTTAATAATTTTAGTTAAATCTATGGTTTTTAAAGTAAACAAAAATGCTCAGATGTCAACAAGGCCTTTCTCTAATTTTACGAAATTAAAAAAGCGACCTTTAAAAATATACAAACTTCATTATTTCGTTCACCCGTTTTGTTGGTACGTAACTGAACGTTGATGACGTAATATTTTTCTGCTTTATAATTACATGCAATCATAAGGTAGCTAAAATTCGTGCCTGGACGATCTCTCTCTCTCTCTCTCTCTCTCCCCGCAGGGGGTATAAAGGTTATGACATTTCTTCTGGATGTTGTAAACTTTATACTTGGGGTGTGACAGCCCTCCGGTCCCGAGTCGTGGGATTCTAGAGAAATTGGCTGCCAGTTCCTTTAGGTTCTCTCTCTCTTTCGGGAGGGCGGGTAAAGTATGTTGTACAATCCTGTCCCGTGGGTTACTAGGACCCCCATCCCATCCCTACTCTGTCCTTTTAGCTTACATTAAGGATGTTCTCCTCTGACTTAATACTAAAAGAAAAGTTTTTTTTTTTTTTAAGTATTTTTCTCTTCTTTTACTATTAGGACCCTACTGCTACCTCATGCGTGGGAAGAGAGGCTTTGGAACCTCTATAAATAACACCATTTAACGCTCGTAGGTTGTGAGAGACTGGGATGGAAGGTTTCCCAGGCGTAGGGGCGTGATGAATGGAGTGGCTAGTGCCCCGTTAAGCCCACTCCTAACGCGTAATGGCCTGACCAGCCCCCTGCGACCGTTCTTTGGTGACCAATTGATGGTGCTTAGCTGTACTGCTCTGAGGTGAGAGAGCTTTACTGCCCAGCTGGCTGCTAGGCCAGCGTAAAGTCTCGGGCGTAGACTCTGGGTCTGGTGGGATATCCCTTGAACACTGGATTCTAAGAGTCTGGCCGCTTGTGAGTGACTAGTAAGACTTAGTAAGGGGCTGCATCTCGCTGTCGCTCCTGGCGGGAAATCCGTGACGCCTGCGTCGCGAGTGTTTGTCAGTTGGTAGCTGCGACACGTTTGGGACTGTCCGGCCCTGGGGAGACCTTTGGTCGGTGCGGCAGCAGCGAGAGGTGTAGTCTTCTGGAAGGGATGAACGTCACTTGCAAATAGGTGGATGCGTCTACGCGCGGGATGAATTCACCCCTCCCCCCCCCCCCTTTTATATACTGGTCAGAACGTTTTTGATAGTTTTCATTGCTAGAACGCTTTATCTTATTCAGAGTATTCAGAAAAAAAAAATATATATGGCAGGGCCAGCTAAATTGAAAGCAGAATGCTTTAAATGTAAAGTTAATCATTGGTTTGTTTTGTAAACTTAGAGACAACCACGAAAAGGAAGCTAAAGAGCTAAAGGAATTAGTAAAAAAGCTTGAAGCTAGGGTCGTAGCACTGGAAATCCAACCCAGTGGACAAGATCAAACTAAAAACACACCAGCAGATTTAAACTGTAAGATTAAGCATCTAGAACAAAGCGTGGCACGCTTGGAAAACACGGTGACTATTCCTGAAAATAGAACGGAGGAACAAGAATTCAAATTGGTCAAAAATAAAAGAGAACCAAAACATAAGGATTTGGAACCCATTACCATCAAAAATAAATTTCACTTACTTGCTGACGAGGAAGATGAATCCTTTTTTATTGGGGATTCTATGGTAAGGAATCAAGGGGACTTTTTCGGAGCAAGACGCGCGACCAAGAGAAAACTCCGATGTTTTCCGGGTGCCACAAGCCAGATAATTAATAGGGAATTAGGCAAAATTAATATCAAGAATAAGAGTTGCCCTATCATTGTCCATGTTGGTGGCAATGACGTTTTTCTGGGAGGGACAGGAGGGCAGACAGAGTCCATTATAAAAGAATTCAAGAACCTAACTGACAAGGTTAGGGATAGGACAGACATGGGTATGGTCGTAGGAATTCTCCCGAATGCGTGCTAGTGACTATACTCTAAGTAAAGCCATTAGCATAAATAAAAGAGTTAAACGCATGTGTGATGAAAAAGGCCTAAAGTTTGTCGATTTTTGGCCTACATTCTACGGAAATGGGGAATACTTTGGTTCGGACGGGATACATTTTAACCAGAAGGGGAAAAAGAAGTATGGTGATTTACTGAACATTAATTTGTATAATCTTTTTAAACTAGCACCCCCCAAACCAGCAACTGATCCTGCTCCCCAAACAGTTAAACCTACTCCCCCAGCAGTTAGTCCCCCTCCAACAGCAGTTAGTCCCCCTCCAACAGTAGTTAGTTCAACTGCGTCGGGAAACGACTCAGGCCAGTTAGGAAAAATCACAACTCAAAATCACTCAAAACTGTGCTCTTCAATGCTAGGTCAATTAGAAACAAACTAATGGAATTTATAGCGCTTGTCAAAACTGAGAACTTTGATATCATTGGAATAACGGAATCCTGGATTCATTCTGAATCAAGGGATTTTGTAGGAGAATTTGAAATTGTAGGTTACAAAATGTTTCACAAAGATAGGAACGGGAGGGAAGGCGGCGGTGTACTTTTGTATGGTCGGGACTCCCTGCACCCGGTAAACACACAGTAATATCGTATCTGCTCATGAAATGTTGGGAATTGATCTAAACCTAAATAATAAAGTAGTGCAGCTACTTCTAGTATATAGACCACCTCACTACCCCGTTGATAAGGATATAAACTTGTATAACAAATTAAGCAGAATAGTGAATAATAAGATCAGTGTGATTTTTGGTGATTTTAATTGTGGTAATGTAAATTTGGAAAACAGCTGATGCTGAGGGCTCAAGACTGTTGGAATTTGCCGATGATAACTTAAGTCAATGGGTTGACGGGCCTACTAGGGGTAATAATAAACTAGACCTCATATTCACGAACGAAGATGACCTAGTCTCTAACCTGACTATTGGTGAAAATTTAAGTAACAGCCATCATAACTTGATTAGGTTTGACCTCAGGGTTCCAGTTAATACACGCGAAAAGACTCGTGAAAGACTGGATTTCTCGAGAGCAAATTTTGAAAGCTTCCGAAGTAGTTTAGACACACTTGAAGTTCTAATAAGTGAGGATGTCAATGTCACTTGGAGCTCATATAGGGATCAATTTAGAATATTACAGAACACTTTTATACCCACTAAAATGGTTTCCTTGTCAGCAAAGTCACCGAAATGGTTTAACAACGAAATTAGTAGTGCTATTACGGGAAGAAATAGAGCCTACAACAGAGCTTTCCAAACTTGTGTCGCGACACATTAGTGTTTTTTGTATTTTGAAAATTTTGATTTTTCTATCAACAAAATCGGCTACAAGATAAACCACCTACTGAAAAATTATCTGATATTTGATATTTGATAACAAAAATTAATTAATGTGTCGTGAAAATTGTTATGCTTAAATAGTTTGTCGCCAACGTTAAAAGTTTGGAAAGCTCTGGCCTACAAACTACTTAAGTCGCATTTCAACCAGACTAATTCAGAAAACTATATAAACCTACGTAGGAGGGTTAAGTCCTTAATTAGATCAGCCAAACGTGATGAAGAAGCTAGAGTTGCCTCACTGTAAAGTTAACCCTAAAGAATTTTTTGCCCATGTTAATAGCGGAAAGCCAATTAAAAATTCTGTAGGCCCCTTAAAAGATAGAAATGGCGTACTGAAATTCGGTGATAAAGATATAGCTAATACGTTAAACGAGTTCTTCGTTACAGTCTTCACGGAGGAAGACACAATAGAAATGCCAAGTCCTCGGATTACATATGACGGTGACCATCCCGTAGATACCATAAGTTTTACGAGAAATGAGGTACAGCAATTAATTGATAAGATGAACAAATACAAATCACCTGGCCCCGACTTATTTCTTCCAAGGGTATTAAAAGAGGCTAGCCACAATGTTGTTGACGATTTAGTAACCATATTCAAACAATCAATCGAGTTAGGGAAAGTTCCAACCGACTGGAAGTTAGCAAATGTAACACCTATCTTTAAAAAGGGTGATAGGGAAAATCCTTGTAATTATCGCCCGATCAGTTTAACATCAGTTGTCGGCAAACTGTTGGAATCCATCATTACAAAACGTATTGTGTATCACCTTGAATCTAACAATCTAATTTTTTATTCTCAACATGGATTTAGGCGACATAGATCCTGTCTGACAAACCTATTAGAGTTTTTCCATAATATGCATACACTATACGATGCAAGTAGGACAACAGATATAGTGTATCTCAACTTTCAAAAAGCCTTTGACAAAGTCCCTCACGCTAGATTGATAGCTAAAGTCAAAGGACTAGGAATCACCGGGCTCGTTTCCAACTGGATTGAGGATTGGTTAAAAGATAGAAAGCAGAGAGTGGTAATAAATGGAGTGGCTTCGGAGCGGGCGCCCGTCACCAGTGGTGTCCCACAGGGTTCCGTTCTGGGTCCTTTACTTTTTATCATCTATATTAACGATATAGACGTCGGGCTTCTAAGTGCAATCTCAAAATTTGCAGACGATACGAAATTAGGAAGTAGTGTAGGTACTGAGGAGGGCGTAAGAACGCTTCAGAATGATCTTGACAGGTTGGCCGAATGGTCTGCTACTTGGCAGATGCCATTCGACTTGGACAAATGTAAGGTAATGCACATAGGTTATAAAAACCCAAAGACCGATTACTCTCTCTTGGGAAGGAACTTGACTGAGACCGATCTAGAGAAAGACTTGGGAGTCTATATCAGCCAGAGATGGGCACGATCTTGATCTTCAAGATCAGATCGTGATCTTGAAGATCAGATCGTGATCTTGAAGATCAAGATCGTGATCTGATCTTGATCTTGAAGATCACTTTTATTATGGTGATCTTGATCTTGATCTAAGATCACTTTATTTCTTGTGATCTTGATCTTGAAGATCACTTTAGACTTCAAGATCACTTTTAATTTCAGATTCTCAAATATGCCGCTATGCGAATGTCATTTGTTTTTTGTCCAAGCGACATCTGGTGGCAACTTTTTTTCAACACCGACTGTTTATGTTTTCTGTTAGTTGGGTGACTTGCGTCATGCGTGGGCTCATGGAAGGTGTAGTTGCTGTGGAATTTAGGCTCGTAAAAAGTGTAATTTACTGTGCAATTATGTTAAAAGTGTTCTATTAATATATTATTATATATAGGCATAAAATATAGCCTATAGGTCCGTATTCATAATAAATTAATTCTAAACATATTTTATTTACAGATTGAATTTTTTAATAATGAGTGCAATTTTACAACTTCAACAGGCTCCCAAGGGAACCAAATATTCTAGGTTGTCACCAGAACAGTATTCAATATATTTAGATAACAATGTTGGTAATAAGGATCAATCTGTGCTATTGAACGGAAAATATTTTCAAATTGTCGAAAAAACTGGAAACAGTATCAAAGTTATTTGTAGGCAGTGTACAAAGAAAACTACAATTCTGTCTGCTGGCCTCGACTCAACAAGCAATCTTCTGAGGCACCTCAGGGTTAGTACTACTTAGTAACTAAGTAGTAAGTAGCAACATTAACATAATGGTTCAAGTCATATTTTAAGTGACTGGTGCCATACAAGACTAATGCTACATTTACATAGACGTCCATTTGAATATATTGTGCACTTCAGATATTAATAGATTATGGACTAGTAACTACATTAAAAACTGCCGATATCCAACTATAATAAAACGCCAGGTGTATCTGTCTTTCTCTCTGTCTGAGTCATGTCTGTAATTTCTCCTATTTAGTTACTGAAGGACGAAATTCGGCTTTCAATTTAACATAGGATAAAAATGCACTGATCATGGTGAAAATAATTTTAGTTAAAGATAACAAAATTTTAGAATCTTGTTAAGTATTAATTTCAACTAGAAGTTTGATACTTTGATAAATATTATACAGGGTGTTCAAGAAGTCTCTCCGCATGATAATAATTTATTTTCTTGTGCAGAAACTACATTCGGATCTTTTGGGTGAAAATGAATCGGAGAAGAAATCTCGCAAGCGTCCAGCTAAAGAAGAAGATGCCAGCGGCAGCAATGCTGGCCCTGCCAAAATTGCCGAGCAGTCAACACTAAGCATGTTCCACATTTCCAAGCAAAAACCAGGACCACCAATATGCAAGGATATCCTTGAAAAGAAGATTCTCTCGCTTGTGGCTAATGGGCTCCTACCATTGAGCCTAGTTGAACTACATGAATTTAAGGATCTTCTTTCATGTTAGTATAACTCAAATATTTTGCTATTTTTTCCTTAGCTAATATCTGATTAAAATAATTAATCATATTATTTGTATGAACATTAGACTATCGCTAGTCTAGCTAAATATTTTGATATTTTTTCCATAGCTAATCTATTGTATTTGTTTTAATTTTTAAATATTTTTTTCAGACGTCAACCCGGCTGTTCAGGTGCCATCTAGACGCACCCTGGCTAGATCTCTTGCAACAACAACCAGTACAATGAAGGAAGACATACAAGCAAAACTGGCAGCAGTTGACCATGTGTGTGTTACATGCGACATATGGTCAACTAATCACCGCAGTTTCATGGGAGTCACTGCGCATTGGGTATGCTATTGATTTAGTGTATTATTTTTATATAATTGATAAATTGACCATTGGTGATAGACTGATAGTCTGATAGACTTATAGTATAATCTTTTCAATTATTCGACATGTGTTCCTCATTCATTAATTTGGTGAGTCTTCATTTTGCTGTGATTCACAGTAATTTCACACTAATTCACTGATTCTGTCATCTGTCATTGTGTCTGATTCACAGCAAAATGTGGAAGAGTCCATATTCACAGGCTGTGAATATGGACTCTTCCACATTTTGCTCTTATGGGATGGGTCACTGATGTGGTGGTATGGTAGGCGACTCATCGCTGAATTGCCTCCTTTATATCACATAGTTCTTCTCTTCAATGTTTGGTGGCGCAGTTTAGCTGGTGCGTGTCTAACCAATATTATTAAATTAAGCTTAAAAAAATGTTCATACAAACATTGATTTTATATTCTTACATTACAGATCAATGATGACTTGTCGCGAGGATCAGCTGCACTGGCATGCCGAAGATTTCGTGGAACACATAGCTTTGATAAAATTGCTGGAATATTGGACAGGATCAACTCGGAGCATGGTTTATCTTATAGAAAAGTTGTATCTACAGTCACCGACAATGCATCGAACATGGTGAAATGCTTTAAAGAGTTCGGTGTTCGTGTTCAGAATCGTACTGACGACATTGATGAAGATGATGCAGATGAAGATGATGATGAAAAAATTCAGATGAAGAGGTTATCATCAGCAACTTTCCTGAACATTCAGGAGAGCATGGAGAGGAGTCAGTGAAACTATCATCCCATATTCGATGTGCCTCCCACACATTGAACTTGGTAGCAACAACTGATGCAGATAAAGGACTGAATTCACCTGGACTAAAGAAGATAAAGCATTCTGCAATGGGAAAATGTTCGGCGCTGTGGAATGCTGCTGGTAAACCCAAGTCAGCAGAAAAAATACAGGAAATAACTGGCGTCCAATTTAGGTACCCATGCGTCACCCGATGGAACTCAATGTACGACTCATTAAGCCAAATATATAAACATAAGAACGACGTGAATGTAGCTCTTGAAGAACTGAATCTACCCATCCTCAAAGACAATGAATTGGAATTTATTTCAGAATATTTGTCTGTTCTAAAACCAATTGCAGCAGCCCTCAACAAATTACAGGCAGAGAAAGAATGCTACTAAGGTTGTCTTCTTCCAACAGTCCTAGTGACTCAAGATGCCCTCGCAAGATTGGAGCCTATCCAACCAAACGACCTGCGCTTGAGACACTGCATGCCATTACTGGCAGCAGTCGTCTCTGGCTTCAATGCCAGATTTGGTCATTTTTTGTCGTTGAGCCCCGAGGTAACTGATGCCGTTTTGGCCTCAGTATCTCATCCGTATTTCAAACTTAGATGGATATCATTGTTGCAAGGGCCTAATTTCGGCGATCATGAAGCAATCAAGTCTCAAGTAAAAGACAAGCTGCAAATGGCTGTAAGAAATTGTAATTCTGACAGCGGTGGTAATAGTTCGGTGAACTCAGACTCATCATCTGAAGGCGATTTCTTCAGAACTATGGACGGCTCATTCTCTGCTCCTAACAACAAGGAAGACTTGGAAGTCCTCAATTATTTGCAGGACACCAGTAAGGCACTCGACTCTTTAGATAGGTATCCTGCTATAAAGAAGATCTTCAAGAGGTATAACACCACGCTACCTTCCTCTGCACCAGTGGAACGGTTGTTTTCGTTTGCTGGCATGGTTCATAGCCCCAAACGAAGTCGTCTCTCGGATGGTAACTTTGAACAATTGGTTTTGCTGAAAGCAAATGTTTACAGCGGTTGAACATTAAATTAACACTCTTAACTTGCGGGTTTTACCCTTATATTGTCAATAATTGCGTACTGCAGTAAAACTGTAAAATTAAATTCTATGTAAAAAATGTTTACTTATATATGCTGACCATTCATTGATATGGGTTATGGATCTGGTGAAATGAGAATTGAGAAAAATAGAACTAAAAACTATATGTAGGTCATTTAATAGTTTTTTCTTTGCTGATAAGTTATGATAATACTAAGTTTTAAGTTTACCACCTGAAAAACTGAAAGGGGAATCGTCAATCCCCGTGGTTTAGATCAGGTGACATGGGTAGGATGCGATGCTTGTATTGCCTCAGCCCTCAGGGGAGTATTAGGAGTGATACTTTTCAGGAGTGATTAACAAAATAATTTGTTTTTGTTTACTCTACAAGAGTACAACTTTTTTCAATTCATATAAAAGTGATCTTGAAAAGTGATCTTCAAGATCACGATCTTGATCTGGATCTTCAAGATCACATTTTTCTGGTGATCTGATCTTGATCTTCAAGATCACATTTTTCTGGTGATCTGATCTTGATCTTCAAGATCACCAAAGTTGGTGATCTTGCCCATCTCTGATTATCAGCAACGATCTGAAACCGTCGAAGCACTGTGCAGAAGTCGAAAAGAGGGCCTTAAAATTATTAGGTTATATTAAAAGACAGTTCCAGTTTCGGAACAAGGAGACTGTAATGTCTCTCTATAATTCTCTAGTCAGACCTCAACTGGAATACTGTGCGCAGTTTTGGTCTCCATCCCTCAGGAAGGATATAGAAAGGTTAGAAAGAGTACAAGCAAGGGCTACAAAATTGATCCCTTCAATGAGAATGCAAAGCTACCAACGGAGATTGGAGCGCCTAAATCTGTTTAGCTTAGAGACGAGGAGGTTGCGGGGTCAGCTTATTCAAGTCTTCAAGATGCTCAAAGGAATAGACAGGATAGATTACAGAAACTTATTCTCACTTAATGCCAATCCGACAAGAAATAATGGGTTTAAACTGGAACTAAAGACATTTAGGACCTCTGTCTGCGGAAATTTATTTATAAAAGTTAATATCTGGAACCAACTTCCCTCAGAGGTTGTTTCCAGTCAAAGTGTAAATGTGTTTAAAAATAGGCTAGACAAAGTACTGAATACTCATAGTTTAAGATTAAAACATAAGAAAACTCCGCAGGAGTTCGCTTGCACGGTGTCTCTGTGAGCAAGCTAAATATAGAGCTATTTATATATTCTCCACTTTCCTGTAAAATTTCCTTGGCTACTTTTCCAGGGTCAAGGTATTTTCTTCAACCTTTTTCCGTACCTGCCTCTGGCAGAGAGGGAGCGGAGGGTGGGGAGAGAGCCTTCTACTTTCCTATCCAGTTTTCTACTACTGCTAGGATAGTTGAAAGAAAAATAAACTTTTAATAACAGGAACCTCCCAGAGTGGACCGAAAGGTCTTTGAGGCTTCCTCTTGTTCTTGTAACTCTCTCTCTCTCTCTCTCTCTCTCTCTCCAATGTTGGGACGCCCGAAGCGATCGAGCAACTGCGTGCGGACCTAGGTAGGATAGGAGAGTGGTCCGAAAAATGGCAAATGCCGTTTAACTTGGGGTAAATGCAAAGTGATGCACATTGGCTACGCCAATCCCAAGTCGGACTACTCGATGTTGGGGAGTCATATCGAGGTGACTGATTTAGAAAAGGACTTGGGTGTGCTAATTAGCAGCGACCTTAAGTTTACGAAACAGTGCGTAGAGGTGGAAAAGAAAGCCCAGAAGCTGTTGGGTTATATCAGGAGGCAATTTCAGTTTCGGAACAAGGAGATTGTGCTCTCTCTGTACAATTCCCTGGTTCGGCCGCACCTGGAGTATGCTGTGCAGTTCTGGTCGCTCACCCTCAGGAAAGATATTGAGAGGCTGGAGCGAGTGCAGGCGAGGGCCACAAAGTTAATCCCTTCCGTTAGGCATATGGGCTACAATCGACGGTTACGCGCCCTGAACTTGTTTTCGCTTTAAACTCGGAGGCTGCGCGGTCAACTGATCGAGGAGGTTTTCAAGCCCTTACGCAGGTTCAATGATGTCGATTTTAGAAGTATGTTTAGTTTAAATGATAACCCAACTCGCAACAATGGTTGGAAGTTGGATTTGAAACGGTTTAGGACTAGTGTGTGTGGGAATTACTTTACGTATAAGATCTGTGACACATGGAACAGGTTACCTTCAGAAGTTGTGAACAGTTCCTCTGTGGATCAATTCAAGAAAAGGTTAGACCAAATCTTGTACACTATTTGAGGGTGTAGAAAATTTTTGCTGGCACCCGTTGCCATTTAAAAAGGTACCTCCTCGGTATGGGCCGCAAGGCCTTTTGAGGTCCTTCTTTTCCTTGTAACTTGTAACTCTCTCTCTCTCTCTCTCTCTCTCTCTCTCTCCTCTCTCCTCTCTCTCTCTATATATATATATATATATATATATATATATATATATATATATATATATATATTAATCAGTCAATTCATTCATAGCTTAAGTAGAAATCATCATTCCGCATCAGCAGCAATGCCAAGCAAAAAGGGAGTCAACGCAATAACGAGGCTTCCGTAAATAGTTAAAGGCTGAATAAAATTTAAAGAAGAGAACTTTCCAAGGTAGAATAACCTCCCAAAAAACCCAACTTGGAATAAAAAACTGGGAAAACTTCAGTACCTCACTTTATCTTTTATTTATTCTATCGTTACGATTTCACTAATTCTCCATTGTAATTCTTTATAATTTAATTCAGCTCGTAAGTATTATTATTATTATTATTATTATTATTATTATTAATTCCAGACAGAACACCTTTGTTTTCCTGTCTATGTTATGTGTGAAAGACCATTGTTTGTATTCGTTCGAGTCCGGAAGCCAGGTATTCATGGCGTTTCCGACAATTCTTAACTGGATAAAGGAATTACTCGTACTTTCCTCGCAATATATGTTAATAAGTGTTTTTATTTATCATTGCTAAGCGGCTATCTTTATTTTTAAGGTTCTTTGTTGTTCAGTGGTCTTCCTGTCGGATTATGGTCAATGAGGCTCTGAGTTCGCTCTCAGTTTCTGGTTCTGGGTTTGGCTGACCACTCACCCTGTCAATGCTCAGGCTGAAGTTATATATATATATATATATATATATAAGAGAGAGAGAGAGAGAGAGAGAGAGAGAGAGAGAGAGAGAGAGAGAGAGAGAGAGAGACCTTAGACATTTGCATATAAAGAAACAAACTCAAAGCTGTACTTTCTACAGGATGTTTACAGTAGTATACCCGCAAGAAGGTCGACCAAACCACATGATCGCTGTAGGAGGTTAGGTGTGGGAGGCGGGAGAAGGTTGGGAATGGTAGCCGCCCACAAATGGAGTTAAGGAAAGAGTTCTGGTGTGGGGATTGAAAATTTGCTTATATACAGGGTGTTTCAGGTCGACCCTAGAAGTATGGAAATTAGCGGAATTTGTATTTGGTATGTCTAGGGTCGACCTGAAACACCCTGTATATGTATATACGAGTATACCTTTCCTTTCAACATTTCAGAAGTTCCGTGCGATGATTCCTTATTTCACGAAGGTCAGGCTTGTTGGCCTGGTGAAGTAAAGAGTTGGTTACTTGTGCTCTACACTTCACATAGCTTGGTACTCCCGGCTCATCTGGAAATGTTCTGAGCCAGGCGTCTAGTCTTCTTTTGAAGATTTCTGCTACTATACCACTCGTGTTCCTTAGTTCTTTGGGCACTGATTGAACAGTATATATATATATATGTGTGTGTGTGTGGGGGGTTAAACTAATTTTTTTATGTTTGATTTTTCCAAAAGAACGATAAACTTTTCATAACTATCCAATGCATGATACAAAAGATATGGACGAATATAGCTGAAATATTTCTATGTACGAATACTTATGAGCGCTATAATATATATAATATATATATAATATATACATACACACACACACACACACACCTTTTCTTTCAACCGTTTAGGTGTTCCGTGCGATGATTCCCTCATTTCACGGAAGTCAGGCTTGTTGCACCTCCTCTCGAGTTGGCCTCGTGAAGTAGAGTTGTTGTTTTTTGCGCTCTCCATTTCACATAGTCAGGTATTTCCAGCTCATCAGGTATTGTTCTGAACCAAACGTTTAGTCTTTTGAAGATTTTCACTATTCCACCAATCGTGTTTCGTAGTTCCTTGGGCAACTTGTTGAACGGTCTTTGTCCTCTCACAACAAAGCTAAAATATTCTTTATTGTCTCTTTGGAACATGTTTCACCGATAGGGGTTTGGTTTGGTTTTCTACTATAAGTAATATTTCTTCTGAATTTTTTCGCGAAGTAGTAATTTCCACTCTACTTCCTTTAATTACGTTTTTATACTTGCTAATCTACTTCATTCAAATTTATATTTAACCCTTCAAATGATTCTTAACTCTCTTTAGGACGAGTTTTAAGGTCTTCTAGTTTCTAACCTTATTTGTATGTCGATTATACTTTGATTAGAAAAGTCGATAGTTCGGTCGAAGCATTGAACTTGTTTGTTTACTGTAATGAAACTATCTTTATAGGATAAGATTTAGCATATGTACGGTAATAAGAGTAAAGTTATCAGTTAATTAGAGGGTTTAATTATTTTATCCCGTAAGATCTTAGCATAATTTTTCCACCCACTAAAATTTTCCAACTGGATGCAGTTCAGATATACTGTAATGATAAACGTGCGTGTATACTGTATGCAATGATAAACTTGCGTGTATACTGTATGTAATGATAAACTTGCGTGTATGCACTCTATATCTCTCGTAATGAAACCGAGTTTCTGACCATGTTTTTGCTATCAGTTAGATCAGATTATGATCACTGATCAGATTTGGTTACTCGTTAAAGAATATGGGGACTGTAACCTTTCTTACTGCGCGGGTTGGGCAATGTATGGCAGTATAAACATAATCATAAATGCGAATTAAGATAATGAAATGTGAGATTAAAAAGAAATTCCAGATTCTCCAAGAAAATGTTGTGAACCCAAAAAACTGATATAATAATAATGTTTCATAATTGGGAACAGAAAAAATATATATTTTTTTCTTTTTGGTTTCTGTTTAAACCGATCCACGTAAACTGTTGAAGCTGGAGTCTTTCACCTAATCTAGGGGAACAACCAGGACGGTTATGTATTTCTGAGGAGCAGCCAGGATGGTTATGTCTTCCTGGGGAGCTTCCGACCGAAACTCGAAGCTATTTCATTACGATATTCATTTCTTAATAGTTTGGGCTTGTCTCCTTAATAGACAGAGTTTATTTCCACAACAGTTTCGATGCCCACTGGCATCCTCTTCGGGTGGATACGAATTCTTTAGCTAAGCGACGACAATCATCTCGTCTTGCAATGATAAAACAGTATCGCATCACGCGTCTGAAGCATGTAGATATCTTACCCAAACAGGAGCCAAATTTTTATTACGTATCCATTACCGATAACACATTTTAGATACGTTTGTCTACCTTTTCATGATAGATAAACCATACTTTATCTATCAATTTGGATCATTCTTGGCATTTTAATTTATTTTAAATTATTTTTTAAAAATCCGCAGCAATTTTTCATGAAAGAAAAATAAAACCAAAAAATGTTTTTAATTTTTTTTTTCAAAAATTATCCAATATTATTGTAACGTCCATCTTAAAATTAACTTTATAAAGTTTTTAATTAAAAAATTTAAGTGCTTTTAACTACATATTTAATATTTTCCAAAAACCTGAAGTAAAAAAAAAAAAAAAAAAAATGAAGTCGGTACATCTTAAAAGCCATTCTGGTCCATCTGAGCCACCACGGAAATCTTTTAACCTCTGAAGGTTTGTCCCTTCCTGGAAAAGAAAAAGAAAAAAAATAACTTATACAGCTATCACGTGAGAAGGAAACTATACCAAAGCCGTGGGATATTGTAATATCTAATAAAATTCAATTTTTCTGAGTTACCCTTCGAATTACGGAGACTTTATAACTGTCAATTGATGAGGAACTGTAATTTTTTTATATATTTTTATATGATGATGAACCTATATTTTAGATTCCTATAATATATATATATATATATTATAGGGCCTATATTATTATATATTACATATTATATTACGCTTGTTACATATATATTATCCTACGTATTATTTACCGGTTTCACTTTGAAACAATTTTGTTTGTGTGTACAAACCTTGCGAACTCTTGCTCCGCTGCCCTGATCTGGGCAAGAGAATGAGGAGGTGCAGGGGGTGCAACAGGCAGATTTGGTGAATCAGCCCTGAATCCGAGTTCATCAGCAATGTAGGAAACTCGTACGGGAGTACCATCAGGCGCCGTGAAACTGAAAAAAGACAAAAAGTTTCCGTTTTCTATAAATGTGTAAATGGGGAACTTTTATATTTTTTAAGAAACTGTAAATTTTAAACTTAAAAGTAGAATGAAATAATACTTTAAAAAAAGTTGGTTTAAAATTATTTAAAAAGAAATAAATAATAGATTTTAAATTAAAATGTTTCTGAAAAAGTTTTATACCCAATTTTCTGGGTATATATATATATATATATATATGGTATACTGGTATAATATACATATAGTAATTAGTGTACTAGTATAATGATTTCTAGGACTTACCTGTAAGCTCCGGTGATTTCGTAAGTGTCTGGGGCCTTCAATCTTCCTTGTTCATTTCGGCTTATGCCATCTTCACTCGCGAAGCTGAAATCAATCAAAAATGATATTAAATTAAGAATTAACTTAATTATTAAAGATATAACAACAAATAATGACTTAATTAATTAATTAATTAAAATCGATTCCCGTAATTTTAAATATTTTTTATATTCGTCCTAATATTTTTTTACACAATTAATAATAATTGGATATAACAATTATTAATTATTTTTATTACTTTTTTTGCAACAGTTAAAATTAACTTTTATGAATTTATAGTTTTCTTAAGAAATTTTATCAAAATTTAACCAAAAATAATCAAATTGAATAAAGGACGTGTTTAAGACATGTTCAATTCCATAATCAAACACGTTCGGTAAATGTTAAATTCAATATATATATATATATACACACCTCATTATATGTTATATTTTATAAGAACAGATAACGTGGTATACATACATTTTAATATAAAATATAGTTACGCGGGGGTAGGAAATCCCAAAAATGAAATTTTGAAAAAGCACCAAAAATTAATAATTAGTAATAGTTTTACATTTTTTTTCCCTACAAATGTAATATATTTTTAATGTGTGTATATACGTTAAGCTATATGTCCAAGAACATAGCGGGTCTAGCGTAAACGTCGTACGTTGAAGTAAAATCGGACTTACTCGAAGAAATACGATCCATCAGCTCGGGGTCCCTCACTTTCATACCTCAGCAATCGCACCACTGGACCTACTGATCTCGCAGGGGGCACGAATTGTTGGGGGCGCGGGAAATGGGGTTTTCTAAAGCTGCTGAAATGCTGCGCCAAACAAACTCCCAACACTGCCAAAAGGATTACCTGCTCCCAAAAAATTCGAAATTAGCATTAAAATATATATATATATATATATATATATATTAATAATAATATTTTGGGGTTAATTGTTATAATGTTAAACGTATTATAGGATATAAAGTTAATTTAACGCAAAACTAAATATCCTAAATTTTTGTAGGGTTAAAATGTGGGAGAAAAAAACGAAATTAAGTGTGGTATTTTTTTTTTTTTCGCGTTTTTAAAAAAAAACATTTTAGGACTAACAAACTACTGAGGTATTCACACTTAATAATTAAAGAGAGAATTTCGATTATCAATTATTAATTATCGTAATTCTAAATTAATCGTAAAATTGTAAATTTGGTAAAGAAATCCTTAACTTGAATTATATTAAAATTTGGCTGAATTATTATTATTATTATTGGGGTTGGTGTTGTTATAGGAAGTTCAACTATATCATTTTAAGTGTTTCATTCTGGAGTGAATTTTAATATTACGGGGTAACCTCCTGCTGCTGTCGGGTATATATATACTGTAGTTTATAATGCCCGTAATTTGAAGCCAGTTTGTGGGGACAAAATAAATGATGTGGTCTAGTAAAGCATTTTATTTTCTGGGAGTACTAAGAAGGGGGTTGTTTTAATTTACATGATATATATATATATATATATATATATATATATATATCAGTTGCTGTTAAGAGAAACACTTACTGATTTGAACATGTTTAACGCTGAGGATTTTCAGAACTATTCTTCGCACTGAAGATGACAGCGAAGGAATGGACAATTTCGTTATTTTTCCTCTCCTTTATATAATGATAGTTCCAGTTTGGTCATCCTTGAACCGAATGACCCACCCCGTGTTCGTATAAGGGGTCAGGTGACCTTTGCTCAAAAAAAAAGTGGGCGGGTAGGTCATCAGGGAAGGCGTACGTATTTGTGAAAGAATCTCACTGATCGGAAGCGATCAAATTGTCCACCACGACGATTAATGCAAGAATCAACAAGTATGAACGTGTTGCGAATCAATAAAGGCGTAAAACCAAATTGTTCCCATTTATTTATTTATTTATTTATTTATTTTATTTATTTAATTTATTTATTTATTTATTTATTTATTTAATTTATTTATTTTTAATAATTATTTATATATCTGCTTTTTCCTCATTTAAAATTACTTATTTTTTTCAATACCATTTTTATGAAGCTGCAAATCGCTTTTTAAGGTCAGACCAATACATTTTGGAGGATCCTAAACTAGTTATGCTTGAAAACTAGATACCGCATCAACATTACTTAAATGGCGTGTCCCTTCTTCATATATATATATATATTTTTTTTTTTCCTTAGTATTAGCGTATTAGTAGTACATGATAGTAATAGTATTAATATCAGTAGTAGTAATAGGTTTAGTATTAGGAGAAAAAGGAATAGTATATAGAACATAGTAACAGCATAGCAACCTATATTTTAATTGCTTATGAGTGAACATGAATTCGAAGCCGGATATGGATAGGATATTTTAGCTGGATATGGATAGAATACTTTAGCCGGATGTAGATAGGATATTTTAGATGGATATCCACGCATGGATTCCGGATTAGGGAAATTGAAACTAGAGATGTGCTTCGGATTGGCGCAAAAATCTTCAAAAATTGTTCTTGATGTGCGTCAGCTTCTATATTTCAATATCTTACATAAACAAATTAACATACATATTATAACCTTAGTTTAGCTCCCGCCCGAATTGTTTATTCTGACGAAGGTCAAGCTTGTCACTCCGTCTTAGACCTACAGTTTAACGTGGAATCCGATCCACGTCCCACCAGCAGCAGCCCAGCGTCTTAACTACTAGGCTACCCAGGGTACCCATTTATCTACCAATTTTTTTTTTATTGTGTGGAAGGATGAACAGCTGGGTTTGCTGCGCGACGCCTGCCGTCACCCTGTCTCGATCCCGAGGCCGATGGATTCGCATTCCGCGACGCTAACCACTACACCACCGAGGCGCATATATATGGTGTGTGTATATATATATATATATATATATATATATATATATATAGTTTTTGACACAGTGTGTTTATAAATTAAATCATGGGAAGAAAAATTAGTTGGTTCGAAATCTGAATTTAAAATCTCAGATGGTTTTTTTTGTCGGGGGGAAATTAGTGAAGTTTTTAACTAATTTGTTCGAATGTTTTTAGTTTTTAAGTTTTATTTTTATCATGTGTATATTTGTCATGTATATAAATTTTACTTTTTGTTTTTGGCTTATGCTTGTTTTATGCTTTTTAATTTTTATTCTTGGAGGTTTTATTCTGTACTGTAAATTAGTTTTAGTTTTTGACATTCATATATTTTTGTCATGCATTAATTTTAGCTTTTTATTTATTAGGCCTTGAAAATGGGTAGAGTTGCCCGAAACGTCGGCTGCAGCCAAATATAATGACTTTTTTGCTCTACGTCTTCGTTTTTATCCTAAATATATATATATATATATATATATATATATATCCCTTCGCTTTGTCCGGAGCTATAGGGCGCGTCCCTCTATGGCCAATATATATATATATATATATCCCTTCGCTTTGTCCGGAGCTATAGGGCGCGTCCCTCTATGGCCAATGGGGGAATGCATCTTCCTCCGATGCAAGGGCCTTCTCTGCCCTCGTGAACCATTGGACCCGTTTGGGGACCTGGCTGATCTCCTACCCTCCTACTTATATTTCCCTCTCCTCCTTTCCCCAACTCTTTCTCGGTTTGTTGTTTCCTCCCTTCCCGCATTTAGCTTTGTTTTGGACTTTGACTTGATTTTTTCATTGGACCTTGGGTGAAGGAGGTGGTTGTCCTTCACCCTTGTCGCTCTTAATTAAACCAAACCCAAGCCCTGTCCCTGCCATCTTTCACCGCGCGTTGGATGAGAGTGGCCGCCTTGTAGGCACGGGGACTCGGAGTGGGTGTATCTCCCCTGCGTGACATCTACTGGCGGTGGGACCGAGTGAGCCCACGATTCGCCTTTCCCTTGTTGGAGTCGATGGTGGCTGGATGCGCGCGGGGGATGAAAATTATCTTTTTTTTGCTATGGCTCTTTCATCTATTCGGTTAACGACTTCCGCTTCTAATACTCGGACTACTACTCTCAACACTCGGGTGGTGGGCAACCAGGCCCTCGAGTCCCCTACCACTGGAAGCCCGCATCCAAATGGGGTTGACCCCCCTTTGGTAACTGATCACTTGCATTCTCCTCTACCGTTGCCAACCCCAGGCTGTACCCTGAACATCCCTTTGGATGTACGCCCTCTGGAGCAGGGGTCTCGCCCCAGCTCGCCTCAGCTCGCCTCAGCTGCCTTCGGGCAAGTCAAGTTCCACCCAAGATTTACCTCCAAAACCCGGCTTCTTGCTCTCCCCGTATGCCCCCCTCACCCGCCGTCGGCCCTCCTCCCCACGGAGAGAGCCCCGCGGCGGAGGGGGAAGTCGGTATGCACGACCATCCTATCGACAGTTGGATATCCCAGTCCACTTCGACTCTACTGCCTCCATATCCCTTCCAAGTATCCACAAATTCCTAGAGATCCGGCCTACCTCTGGATCCCTTCCGACCAATTCTGAACGGACGTTTCAGGCGATCCGAGCCCGCAGCAACTCCAGCCGTTATGATGTGCGACCGCAGAGGGATGGTTCCCTCCTCATAAAATCACGCTCAGCCACAGAGACGAAAGCCCTACTCTCCATCACTGAGGTCCTTGGATGCTCGGTGTCCGTTTCACCACACCCTCCCCTGAACCAGAGTCAGGGCACTATTTATGCCACACGCTTATTGTCAATTACAGTGAACGAGCTCTTGGAGGACCTCGCACCCCATGGTGTCACCAAGATCTATCGCTTCACATCCCGACAGGGAGGTACCCCCTCCCCCACACCGCGTCTACTTCTTACCTTTAATAACTTAGTCCCTCCCGACCGTATTGTATGGGGTATGGGAGACCGCACGTCATGCGAATTCTCTGTCCGCCCATACATCCCAGACCCCACCCGTTGTTTTAAATGCAACAAGTTCGGATATGTTAGCTCAGTTTGTCGGCAGCCGCACCAATTGTGTGTTCGTTGCGGACAAGTTGCTCACCCAGACAAGTGCCCCAACACACCCAAATGCTCCAATTGTGCACACCCATCTTCATCCAGAGAATGCCTGTTCTTCAGGTTCGAGGAGGAGGTCCGAGGCCTACAGGTAGCGGATTTCCTTACCCTCCGAGAGGCACGAGACAGGGTGCGGAGTCGGGAGGTGAGACCGGGCGTGTCTTACGCTGCAGCCCTCGGCTCTGTCCGCTCGGCACGCCGCCCTGGCCTGCCGCTCACAACCCCTTCGACCAGTGCTCCCCATTCCTCTCGGGGGGAGTCCCCGCAAGAGCTGACGACCTCCTGTACCTCCACCATTCCTTCTCTCCATGCACCTCACCTGCCACAGATTCAACAGGAGTCTGGGACCAGGACACCCAGGCCCCACCCACCTCGAATCCTGCCCTCCCAGCACACACTGCACACCCCCGAACCTAGTGCCCGGAGTAAGTCGACGAGGCGGAGACGTCGGAGTGAGTCGCCAGACCCTCCGGACCTTCAATTTGTCTCTCCCTCTTCCCCTAGTGCTAAGAAGACGGATCGGACCTTCACACCGCCCACTTCGCCTATGAGGACCAAACCACCCCACAGCAGAAGTCCCATCAATCTACCCCCACTGACTCGGACAATAGTTGCCGAAGTATATGACTCACCCTCCACGACGAGATTCAATCTGGACAACATCCTCTCCCCCGAAGATCCTGTGGATGCGGCTCTGGCGCAGCTACATGGTATGGGGAACTCGGCTGCGCCCGTGAGTCTCGTAGACCTACCCTTGCCTCCTGACGAAATTTTTTCTTCCCCTCCTCGAGAAAACACTGTTTCACCTCCTCCCACCCCCACTGTACCTGCTCCCTTAAAATCCCCGGCCCAAACCCTGTCAGCCACTCTGAGCACGTCCTCCCTCCCATCTGCCGGGTCCTTCTGGCACCCCTTATCGCCACCTGAGGTTCGTCGTGAGACCCCAGACAGGCGGGGAGGTGCCATTTCGGGAAATAAAACGCCCCCCCATGGCCCGAACACAAAAGCTCAAGAAAGTTTACACCATCGGAGCCCACGACAATCTCCAAGCTGCCGTGATCCGCGCCTCCGGTCTCGCTCGGCCGACTCGACCCCGCGGTCTCTGCAGAGATCGACTGGCCGACAGATTCCTTCTCTGGTGAACGGCAGATAGCCAGCCATACTCCTAACTCACCCCTCGCCTTCGCGAACCTCAAATCTACCTTCACACTCCAACATCTTCGCACCTATACCTTTACCCATCCCCCATCATCAAATAATGGATCCCCCGAAAACTACAATAGTTCACTGGAACTGTAGAGGTATATTTGCAAATTACGAAGGCCTGAATTCCTTGATTGCCACTTCCCGTCCGGTGTGTATCTGTCTCTAGGAACTCATCCTGGGGACCAGACCCATGCCCTGCCCGACTGGATATTCTTTCATCACCACCCCGTCTCCTACCTGCACTCGAAAGGGGGCTGCCATTTTTATCCACCACGCAGTCCCCTCTACAATCTCCCTATCCGATCCCCGTTACAGGTGATTGCTACCCGGCTTTCCCTGGATAGACAGTACACCGTATGTTCAATATACCTCCCTCCACACACTCAAGTCTCGCGCGATGACCTGGTGGAGGTCGTACAACAACTCCCCAGGCCCTTTCTATTACTGGGCGATTTCAATAGTCGCCACCCCATGTGGGGAGACACGCACTCCACCTATATGGCCCCGGCCCTGATCAACATCATGACCGAGCTCTCATTTGAGTGCCTCAATGATGGCTCTCCTACTTTCTACCATGCCACCACTTGCACTCCATCCTGTATAGACCTGTCCTTCGTATCGAACGATGCCCTCCTAGATTTCTCGTGGCAAGTCCTCCAAGAGGATTATGGAAGTGATCATTTCCCAGTTCAACTCACGCTTAATTAGCCCGACCAGACCGTTCGTGTACTGGAGAAATGGATTACTGCAAAAGCTAACTGGTCCCGCTTCCACGACGATACATATACAACGCGAACACCTGCCAACTTCCCATCCTCCGATGAGTGTATCGCATACTTCGAATCAAACGTGGTAGCGGCTGCGCGCTCTAGCATCCCGCGATCCTCCACCTACCCCCGCGCCCGACGGGTACCTTGGTGGACCCCAGAGTGCACGGAGGCCGTATGCGCCAAGAAGACGGCTACTCGACGGTTCTACCGTACGCGACTTCCCATCCATCGCACAGAGATGCAGCGGGCCAGGGCCATCGCCCGCCGCACAATGAAGACAGCGCGCCGAGTTTCTTGGCGTGCCTTTGTATCCGGTGTCACCACCACCACACCTTCGGCTACCATCTGGAAGAAGGTACGGGGCGTCGAGAGGCAACATGTCCCCTCCCGACTCCCGGTACTCCGGTCTAACGACGGACTCCTATACGAGCCAAAATCAGTGGCAAACCATCTAGCCTCTACTTTTGCCGCCGTTTCTTCCTCTGCACTTAGCTCCCCCGTACCCGCCCCTAAAAATAGCTGCTCTTCACCGTCCATAGACAGCTCCTACAACCAACTGTTCACCATGCGTGAACTACAGGCGGCACTGGCCTCGCGACGATCCCCTTGTCCTGGCCCGGACGGTATTTCCTACAGCATGATACAGCACACCCACCCCACCTTACAAAATTTCCTACTAGAACTATACAACCGCATATGGATAGAGGGCACCTTTCCCTCACGGTGGAGGGAGACCTACGTAATCCCTATCCCCAAACCAGGCAAAGATTCCCTCGATCCCACAAACTACAGACCAATTGCCCTAATGTGTTGTGCCTGCAAAATTTTTGAAAAAATGGTCGCGACGCGACTATCGTTCTTCCTCGAAAATAGTAATTCCTTCCCGGCTACCCAGTCCGGCTTCAGACAATTTCGATCCACCACTGACCCCTTCCTGCTTCTCAGCCGTGACATACAGAATGCATTCGACAGTGGACAATTCGTCCTATCAATATTTTTTGACATCGAGAAGGCCTACGACACAACTCATCGGACAATAATCCTTAGACAGCTCCAAAGTCTAGGGCTCGTAGGAGCCATGCCGACCTTCATCAGGGGCTTCCTATCCTCCCGAACCTTTAAAGTTCGGGTGGGCTCAGTACTCTCAGACACTTTCGTGCAGATGGATGGGGTCCCACAGGGAAGCATCCTCAGTGTTCTATGCTTTTCCATCGTCATGAACACAGTCTCAAAATGTCTTCCACCCAACATCCGTTCTTCCATCTACGCGGATGACCTTGCGATCTACTTTGCAGGGCGGGAGCCGTCCGTAGTTCAACGACAAATTCAGCTCGCCATCTACCGGGTGGAAAGGTGGGCGACATCGGTGGGTTTCCGCCTCTCCACCCCGAAGTCCAAGTGTATGCTTTTCAGCAGAAGAAGACCCGCAACCCTTCCTGTTCCCTCTGTCACGCTATACGGCAATCCTCTTGAGGTGGTACCCTCCACGCGATTTTTGGGCGTGATTCTAGACCGAAGGCTCAACTGGGTTCCTCATATCAAACAACTGAAGCAGTCCCTTCAGCGTCCCCTCGCTCTACTAGATCACCTCTCCCACACCACATGGGGTGCAGGATGACCCTCTCTCCTTCGTCTTTACACTTCCATGGTCCAGTCGAAGCTGGACTATGGCAGTGTAGTATACGGTTCAGCCTCCAACACCTGCCTCCGTATCTTGGACCCAGTCCTTAATAGGGGCCTCCGCCTCGCCACTGGTGCTTTCCGCTCTTCTCCAGCCTCCAGCCTTCAAGTGGATTGCAATTACCTCCCTCTCGCCCTCCGACGGCGTCTGCTCCTCATGAGGACATACCTCCGTGCACAGAGACTACCCTCTTCGCTTGTATGCGCGGCGATTTCTGAACTCCCACCCCAGGGACGGAGCTGGCACTTCACTGAAGAGGTCCGCTCTTTCCTTGACTTTTCTAACATGCCTGTCCCCTCAATTATCCCCATTTCATACAACATTTACCCCCCCTGGCTCCTCACCCCTATTAAGTTCTGCAGGGACCTGTGTGCTCTACCGAAGAATACAACGAGTGCTACGGTATACAGGTCACTTTTCCGTGAACATGCAACCCAACATCCGGACACAGTCGCCATTTATACAGATGGTTCCCGTTCGGAGACTGGTGCGGCCGCTTCAGCGGTGATACTGACCGAACCACTTTCTCGAGGCGTCAGCTTGCCCCGCGAGACCTCCGTTTTCTCGGCAGAACTTTTCGCGATTAAGGAGGCCCTAGACATAGTGCGCACTCACTCTGCCAACTCTTTCGTTATATATTCAGATTCCCAAAGCGCACTTCTCTCCCTAGAGAGATGTAACCCCCCTCATCCGCTCGTCTGTACCATCCAGCAAATTTTCCATTTTTTAACAGCCTTCCGACACAAGACAATCGCCTTCTGCTGGGTCCCGGCACATGTCGGCATCCAGGGTAACGAGGAGGCGACCGCACGGCAAAGTCGGCCTGCTTACTACCGGCCTCTTCCTTTCACCGACTTCTTCCCGACTCTCCGCTCCCATTTCCGTTCCATCTGGCAATGGGAATGGGACCAGGCCACACAAAACAAACTTCATAAGATCAAACCTCAAGTAGGATACTGGGCCTCCTCCTTCCACCGGTCCCGACATAAAGAAGTGATTATAGCCCGTCTCCGCATAGGACACACACGCATTACTCATGGTCACCTAATGGCTAAATCGCCAGCCCCGCTCTGCCCTACCTGTCATACTCCCATCACTGTCGTACATCTACTGGTCAAATGTCCAAACTTGTCCGCTCTTCGTTGTAGATTTTTCCCTCACTTGGCCGAAACTCCCATACCCGAGCGTCTACAATTCATGCTCGCTGAGGGCCCCCATTTTTCGGAGGAAGCGATTTCCCGTTTCCTCACTTATTCCCACCTGTTTCAACGGGTCTGAGACCAGGCCCCCATACCCACTCCCCAATAACTGAACACTACACCCCTCCTGGTATATCATCCCCAAATCAGTAACACCACTCACCCACTGCCTCGCTGAGATATGTACCACACTAGGTACGAATCGGCGGTAAAAAAAAAAAGGAAAAAAAAAAAATAAAAAAATATATATATATATATATATATATATATATATATTAATCAGTCAATTCATTCATAGCTTAAGTAGAAATCATCATTCCGCATCAGCAGCAATGCCAAGCAAAAAGGGAGTCAACGCAATAACGAGGCTTCCGTAAATAGTTAAAGGCTGAATAAAATTTAAAGAAGAGAACTTTCCAAGGTAGAATAACCTCCCAAAAAACCCAACTTGGAATAAAAAACTGGGAAAACCTTCACTACCTCACTTTATCTTTTCTTTATTCTATCGTTACGATTTCACTAATTCTCCATTGTAATTCTTTATAATTTAATTCAGCTCGTAAGTATTATTATTATTATTATTAATACTATTATTATTATTATTATTATTATTAATAATAATTCCAGACAGAACACCTTTGTTTTCCTGTCTATGTTATGTGTGAAGGACCATTGTTTGTATTCGTTCGAGTCCGGAAGCCAGGTATTCATGGCGTTTCCGACAATTCTCAACTGGATAAAGGAATTACTCGTACTTTCCTCGCAATGTTAATAAGTGTTTTTATTTATCATTGCTAAGCGTCTATCTTTATTTTTAAGGTTCTTTGTTGTTCAGTGGTCTTCCTGTCGGATTATGGTCAATGAGGCTCTGAGTTCGCTCTCAGTTTCTGGTTCTGGGTTTGGCTGACCACTCACCCTGTCAATGCTCAGGCTGAAGTTACCTATATATATATATATATATATATATATATATAGAGAGAGAGAGAGAGAGAGAGAGAGACCTTAGACATTTGCATATAAAGAAACAAACTCAAAGCTGTACTTTCTACAGGATGTTTACAGTAGTATACCCGCAAGAAGGTCGACAAAACCACATGATCGCTGTAGGAGGTTAGGTGTGGGAGGCGGGAGAAGGTTGGGAATGGTGGTAGCCGCCCACAAATGGAGTTAAGGAAGGAGTTCTGGTGTGGGGATTGAAAATTTGCTTATATACAGGGTGTTTCAGGTCGACCCTAGAAATATGGAAATTAGCGGAATTTGTATTTGGTATTTCTAGGGTCGACCTGAAACACCCTGTATATGTATATACGAGTATACCTTTCCTTTCAACCTTTCAGGTGTTCCGTGCGATGATTCCTTATTTCACGAAGGTCAGGCTTGTTGGCCTGGTGAAGTAAAGAGTTGGTTACTTGTGCTCTACACTTCACATAGCTTGGTACTCCCGGCTCATCTGGAAATGTTCTGAGCCAGGCGTCTAGTCTTCTTTTGAAGATTTCTGCTACTATACCACTCGTGTTCCTTAGTTCTTTGGGCACTGATTGAACAGTATATATATATATGTGTGTGTGTGTGTGTATATATATATATATATACTGTATATATATATATATATATATGTGTGTGGGGGGGGGGAGTTAAACTAATTTTTTTATGTTTGATTTTTCCAAAAGAACGATAAACTTTTCATAACTATCCAATGCATGATACAAAAGATATGGACGAATATAGCTGAAATATTTCTATGTACGAATACTTATGAGCGCTATAATATATATATATATATATATATATACACACACACACACACACACCTTTTCTTTCAACCGTTTAGGTGTTCCGTGCGATGATTCCCTCATTTCACGGAAGTCAGGCTTGTTGCACCTCCTCTCGAGTTGGCCTCGTGAAGTAGAGTTGTTGTTTTTTGCGCTCTCCATTTCACATAGTCAGGTATTTCCAGCTCATCAGGTATTGTTCTGAACCAAACGTTTAGTCTTTTGAAGATTTTCACTATTCCACCAATCGTGTTTCGTAGTTCCTTGGGCAACTTGTTGAACGGTCTTTGTCCTCTCACAACAAAGCTAAAATATTCTTTATTGTCTCTTTGGAACATGTTTCACCGATAGGGGTTTGGTTTGGTTTTCTACTATAAGTAATATTTCTTCTGAATTTTTTCGCGAAGTAGTAATTTCCACTCTACTTCCTTTAATTACGTTTTTATACTTGCTAATCTACTTCATTCAAATTTATATTTAACCCTTCAAATGATTCTTAACTCTCTTTAGGACGAGTTTTAAGGTCTTCTAGTTTCTAACCTTATTTGTATGTCGATTATACTTTGATTAGAAAAGTCGATAGTTCGGTCGAAGCATGAACTTGTTTGTTTACTGTAATGAAACTATCTTTATAGGATAAGATTTAGCATATGTACAGTAATAAGAGTAAAGTTATCAATTAATTAGAGGGTTTAATTATTTTATCCCGTAAGATCTTAGCATAATTTTTCCACCCACTAAAATTTTCCAACTGGATGCAGTTCAGATATACTGTAATGATAAACGTGTGTATACTGTATGCAATGATAAACTTGCGTGTATACTGTATGTAATGATAAACTTGCGTGTATGCACTCTATATCTCTCGTAATGAAACCGAGTTTCTGACCATGTTTTGCTATCAGTTAGATCAGATTATGATCACTGATCAGATTTGGTTACTCGTTAAAGAATATGGGGACTGTAACCTTTCTTACTGCGCGGTTGGGCAATGTATGGCAGTATAAACATAATCATAAATGCGAATTAAGATAATGAAATGTGAGATTAAAAAGAAATTCCAGATTCTCCAAGAAAATGTTGTGAACCCAAAAAACTGATATATAATAATGTTTCATAATTGGGAACAGAAAAAATATATTTTTTTTTCTTTTTGGTTTCTGTTTAAACCGATCCACGTAAACTGTTGAAGCTGGAGTCTTTCACCTAATCTAGGGGAACAACCAGGACGGTTATGTATTTCTGAGGAGCAGCCAGGATGGTTATGTCTTCCTGGGAGCTTCCGACCGAAACTCGAAGCTATTTCATTACGATATTCATTTCTTAATAGTTTGGGCTTGTTCCTTAATAGACAGAGTTTATTTCCACAACAGTTTCGATGCCCACTGGCATCCTCTTCGGGTGGATACGAATTCTTTAGCTAAGCGACGACAATCATCTCGTCTTGCAATGATAAAACAGTATCGCATCACGCGTCTGAAGCATGTAAGATATCTTACCCAAACAGGAGCCAAATTTTTATTACGTATCCATTACCGATAACACATTTTAGATACGTTTGTCTACCTTTTCATGATAGATAAACCATACTTTATCTATCAATTTGGATCATTCTTGGCATTTTAATTTATTTTAAATTATTTTTTAAAAATCCGCAGCAATTTTTCATGAAAGAAAAATAAAACCAAAAAATGTTTTTAATTTTTTTTTTCAAAAATTATCCAATATTATTGTAACGTCCATCTTAAAATTAACTTTATAAAGTTTTTAATTAAAAAATTTAAGTGCTTTTAACTACATATTTAATATTTTCCAAAAACCTGAAGTAAAAAAAAAAAAAAAAAAAATGAAGTCGGTACATCTTAAAAGCCATTCTGGTCCATCTGAGCCACCACGGAAATCTTTTAACCTCTGAAGGTTTGTCCCTTCCTGGAAAAGAAAAAGAAAAAAAATAACTTATACAGCTATCACGTGAGAAGGAAACTATACCAAAGCCGTGGGATATTGTAATATCTAATAAAATTCAATTTTTCTGAGTTACCCTTCGAATTACGGAGACTTTATAACTGTCAATTGATGAGGAACTGTAATTTTTTTATATATTTTTATATGATGATGAACCTATATTTTAGATTCCTATAATATATATATATATATTATAGGGCCTATATTATTATATATTACATATTATATTACGCTTGTTACATATATATTATCCTACGTATTATTTACCGGTTTCACTTTGAAACAATTTTGTTTGTGTGTACAAACCTTGCGAACTCTTGCTCCGCTGCCCTGATCTGGGCAAGAGAATGAGGAGGTGCAGGGGGTGCAACAGGCAGATTTGGTGAATCAGCCCTGAATCCGAGTTCATCAGCAATGTAGGAAACTCGTACGGGAGTACCATCAGGCGCCGTGAAACTGAAAAAAGACAAAAAGTTTCCGTTTTCTATAAATGTGTAAATGGGGAACTTTTATATTTTTTAAGAAACTGTAAATTTTAAATTAAAAGTAGAATGAAATAATAACTTAAAAAAAGTTGGTTTAAAATTATTTAAAAAGAAATAATAATAGACTTTTAAATTAAAATGTTTCTGAAAAAGTTTTATACCCAATTTTCTGGGTATATATATATATATATATTGGTATACTGGTATAATATACATATAGTAATTAGTGTACTAGTATAATGATTTCTAGGACTTACCTGTAAGCTCCGGTGATTTCGTAAGTGTCTGGGGCCTTCAATCTTCCTTGTTCATTTCGGCTTATGCCATCTTCACTCGCGAAGCTGAAATCAATGAAAAATGATATTAAATTAAGAATTAACTTAATTATTAAAGATATAACAACAAATAATAATTAATTAATTAATTAATTAAAATCGATTCCCGTAATTTTAAATATTTTTTATATTCGTCATAATATTTTTTTACACAATTAATAATAATTGGATATAACAATTATTAATTATTTTTTATTACTTTTTTGCAACAGTTAAAATTAACTTTTATGAATTTATAGTTTTCTTAAGAAATTTTATCAAAATTTAACCAAAAATAATCAAATTGAATAAAGGACGTGTTTAAGACATGTTCAATTCCATAATCAAACACGTTCGGGTAAATGTTAAATTCAATAATATATATATATACACACCTCATTATATGTTATATTTTATAAGAACAGATAACGTGGTATACATACATTTTAATATAAAATATAGTTACGCGGGGGTAGGAAATCCCAAAAATGAAATTTTGAAAAAGCACCAAAAATTAATAATTAGTAATAGTTTTACATTTTTTTCCCTACAAATGTAATATATTTTTAATGTGTGTATATATACGTTAAGCTATATGTCCAAGAACATAGCGGGTCTAGCGTAAACGTCGTACGTTGAAGTAAAATCGGACTTACTCGAAGAAATACGATCCATCAGCTCGGGTCCCTCACTTTCAGACCTCAGCAATCGCACCACTGGACCTACTGATCTCGCAGGGGGCACGAATTGTTGGGGGCGCGGGAAATGGGGTTTTCTAAAGCTGCTGAAATGCTGCGCCAAACAAACTCCCAACACTGCCAAAAGGATTACCTGCTCCCAAAAAATTCGAAATTAGCATTAAAATATTATATATATATATATATATTAATAATAATATTTTGGGGTTAATTGTTATAATGTTAAACGTATTATAGGATATAAAGTTAATTTAACGCAAAACTAAATATCCTAAATTTTTGTAGGGTTAAAATGTGGGAGAAAAAAACGAAATTAAGTGTGGTATTTTTTTTTTTTCGCGTTTTTAAAAAAAAACATTTTATGACTAACAAACTACTGAGGTATTCACACTTAATAATTAAAGAGAGAATTTCGATTATCAATTATTAATTATCGTAATTCTAAATTAATCGTAAAATTGTAAATTTGGTAAAGAAATCCTTAACTTGAATTATATTAAAATTTGGCTGAATTATTATTATTATTATTGGGGTTGGTGTTGTTATAGGAAGTTCAACTATATCATTTTAAGTGTTTCATTCTGGAGTGAATTTTAATATTACGGGGTAACCTCCTGCTGCTGTCGGGTATATATACTGTAGTTTATAATGCCCATAATTTGGAGCCAGTTTGTGGGGACAAAATAAATGATGTGGTCTAGTAAAGCATTTTATTTTCTGGGAGTACTAAGAAGGGGGTTGTTTTAATTTACATGATATATATATATATATATATATATATATAATCAGTTGCTGTTAAGAGAAACACTTACTGATTTGAACATGTTTAACGCTGAGGATTTTCAGAACTATTCTTCGCACTGAAGATGACAGCGAAGGAATGGACAATTTCGTTATTTTTCCTCTCCTTTATATAATGATAGTTCCAGTTTGGTCATCCTTGAACCGAATGACCCACCCCGTGTTCGTATAAGGGGTCAGGTGACCTTTGCTCGAAAAAAAAGTGGGCGGGTAGGTCATCAGGGAAGGCGTACGTATTTGTGAAAGAATCTCACTGATCGGAAGCGATCAAATTGTCCACCACGACGATTAATGCAAGAATCAACAAGTATGAACGTGTTGCGAATCAATAAAGGCGTAAAACCAAATTGTTCCCATTTATTTATTTATTTATTTATTTATTTATTTAATTTATTTATTTATTTATTTATTTAATTTATTTATTTTTAATAATTATTTATATATCTGCTTTTTCCTCATTTAAAATTACTTATTTTTTTCAATACCATTTTTATGAAGCTGCAAATCGCTTTTTAATTAAGGATCCTAAACTAGTTATGCTTGAAAACTAGATACCGCATCAACATTACTTAAATGGCGTGTCCCTTCTTCATATATATATATATTTTTTTTTTCCTTAGTATTAGCGTATTAGTAGTACATGATAGTAATAGTATTAATATCAGTAGTTGTAATAGGTTTAGTATTAGGAGAAAAAGGAATAGTATATAGAACATAGTAACAGCATAGCAACCTATATTTTAATTGCTTATGAGTGAACATGAATTCGAAGCCGGATATGGATAGGATATTTTAGCTGGATATGGATAGAATACTTTAGCCGGATGTAGATAGGATATTTTAGATGGATATCCACGCATGAATTCCGGATTAGGAAATTGAAACTAGAGATGTGCTTCGGATTGGCGCAAAAATCTTCAAAAATTGTTCTTGATGTGCGTCAGCTTCTATATTTCAATATCTTACATAAACAAATTAACATACATATTATAACCTTAGTTTAGCTCCCGCCCGAATTGTTTATTCTGACGAAGGTCAAGCTTGTCACTCCGTCTTAGACCTACAGTTTAACGTGGAATCCGATCCACGTCCCACCAGCAGCAGCCCAGCGTCTTAACTACTAGGCTACCCAGGGTACCCATTTATCTACCAATTTTTTTTTTATTGTGTGGAAGGATGAACAGCTGGGTTTGCTGCGCGACGCCTGCCGTCACCCTGTCTCGATCCCGAGGCCGATGGATTCGCATTCCGCGACGCTAACCACTACACCACCGAGGCGCATATATATATGTGTGTGTGTATATATATATATATATATATATATATATATATATATAAGTTTTTGACACAGTGTGTTTATAAATTAAATCATGGGAAGAAAAATTAGTTGGTTCGAAATCTGAATTTAAAATCTCAGATGGTTTTTTTTGTCGGGGGAAATTAGTGAAGTTTTTAACTAATTTGTTCGAATGTTTTTAGTTTTTAAGTTTTATTTTATCATGTGTATATTTGTCATGTATATAAATTTTACTTTTTGTTTTTGGCTTATGCTTGTTTTATGCTTTTTAATTTTTATTCTTGGAGGTTTTATTCTGTACTGTAAATTAGTTTTAGTTTTTGACATTCATATATTTTTGTCATGCATTAATTTTAGCTTTTTTTATTAGGCCTTGAAAATGGGTAGAGTTGCCCGAAACGTCGGCTGCAGCCAAATATAATGACTTTTTTGCTCTACGTCTTCGTTTTATCTATTATATATATATAATATATATATATATATATATATATATATATATATATATATATATATATAATATATATATATATATCCCTTCGCTTTGTCCGGAGCTATAGGGCGCGTCCCTCTATGGCCATATATATATATATATATATATATCCCTTCGCTTTGTCCGGAGCTATAGGGCGCGTCCCTCTATGGCCAATGGGGGAATGCATCTTCCTCCGATGCAAGGGCCTTCTCTGCCCTCGTGAACCATTGGACCCGTTTGGGGACCTGGCTGATCTCCTACCCTCCTACTTATATTTCCCTCTCCTCCTTTCCCCAACTCTTTCTCGGTTTGTTGTTTCCTCCCTTCCCGCATTTAGCTTTGTTTTGGACTTTGACTTGATTTTTTCATTGGACCTTGGGTGAAGGAGGTTGTTGTCCTTCACCCTTGTCGCTCTTAATTAAACCAAACCCAAGCCCTGTCCCTGCCATCTTTCACCGCGCGTTGGATGAGAGTGGCCGCCTTGTAGGCACGGGGACTCGGAGTGGGTGTATCTCCCCTGCGTGACATCTACTGGCGGTGGGACCGAGTGAGCCCACGATTCGCCTTTCCCTTGTTGGAGTCGATGGTGGCTGGATGCGCGCGGGGGATGAAAATTATCTTTTTTTTGCTATGGCTCTTTCATCTATTCGGTTAACGACTTCCGCTTCTAATACTCGGACTACTACTCTCAACACTCGGGTGGTGGGCAACCAGGCCCTCGAGTCCCCTACCACTGGAAGCCCGCATCCAAATGGGGTTGACCCCCCTTTGGTAACTGATCACTTGCATTCTCCTCTACCGTTGCCAACCCCAGGCTGTACCCTGAACATCCCTTTGGATGTACGCCCTCTGGAGCAGGGGTCTCGCCCCAGCTCGCCTCAGCTGCCTTTCGGGCAAGTCAAGTTCCACCCAAGATTTACCTCCAAAACCCGGCTTCTTGCTCTCCCCGTATGCCCCCCTCACCCGCCGTCGGCCCTCCTCCCCACGGAGAGAGCCCCGCGGCGGAGGGGGAAGTCGGTATGCACGACCATCCTATCGACAGTTGGATATCCCAGTCCACTTCGACTCTACTGCCTCCATATCCCTTCCAAGTATCCACAAATTCCTAGAGATCCGGCCTACCTCTGGATCCCTTCCGACCAATTCTGAACGGACGTTTCAGGCGATCCGAGCCCGCAGCAACTCCAGCCGTTATGATGTGCGACCGCAGAGGGATGGTTCCCTCCTCATAAAATCACGCTCAGCCACAGAGACGAAAGCCCTACTCTCCATCACTGAGGTCCTTGGATGCTCGGTGTCCGTTTCACCACACCCTCGCCTGAACCAGAGTCAGGGCACTATTTATGCCACACGCTTATTGTCAATTACAGTGAACGAGCTCTTGGAGGACCTCGCACCCCATGGTGTCACCAAGATCTATCGCTTCACATCCCGACAGGGAGGTACCCCCTCCCCCACACCGCGTCTACTTCTTACCTTTAATAACTTAGTCCCTCCCGACCGTATTGTATGGGGTATGGGAGACCGCACGTCATGCGAATTCTCTGTCCGCCCATACATCCCAGACCCCACCCGTTGTTTTAAATGCAACAAGTTCGGATATGTTAGCTCAGTTTGTCGGCAGCCGCACCAATTGTGTGTTCGTTGCGGACAAGTTGCTCACCCAGACAAGTGCCCCAACACACCCAAATGCTCCAATTGTGAAGGTGCACACCCATCTTCATCCAGAGAATGCCTGTTCTTCAGGTTCGAGGAGGAGGTCCGAGGCCTACAGGTAGCGGATTTCCTTACCCTCCGAGAGGCACGAGACAGGGTGCGGAGTCGGGAGGTGAGACCGGGCGTGTCTTACGCTGCAGCCCTCGGCTCTGTCCGCTCGGCACGCCGCCCTGGCCTGCCGCTCACAACCCCTTCGACCAGTGCTCCCCATTCCTCTCGGGGGGAGTCCCCGCAAGAGCTGACGACCTCCTGTACCTCCACCATTCCTTCTCTCCATGCACCTCACCTGCCACAGATTCAACAGGAGTCTGGGACCAGGACACCCAGGCCCCACCCACCTCGAATCCTGCCCTCCCAGCACACACTGCACACCCCCGAACCTAGTGCCCGGAGTAAGTCGACGAGGCGGAGACGTCGGAGTGAGTCGCCAGACCCTCCGGACCTTCAATTTGTCTCTCCCTCTTCCCCTAGTGCTAAGAAGACGGATCGGACCTTCACACCGCCCACTTCGCCTATGAGGACCAAACCACCCCACAGCAGAAGTCCCATCAATCTACCCCCACTGACTCGGACAATAGTTGCCGAAGTATATGACTCACCCTCCACGACGAGATTCAATCTGGACAACATCCTCTCCCCCGAAGATCCTGTGGATGCGGCTCTGGCGCAGCTACATGGTATGGGGAACTCGGCTGCGCCCGTGAGTCTCGTAGACCTACCCTTGCCTCCTGACGAAATTTTTTCTTCCCCTCCTCGAGAAAACACTGTTTCACCTCCTCCCACCCCCACTGTACCTGCTCCCTTAAAATCCCCGGCCCAAACCCTGTCAGCCACTCTGAGCACGTCCTCCCTCCCATCTGCCGGGTCCTTCTGGCACCCCTTATCGCCACCTGAGGTTCGTCGTGAGACCCCAGACAGGCGGGGAGGTGCCATTTCGGGAAATAAAACGCCCCCCCATGGCCCGAACACAAAAGCTCAAGAAAGTTTACACCATCGGAGCCCACGACAATCTCCAAGCTGCCGTGATCCGCGCCTCCGGTCTCGCTCGGCCGACTCGACCCGCGGTCTCTGCAGAGATCGACTGGCCGACAGATTCCTTCTCTGGTGAACGGCAGATAGCCAGCCATACTCCTAACTCACCCCTCGCCTTCGCGAACCTCAAATCTACCTTCACACTCCAACATCTTCGCACCTATACCTTTACCCATCCCCCATCATCAAATAATGGATCCCCCGAAAACTACAATAGTTCACTGGAACTGTAGAGGTATATTTGCAAATTACGAAGGCCTGAATTCCTTGATTGCCACTTCCCGTCCGGTGTGTATCTGTCTCTAGGAACTCATCCTGGGGACCAGACCCATGCCCTGCCCGACTGGATATTCTTTCATCACCACCCCGTCTCCTACCTGCACTCGAAAGGGGGCTGCCATTTTTATCCACCACGCAGTCCCCTCCTACAATCTCCCTATCCGATCCCCGTTACAGGTGATTGCTACCCGGCTTTCCCTGGATAGACAGTACACCGTATGTTCAATATACCTCCCTCCACACACTCAAGTCTCGCGCGATGACCTGGTGGAGGTCGTACAACAACTCCCCAGGCCCTTTCTATTACTGGGCGATTTCAATAGTCGCCACCCCATGTGGGGAGACACGCACTCCACCTATATGGCCCCGACCCTGATCAACATCATGACCGAGCTCTCATTTGAGTGCCTCAATGATGGCTCTCCTACTTTCTACCATGCCACCACTTGCACTCCATCCTGTATAGACCTGTCCTTCGTATCGAACGATGCCCTCCTAGATTTCTCGTGGCAAGTCCTCCAAGAGGATTATGGAAGTGATCATTTCCCAGTTCAACTCACGCTTAATTAGCCCGACCAGACCGTTCGTGTACTGGAGAAATGGATTACTGCAAAAGCTAACTGGTCCCGCTTCCACGACGATACATATACAACGCGAACACCTGCCAACTTCCCATCCTCCGATGAGTGTATCGCATACTTCGAATCAAACGTGGTAGCGGCTGCGCGCTCTAGCATCCCGCGATCCTCCACCTACCCCCGCGCCCGACGGGTACCTTGGTGGACCCCAGAGTGCACGGAGGCCGTATGCGCCAAGAAGACGGCTACTCGACGGTTCTACCGTACGCGACTTCCCATCCATCGCACAGGATGCAGCGGGCCAGGGCCATCGCCCGCCGCACAATGAAGACAGCGCGCCGAGTTTCTTGGCGTGCCTTTGTATCCGGTGTCACCACCACCACACCTTCGGCTACCATCTGGAAGAAGGTACGGGGCGTCGAGAGGCAACATGTCCCCTCCCGACTCCCGGTACTCCGGTCTAACGACGGACTCCTATACGAGCCAAAATCAGTGGCAAACCATCTAGCCTCTACTTTTGCCGCCGTTTCTTCCTCTGCACTTAGCTCCCCCGTACCCGCCCCTAAAAATAGCTGCTCTTCACCGTCCATAGACAGCTCCTACAACCAACTGTTCACCATGCGTGAACTACAGGCGGCACTGGCCTCGCGACGATCCCCTTGTCCTGGCCCGACGGTATTCCTACCAGACAGCACAACCACACCCCACCTTACAAATTTCCTACTAGACTATACAACCGCATATGGATAGAGGGCACCTTTCCCTCACGGTGGAGGGAGACCTACGTAATCCCTATCCCCAAACCAGGCAAAGATTCCCTCGATCCCACAAACTACAGACCAATTGCCCTAATGTGTTGTGCCTGCAAAATTTTTGAAAAAATGGTCGCGACGCGACTATCGTTCTTCCTCGAAAATAGTAATTCCTTCCCGGCTACCCAGTCCGGCTTCAGACAATTTCGATCCACCACTGACCCCTTCCTGCTTCTCAGCCGTGACATACAGAATGCATTCGACAGTGGACAATTCGTCCTATCAATATTTTTTGACATCGAGAAGGCCTACGACACAACTCATCGGACAATAATCCTTAGACAGCTCCAAAGTCTAGGGCTCGTAGGAGCCATGCCGACCTTCATCAGGGGCTTCCTATCCTCCCGAACCTTTAAAGTTCGGGTGGGCTCAGTACTCTCAGACACTTTCGTGCAGATGGATGGGGTCCCACAGGGAAGCATCCTCAGTGTTCTATGCTTTTCCATCGTCATGAACACAGTCTCAAAATGTCTTCCACCCAACATCCGTTCTTCCATCTACGCGGATGACCTTGCGATCTACTTTGCAGGGCGGGAGCCGTCCGTAGTTCAACGACAAATTCAGCTCGCCATCTACCGGGTGGAAAGGTGGGCGACATCGGTGGGTTTCCGCCTCTCCACCCCGAAGTCCAAGTGTATGCTTTTCAGCAGAAGAAGACCCGCAACCCTTCCTGTTCCCTCTGTCACGCTATACGGCAATCCTCTTGAGGTGGTACCCTCCACGCGATTTTTGGGCGTGATTCTAGACCGAAGGCTCAACTGGGTTCCTCATATCAAACAACTGAAGCAGTCCCTTCAGCGTCCCCTCGCTCTACTAGATCACCTCTCCCACACCACATGGGGTGCAGGATGACCCTCTCTCCTTCGTCTTTACACTTCCATGGTCCAGTCGAAGCTGGACTATGGCAGTGTAGTATACGGTTCAGCCTCCAACACCTGCCTCCGTATCTTGGACCCAGTCCTTAATAGGGGCCTCCGCCTCGCCACTGGTGCTTTCCGCTCTTCTCCAGCCTCCAGCCTTCAAGTGGATTGCAATTACCTCCCTCTCGCCCTCCGACGGCGTCTGCTCCTCATGAGGACATACCTCCGTGCACAGAGACTACCCTCTTCGCTTGTATGCGCGGCGATTTCTGAACTCCCACCCCAGGGACGGAGCTGGCACTTCACTGAAGAGGTCCGCTCTTTCCTTGACTTTTCTAACATGCCTGTCCCCTCAATTATCCCCATTTCATACAACATTTACCCCCCCTGGCTCCTCACCCCTATTAAGTTCTGCAGGG